>CAXAMN010028817.1:195310-296017 GCA_963970005.1 Durusdinium trenchii
CCACAAATACACCCGCAAACACATCCACAAACACACAATCACAAACACACAACCACAAACACACAATCACAAACACAAACACAACCTCAACACAGCACACAACCACAACACACAACCACAGCACACACAGCCCGAGGACCCACAAGCAAAACCGAGAACTACAATACTCACGACCATGGCAACATGCTCCTCACTATGGTATCAAGACAAATGATTGAAATGTCATGGTGGGGATCACTCGAAGTAAAGTAATGTTTGCAGCTTTTTCCCTATAACGTGTTTCAATTGTGATTGTTTTGGATTGTCCATGTGTTAAATTGTATTTCTTAGATTGCAGACAAAAAGACCAACAGACTTATTTGACGCTCATTTATCTATTCTCTATCTATACTACTTTTTTCAATGCTACACATTGTACTTTAAGTTTACAATGTTTTACATCATATATTTTTATCTACTGTATATATTTTATACAAAGTATTTACAGTATAGTATGCGTATTGTTATTTTTGTAGTCTCTACTTTGCATATGGTTATATATCTTGTTGAATTTGGAACATATGAATATGTGTGAAAACAAACAACAAGAAAGTTCGATTACTTGGTATATCTATTATGTGTATAACTTTCCTTTTTTATACAATATATTAAAATGTATTTTTCTTATATTGTATATATTCCATTTTTTTAATTTAATCAGTTTGTTGTATTTACTTTTAAGATTTCTTTTTATATTTGAGCATACTGTTAGTAATGCAAATAGTTCTTGTGTGCATTCATTTTTTTTGGTGTATTTACTTTGTGAAAAGACGAAAGCACAGAACAGTTTATGTGAACAAACATCGTTTACCTGCTTTCTATATTTTTGTACGCCAGCAGTCTTTCTGAAATGCCTTTGCGGATGGGGTAGCCACAGAGCCATCTCAAAACAAAAGGAGGGGCACCTGAACAGGGGCTCAAGCTTTTGACAACCTTTGCACTGGCGCTGGGGAAGGAGACCCATCCAGTGAAAGCATTGCAGTCTGGCAACAAAGCGACTTTGTCATGGCTAAAAGCAGCCTCGGGCGCGCCACATCTGAAAAACGCACTTTCCTCTGTGGTTGTGGCCCGGGATTGCGGCGTCGTGTGGGGACAGCAGAGCTTTGATGATAAATGCTGCACAGTCTGTGGGGAGCATGGCGCGAAGAGTCTTGATGCATTGGTGCCAAACCTGCGGAAGCAAACGCAAGATGCAAGCTTGCCAATGCTCACAGACTTCCTGGACCAGGAATGCCGAAAGATGCTTCCGGAGTCGAGGTGACTCCCCAACTCACAAAGCGCAATTGCTGTGAGTTTTAGCAGCAGCATGGGCGCCGTAATGCTGACTCTGCCGACATGCTGCACTGCCACGGCGGCCACATGCAACTACTTGTGAAGTGGGCTGTATCGAATTTGCTTGAAAGAGTTCTTCAGTGCACGAACCGTAGCTCCGAATCATTTCACCGTCTTAGGACTGCTTGGGAAATGTCACAGGTCTTTTGCATCTCAAGGTGCGTCACATCTACATCGAAACAGTAGGTAACAGTAGGTAGTGTGAATCCCTAGTGCTGGGGCTAAGTCAAAGCCATTGCCTAGAACTCAAGCCATAGCCATTGCCATTGTCAGAAACCAAATTTCTAGCAGTTGACGGAGCGCTTGCAATCCTGTGCAACCTCCCGACAAATCTAATACCAACTGTAGAAGTGGGATGTATCGGCATCTTGCTTGAAAGAGATTCTCCTCAGTGTGTGTGTGTGTGTGTGAACCGCAGCTCCGCATCATTCCATTTGCGTGGTCGGTCATTGTCTGAAGCAAGAGTATAGTTTCACTGCAGGGTCTTGTTTCACAAGGGTCATTCCAAGGGACGTGATCGTTCTCGTCCTGTAGAAGGTCAGAGGGCTTTTCAGGGGTTGGAAACTGTGCGGACAGCGCGCAGGGGAGGCAAGAAGGCTCACACAAGGCTGTCGCCCAAGTGGTGAAAAGAGAGGTGTGACTGGATTGCTGAGCGGTTGCAGCCCATGCATCCTCAGTGATCAGTATGCCACAAATATCCGAAATCATGGAACACGGTGAACTTCTATGGATCAATCCACAGCATCGAACTCGCTGATGATATTATGATATCTTCATCAACACCCGAAATGGGCCCACCTACCACGTCAAGGGCATTGCATGTTCGGAGATCCAACACCAAGAAATCGGGTTCCACTTCCGGTAGCAGTAGCTCTTGTCGGGTTGGGGTAGCGGTCCCGAAGCGGAACCGCAAACCAGTTCATTCCAGAACTTTTACTACTTCTACCACTTTCCAGTTTTACAACTACCACGATGTTGACAACATTTGCATCTTCTACAATCTTGAACATATACAACTTTGACGACTTACTGCTTCTACGACTTTGACTTTGCCAACTTTTCAATACTTCTGCAGGTCATAAATGTGAATATGTGTCCAACTATGTGATGCAAATTTCTCATCACATTGGTTAGTGCGCATGTCTTGGATGAAGGCTGTGGTAGACCACAGCGGGGCCTGTTGGCGCATATATATGTATATATACACAAAATAGAGTTAACTTACACAACTTTGGGGAGAAACCCAGTCGGTGTAGTAATCCCGAGCACCTATTAATAAACGCGCCCCAATTAAAAACACTAAAAAACACAACGTCCGAAGCCCTAAATTCGGCTTATATTTGTTTTTAAATTACCGCCCTTTCAAACCGCTACCTAACCTACCAACATGGTCGATTTTGGGGGTAGTTGTTTTAATTAGGTTCCCCCAAAACTACCTCGTCACACGCCACGTTTACACCAGCCGGCTTTCCTTCCTCCAATGGCACAGACTCACGCAAACGCACTTGCCTCCGAGGTCGTGCAAAACCGCATGGCACAGCGACATCACCTTTCGAAAGCTTTGGTTGTTAGTCTAATGAAGAATCAGTATTCTAATAAAGGTTTTTGTAGGGGAAAAGGAAGACCCTTCGATCTGGAAGTTTTTTTTGAATTTTTGATACGAGAATAATGCATTTTTATATAAAATTTTTCTGGATGACTTTTTGGTTTTGAAGCTCTTCCCAGGTGACCCTATTTTGGACCCCCTATTTGAAAAATTGCGACCAATTTTTTTTGTTTAATAGGGGGGCGGGGGGGCCCGTGTTTATTAATAGGTGGACGGGATTAGTTTTGTCCAGCATCTTCGCTGCCACCAATTATTGGTGGGATTAAAAAGGCTCCAAGACAAGTCTGGTGGGGCTCTTTACTACCACTCCGCAGTAGAAGATGGGACTTGGCCAGAACCAAAAGGCCCAGGTAATTACTAAGTTCCGAGAGTTCAACTAGAGCATGTCGGTCCCGAATGGATGGGGTTTCCAACTCCGAACCTGTTACAGTTGGAGGCTCAGGTTTCGATTGCCGTCAAAACCCAGCTGACTGCACCAAACAATGACACGCAGGCAGAGTCATGAAGAAAAAAAATACGAAACATAATAACAACAAAACACACACACACAACAACAACAACAAAAAAAAATACAAGAAAAAAACACACACAAAACAAAACAGCTGGCCCAAACCCACCCCCCAAATCAAACCCGCTTGGCTCCAGAATTTTTAGTGCTAAGAAACAGGCTGGTCTGGTCCGTCTGCAGCTGAGCCAGATTCCAAGAGCCCGAGGAGCCAGATTCCGAGCCCGAAGCGCCCGAGACCGTTCTTCGCGGCGCGTCAAGGTCGGGGAAACCGACCTCGGGGCGGACCGACCTCGGGTGAGTTGCTTCCGGATCGGTTCCGTTGCCTCGAGGCGCTCGGGGTTCCTTCGATCCACCGGACCCGGACTGACCCCTCCGGACGGTTCGGTTCGGGCGCCCGACCCTTCGGTTCGGCTTGGTGGGGTGAACGGAGCGGTCGTGTTGGACCGGTTTGCGTCCCGGCGCGGGTGGGTCACGGGGGGGACCGGGTCGGGCGCTGGGGTTGGGGGGGGGGGGTGGAGAGGGTGGAGAATGGGGTGATGGAATGGATCTTCCAGAAGATCCAAGAGAGGTTGAACAGCCTTTTCTGAACCATCCCATATGTACCACTATAAGGGTCCTATAAGGTCTCTCAACCTTTCCAGAAGATGTGGAGAGAGGAGATCTCTCGTGTAGAAGCTGCTGGGGAGACACTTTGAAGTTACTTTTGGGGATTTTTGGGGTGGGGATCAGCACTGATGGGACCAGCAAGGAGCAACGCCCTAGAGGTCCTTAGAAGTCCAAAGGCCTTTGACTTTTCCTCAAGTGAAGTGAAGGTGTTAATTCCTAAGTCAGGTCCCCTAGTCAGACCAACATGTCTGTTCGCCGCAATCTCTCTCCGCGAACAATATACGTTGCTTCGGATATGCCTATCGGACTGGCCGTCGAAGATCTTTCGAGTCGGGCGTCACAAGAGTCTTTGGTTCCTATACAACTGAAAATGCGGGCATCACAACCCGGCGCCCTCAACCCTGGTACCAGCAGATCCGTGTCGAAATGATGGTCTTTATTCCCAATGAGGCGATGTGATTCACGGGCGGTAGTGTGACGTCCTGTAGGTCGTCCATTTTGTGCATGGCCACCGTGGCCAAGCAGAATTCCCTGGAACCGAGGACCTTCCACCAGTCTCCAGTGGTACCTGCTGTTGGGTTAGGTTCGGAGGGTTCAGGGGCCGCCCTCCAGGCCACTGGCCAAGTCGCTCCGCCCTGGCGCGGTGTGTCGTTATCTTCGAGGCTCACAGAGCCGAGCCGCGAGTGAGGGAGACATGGTGAGCCCTGGAGCTTGGTGGGTGGGTACAAGTACCTGGCCTGTTTTGATGAGGTCATGTCAATTTTTCTATAATAAGATACTTTGGAGGGTCCAGGTACATGTTGGCCTTGGACTGTGATGCATGAGCTTGTGGAACTTGTTGGAACGTGAACCTGATGTCCGACTATGATCACAAACAGGATCGTGCTATACAAAAGTATTATAGTGAGTCTCAGAAATGAATCCCTGCGAATCCAAGACTATCTTTGAAAAATAAGACAGTCTTTAGGTGACCCTTAAAGGAAGCTCCTTTAGTTTATCAAGGCAAACACAGTCTAGGGTAAGTCCATCTGGTGGATCTCGTTGCCAGCAGAAAACAAGTGGTGACTAATCATGTAGAAACTAGACATATGTAGACCATCGAACCTGACACGACCTGAGATGTAGCGACATGCATTTGACGATGGCTCTGGTTCGAGCTTTCCAGGGGGGCCCAAGACTATTCAACGACATTCAACACATTCTTTTTAGGTGACCGCATGGTCAGGAATTTCAACGGACTTCTTTCAGTGGGGTTCGTGCCATCGTCCAACTCCTTAGCTCCTTTTGGAGTTCGTGCCATCTACTACTCCGAAACCACTGTATTGTGTTCTCCCCTTTCTGGTTTCCCTCTTCTGGTTTCAGGGGATGAGATCGCCGTGTGCGAGCGCTGGGATGAGTCCTCGAACGCTTGGCACGTGCGACGGGCGGATGGTCGCTTGCAGCTGGCCAGCCCTGAGCAGCTCATCGCGCTAGGCCGGATCCACGGCGCGGAAACGGGAGCGGCGACGACAAGGGAGGGCGGAAGAAAAGAGGATGGTGGGTTGGAGGTTCGCAAAGAACAGCTGAAGACCGGAGTGTGGCCGGACCTTGGGTTCCTCTAGCCTCAGAGGATCTCATGGACCAGAATTTCACGTGTGGTGGGAGCTTTTTCCTCTACGGCTCAGTGGTTTTGGGGGTCCAATCTGCAAAGAGAGTACTCAATGGGCGATCACCTGGGAGGTCGGACTGGTCGGGCGAAGGCTCTACTTTCTGGAGTACTTTGGAGTGTGCAGAGATGGTGTGTAGCTCCAGGTCAGGCAGACCCCCTGTTCAAGGACCCTCTGGGCTCGCAGGAACATAGAGCAGTCTACCCATTGGTGGGTGATGGTAGGTGTATAAACCGTTTGTCACCATATTCTTTAACTCACCCGGACCATCCTGCATGTTGGTAACTGTTGGTATATTTTATATGCGTAGTCCTGGTGAACCTTCCCAATATATATATATATATGGATAAATATGTGCCAGTCCCATGGATGGTCTGGGTTTTGTACTTCATTGTACCAAAGACCCCCTAGTCGGAGGAGTAAAAGATTTGATCCAATTCCGTTGAAAGTCCAAGGCGATTTAAAATATGGTTTGACTACGAGGACCTTCAAAGTGACCTCTTTGGAGTCTCTAAGTGATCTCTTTAGGGACTAAGTTACTTCATTCTAGGATCTGAAAAGATCACTTTGAAGGTCCTGGTAGGTGACCCGATTTCAGAGTGTCCCTTTACTTCAGTGGTGCTTTTGGGACTTCGGATGACTTGGATGCATCCAACCTGCAGGCGGCAACGAAGAAGGTGATGACTTGGATGGAGAAGAGCTCACACTGGAAGAGCTTCAAGAGCTAGACCAGGCCGAGGCCATCTGTCACATGGTTCACATGTATCGATATGCCCTTATCAGTTCGTGCATCTTCACTGAACAGAACTCTTCCATGGACGATCCGCTTGGACTTCAGGTCCTCTTTCAGGCTCCAGTTGGACCATTTTCGTCCCTTTAAGGTTGACCTTCGTAGATCTTCCCAGCGGATTCCAGCATGGCAATGGAGTTCTTTTGAAAGTCTTTGACGTTCACCTTAAGGACTTCTGGATTTGGCCAAAACACACCACTTTCGAACTAACATGGCTTCGTGGAGTTGCTGCGACCCTCTTTGTAGCGGTCTGAAATCGGGGCCATGTTCCATCATTTTCCACTTCCATGTTAGTTCCAGGGGGGAGCGTACTCCATGGCCAAAACCTGGACTATCGGGGCTATCTAGACTCCGAATCCTTGAAGCACTTGAGATTTGAAGGTCCAGATTCAGAAAGACACACATCAGCCAGAAGTTCCATGCCTTTAAGCCTTTAAGATCTTTTAAGTCCCAACACTCCATCACAGTGAAAGATATATATATATATGGAGACCCAGAGCACTCCCTTCGTTGGGCACTCCCTTCCAGACTTGAGCAGGTGTTCAGCTAGGTCTTTGGTGTGGGACCATGTCTACAGATCTCCGTCTTTGCCAGGAGCCGCCCGCCAAGCGGAAGAGGTCTCAGCTGGTCATCGATCTAAAAAGGATTGCGCAGCACGGGAACCGGTGCCCGGCCGATCCTGTGGAAGGCAACACATGTTTACGGCACTTTTGCTTGACATGGAGGACATACTCACTAGTCTACAGCAGTGTTCCAGAGGTCGTGTCTTTGCAAAGCAATTGTCCTTGCAGCCATTTGTGTTTTTTCATGTCCGCTTCTTTGGGGCTACTTGGGGCTTGTAATTCAAATCACCTTATAGAAGAGCAAGGACGTTACTGTTGACATCACCCCTCATGATCATAGGATCACCAGGCATTATGCGCAGGCAAAGCAGGCAACATGTTCAGCAGGGAGAATGCAAGTCGAGGATGACAAAGGCCAATCATTTGTTTGAATTTGTCCTCTAGTATGTCCTTTAGTAAGCATTTCTGAGATCATCCACGGCTTCTCACTAGTTGGAATGGTGAGTGGTTTGCCCTGCAGTCTGCTTTAAACAACTATATATTATACCAGCTGCTTCCAAGGGGTCACCAATGGATATCACACTACTTACAGGTCTCCATTAGGCACCCCTTGGAGGGTCCTGGTATATAATATATCATATGATCAAGGTGTTCTTTGTGAAGTCATTGGGTTGTAGCTCCGCTCCCTCCAGCTTCCGTCAGCTCCCTCCACCGTCCAACCATCCAACCTCCGGCGACCCCGTTCGGACCGATTCCGAAGATGGGGTGTGACCAAAGAAAGAACATGCCCAGACGCTCATTGACCCTCAAACTGCTACGTGTTTGAGGTCCAAAACCCTAGTTGTGAGGGTCAAAACCCTAGCGAACTGAGGGTCCAATGAGCGTCTGGGTGGGAAAGAACCGCGTTTGGCTCGGTTGGTTCCCATTGTCCTGAGGAATGAACTGCCCTGGGACGCTGCGAGGGGACGGACATGAATCCTCTGGAGGGGTCGGACCCGAATCCGACCCTCATATGGGGTCTGGGGTCGAACCATTCCCTAGGTTTTGAGGGACCAGTCGGGCTGATTGGAGCGTTTGGGTGGTAGTGATGTTCGACTCCAACATGATTCAACTGCTCAATCGATCCATTTGGCACCCCAAGGTGGTCACAACTTGTGGGTCAGTGAAGAGGTCGCAACTCTGGCACCCCAAGGTGGTAACGACCGACAGAAACAGGTCCGACCCAAGCACCTGGAGGTCAACCCGTGAGTTGGACAAAATGGGTAGATCGATCTACGACCCTTCAAAGTGACCACTTGGGATCCCAATGAGGTCACTTTAGTCGCGCAAAGAAAGAGACTCCAAAGAGGTCACGAACTGAAGGTCCTGGCATACCTGTGTCCATGGTCCCATTGTTTTCCGCTACCGACCGGTCCACAGGCACGGCGTTGACGCAGCTTCTTTCTGGTACCGAACCTCAAGAGTGGCATTCTTTGAGGCCTACAGTGGGCCTACAGTTGCTGGGGATCCATTGCCACCCTCTGAGGTACGGTGATTGGACACTATTTATGGTAGGCGCCAGGGTGGACATGTTCTTCGCACCCGAACCCTACATCGTTAGGAGCCCATAGCCATCGTTAGGGCGCATGGTAGTCACTGCCCTTCGACCAAAGAAGAGGTTCGATCATGTTCGAGCTAAGGCTCTCTCTGCGATGCTCTTCTGCTTCTGCGCGTTGCATTTGCTGCGGAGACTCGGGATAGAAGAGACAAAGCCAAGGAGGGAGGAGACGAGCCCACAGATATCGACAGCATGGAGGCAAGTGAAAACAGCATGTTGGTTTAATCCCAGGGACAGCTTGTAGGTGAGAAACACACAACACGGAGGTAACCATGGGGGGGTACCGCGTCCCTTGTGAAGTTCATCCGTAGTACGTCACATCGTGGATTAATTGATCGTGTTCTTTTTTGGAGGGCTCAACTGGATGGGTATACTCCACCACATACTCAGACTAATTTCTGTGCAGATTGCAGCTTTTGTAGTGAGCAGAAAACAAGGGGTAGACGCATGATAGAACAGCAGATGACATCCTTCGACAGGCGACCATTTGTAACTACGTCGGTAGGGTACCTGGACGATTTGTCAATCCTGCTTGATCATTTTTTTGCTAGACAATAATCCACCTAATTTATGTATGGCATGAGTCCTGGATTAATTTCTGATATGTATGTGAAGGTATAGCGGATTAATATCGATATTAATCCAGGGAGTCTGCACAGTACCGGTACAAATGCGCACCCCCCCATGATCTACCTCTGTACGGCTATGTACGTGCAGTTGGCAGCAAGATGTTTTGCCCTCCGGATGTGCTTGGTGCTTCCCAAGCAGCATGAGAAAGGGAGGAAGGAGAGCAGCCTTGGATCTGACTGAGCACCTTGGGACCTGAAGGAGACCCTGAAACACTGACTGGTGCGATGGCCGGAATGAGGGTGGCGAAAATCCGGTGGATCTCTGTCTCTTTGGAGTCAGCCAGCCTCATTCCCTACGACCAAGTAGTAGAAGCACCAGTAGTCACCAGTCACCTTTGGGTCCAGATTCGTTGGTTCCAGCTTTTCTGAGCCCCAAAAACATCACTTTAGGGCCAAGAGCTTGGGGTCCTCATCGTGGGGTTTTCTTGAGACACGTCATCTCAACTGGTTGCAGTGCCTTTGAACCCATCGTTTGATGGAACAAAGATGATCCTCCATGGATCCTCTCCAAAGCAAGTGATGAATTGGCCAGTCCTTATGGATTCTTCGGGGCCCAAAAACATGGCAAAACCATTGAGTTCTACCAGGACCATCCAATGGATGTGGACTACCCTACCCTACACTACGACATGTCCATTGGACACCCAAAAAGGATGGTCCAGGTCTGTTCTACCTCATTCCCTTTCCACCCAGGTCCGCTCTTCCCTTTTCACCGCCGTTCTTCCACCCCTTCGGTCGTCCGAAAAGGGCGGTCGGTCGAGATCCGTTCCGGTGGGCGGTCGTCCGAGATGGGGGTGATGGTTCCAAGCATCTTCCCTGAGAGACTGAGGTCACTGGTGTGACTCCAAAGATAAAATGATTAGCCTGATTAGAATATGTATAGAGTATAGCCAGTATAGCTTATAAGGATGTATCAGACGTATTCTTTATGGGTTTGCCTTACCTCATGGTGAGATGAAGGGTAAGGCAGACTCTTATATACTACTGCTAAAACCAATTGTTCTTGTTAGTTTTCTTAAAGGCAATCTATTTTCAAGGCATCCAGTCTGTCCAGCCTGATTGGTTCAGGAAGCATTGCGTCTTGGGGCGTACCTTGGAGCGTTCTCTCGTGATCAAGAGCGAAGAGGACAGACCGGGACGAAGTCGACGAAGTCGAAGGAGACGGGCCACATGAGACACATCCTTTGGATCATCATATGAATCATACCTAGCGCTTCCAAGGGGTGCCCAATGAAGACCTGTAAGTAGTGTGGAGATATCCATTGGTGACCCCTTGGAAGCAGCTGGTATGTTTATATATAGTTAGTGTATGTTTTTGTGTATACGAGATCTATTATAATGAACTATGATATATGATGGAAGGGCTTGGATTTTGAGCATCAAAAGATCATACATGATTCTATGATCATATGTATATATATATATATATCCCTAGGGATTCAAGTACCTTCTCCTGGACCCTCCTGGCACCCACCCCAACCCCAGTCCCACCTTCTGAGAAGGTACGACTCCTCCTGGCACCCACCCCAGTCCCACCTTCTGAGAAGGTACGACTGGATCCCTAGTGCCCTAGGGTATACTACATGGTCTACTCTTAGGACCCGCAGACCGCAGTGCAGACCGCACCGGCTTGACCGGTTCGGTTCGGTCCCGCTGACCGGCACCGGCTTCACTCTCAGAGACAAGGAGCCCGGAGCTTTCACCCCAATGGCCAGGGGTGTGGGTGTGAGAGCACACTCCGAGGTATCCTGGACCAGTCAAAGGTAATCCTGGGCCGGGCCTGCTTCCTACAAACAGGTCAAGATCCAGGATCATTTGGAGGATGATCCGGATGATTTGGATGAGGATCCGGATCATTTGGAGGATGATCCGGATGATCTGGATGATCTGGATTTGTTGGCCACTTGTGATCCAGGTTGCCTTTTGGCCAGAGTTAGACTTAGAGTCATGGCCGTTCATAGTCGTTCATGTTTTCCTAGATGGTCGACGGCAGGGGCAAGAAGTTCAAAGAGGAGCTTGACCAAACAGAGGATTTGATCCGTCGACCATATTCTACCGAAGCACCTCAGATGCGCTCTTCCTTGACCGCACAGATTTTTCTGAGCATGCGTGACCAAAACAAAAAATAGCAAACCTGCCTAGGATTCAAACAACCATTGTTTTAATGGTCTTTACCAAAGAGCCATTGTTTTACTAAGGATTTTTACACTACACCACCAGCTCAACCGTTCTTTTAATGGTCTTTGAAGGCTAGGGAATAGAAATTAGAACGACAGCAAATCCCTAAAGGAGATGTCTTGCGGATGGGTCGTTCGGAGCCTGACAGGAGTCACAATGTAGCGAACCACCTCCGCAGGTCAACCAATGTATGCCAGGGTTTGACACCACCAGCTATAGCCAGGTGCACTGTTAGAAAGTCCATTCTACCGTGCACCCGTTCGCCAGAAAGCCTCTCCCTTCGCACCCGAAAACGCCTTCTTCGCTATCGACGGGTGCGTTGGGAGCCTTGAGCCTTCGATGGTCCAGATGGGTGGTCTGCAGTGCTTGCAGTACTTGCAGTTGGTCGCAGGAGCGCTGGCGCCTCATCGATGCGATCGATCATCAACTCTGTCTCAAGGAGGCGGTTTCCAGCGAGTCTGCAGTTTGGCCCGCAGGAGTCGGTGCGAAAGGAACATGGTTACAGAACTACCATGAACTAGCTGGAACTACCATGACACACCCTGTTTTCATGGCACTTTCAGGCACACACTTCTGAAGACCTGGCTTTGGATCAACACCCAACCTCCCATCCACATCCACCTCCGCGACCGGGCAAGCCTCACAGTCGGCATGGGAGGAAGCGACCGCGTGTGACCAGCGATCCCAGTTCGGTCCATGGTACAGACATGTCCCACAACGCGCCCCTATTTAGATCTAATAGTCATAGGGACAAAAAACCATCCATGACGTGTGGATATGTGTGGATTGCTTCTAGCTTATATACAAACAAACATAACATATACATCATTTGGAACACTACTAAACAAATACATGAAGCATACGGAGCATCATATGGGACGCTTCATGTGACGACACACATGTTCAGCACTTTTGAACCGAACTGGTGCATCAACCCCATGGGTTGTTGGGGTACTTCATGGGTTGTTGGGGGTTCATCCATGGGGAGATGGCACCGTGTGAGATCTTCCATCCACTCAACAAGCACCAGAATGCAAGAAGGGAGAGCTCGCACAGCTATCTTCCAACTTTCTCTCTCTCACACACACACACTAGCCCGGGCCAGAGTTGTACTACCCAAACCCAGTCATCTACCCAAACCTGGTCGCGAGCATATTATTGTGGTTTTGAGCCGCACGCGGCATTGGTCTCCAAGACGCAGGGTCACTGCAACTTTGAAGTGTTTTGAGGTTTTTCACCTCGTGTCCACGTAGAAGACCTTTGGACCATGTGGACGTAGAAAACCTTCGCTTCGGTGTCACGAAGACATCGCGTGCGGTCCATGCTGTCACGAAGACATTCACGAAGACTCTCTCGGCCCGTTGTGGGGTCATGGGGTCGGAGGCTGGGGGGGCGAGTTGAGATACTCCCTGACATGTTTATTTGACACTCTGACCCCACTAGGTCACGAACGACCCACTCACTACTTGTCAGTGGTGGGCCCAAAATTGGGCCCCGGGAAAGAGCACAGTTTATAGCCTCTACTACCAATCATGGGTCCTGCGTTTTCCACGTCGTGATCTGTAGCAATGAGCTGAGCGCCGCTCACCGCCAGGCCGTCAAGCTGTGTGGAGTAGGCCGCATGCTCGGGACTGACCGGACTGAGAAGAAAGGATGCCCTAAAGGATGTACGAAAATGGGTATACACGCAATTAAGTATTATATTGCAAGCTTGTACATTGTAGCTGTTTTATACAGTGAGGTTTAAGGAAGTTCGGAACTCAGGTACTTTTAAGGTTAAACAAAGACCCTTCTTGTGATCGGTGTACGACTCTCAGTTAGCAGCCAGGAATGCCTGAAAACCCGAGTCCCGGATTTTTGTTGCGGACCGAGTCCGCTTGCGTTTGACCGATCCATTCTTGGACCCTGGAAACGCACAAAACATCTCAAGAGATTCCTTTGTTTGGGGATTCCATGCATTTGCATCATTAGTACCCTCCCTGCAACAAGCATGGAAGCTGACTGTAGAGGAAAGCTGTGTTCCAGGGAGATAAGGTTCCACTTTCTGGTTCTGTCAGAGAACGGAAGGTGTTAGGTCCTTCCCGTTGACAACATGAGCCCAGGTTCACCACCTTCGAGGGTTCCAAAACAGGCAAACCCAATGGAGGGTCCTGGTAGAACTGATCGAACTATTGTATAAATATTTGAAATACCCTACGGATCCAGTCGTACCTTCTCAGAAGGTGTTTGGGGTGGGTTTGGAGGGTCCAGGTGCCTTCTGAGAAGGTAATTGGATCCCTAGGGATATGGTAAAGAGACCAGTGACAAAGCAAAATTTGGCACAGCAACCATTTTCCCTTCCAAAGTCCCTGTCACTCGATTTCCGGGTTTTCTCCGGAAACCGAGGTCCGAAAAAGCTAATGACGTCTTCCAAACGAACCACATCTCCTTCGGTTCGTGTCGGGGTCGTCATCGTAACACCGGTGCCAGACTTGCCCGCGGGATCTCAGTTGGTGGATGATGTCGGGAAGCCAAGCGCAGAGTGCAGCAAAGAAAACCCATACCTGGACCCGACTTCCAGTGGACTATGAGACATGACATGACCCTGTACCAGGGCCCCCCTGTTTCTGTCTGGGGTGGTGAATTATTGGACACCTCGAGGCGCCTCTACAAGTCTATAAGTATAGCTATTAGACACCCCTTAGGGAGCCCATATACTGTAGATTTGTTCTCATTTTGCAAGGTACAAGTCTACACTCCAGGTAGCGTCGAAGGCAGCGAAGTCGGAGGCATGGAAAGAACAGAATCCATGATGAGTCCATGAGGCTGTTAGGAAATACCTGGAGTCTCAAAGTACCTCAGAAATGGGTACCAGTATATACCTGTCATGTATATGGCTGTGTCCCATTTTGGGGGTACTTGAAGTCGGGCCCAGGTGGTCCTTAGGTTTAAGATAACGCGGACCCAGACAGCCAGGGGTCAAGATGAAAAAAATAAAAAACAACAACCTACTCAATACGAACTCAGACCAGAAACTCAGATTCCAAAGCCACTCAAATGAGAGACTCAAATTGGACTCAGATTGGACTCAAATTGGACTCAGATTGGACTCAAATTGTACTCAAACATGGTTTTTGAGTTGTTTTTTGAGTTTTTTTGAGTTTTTTTTGAGTTTGTTTTTGAGTTGTTTTTGAGTTTGTTTTGAGTTTTGTTGTTGAGTCTGTTTTGGATTTGAGTTCTTGAGTTGATTATTTTTTGATTATTTGTTGTTTTTTTAATTTTTTCAATGATTTCAGCCCTGTCTGGTCACTGCGGGGTCTTAACCTTAGGTGACCTGAACAGGAATTCCCATCAATTCCTTTACTCCGGTGCTGAAATCTTTGGACTTTGAGGGGCATGTTGTTGAATCATTGCCAGCTGCTGACTGGCTGCCACTGGTGTCACTTGGGATATCTTGGAACGCAAGAAGCCAGCTCAGGTGTTCATAGAGTCCCTATAGCCTTTCAAGAGCTTTGAAAGAGTTCGGTTGACCTGGTATTTGTAATATGGGTGTATTGGAATAGGGCCCCCCCCCCTAGATGCCCTGACCGGTCTGCCCATTGGTCAACCAGGCAACTCGTGTGCCATGACTAGAGCCATGTGGACCTAACCCTGGAAGTCCGTTCAAGCTTTTTTACATGGTCGATCTGGTTTCTAGTCATATCCTGCGTACCCTAAGAATCCGAACGGGCCCTCCATGGCAGGGGACCCCGACACCTTCGAAGGGGTCCGGTTACCAAACCAAACCCTATATGTTGGGAACCGGGTCCGGATTCGGTCAAACCAAGGATGGATTCAGGAGGATTCAAGCGCTGATCATCGGTGGCCAACTCGGTTCCCGATCTGCCAGGGTCTCCGTTCTCTCGAAGTGACCACCGAATGTCACCAAGGTGGGTGGAGGCTTTTCTGGAATGGATGCCTTCTTGAGGACTGGCATGGACTGCGCAGGTGTTCTGTCATTCCGTTCTCGGTGTGTGGTTTAAAAAGGGATAACCCCAACCAACGGATGTTTAGTCTAGTTTCCTTCTTCCTGGGTGTCTTTGGGAGGTCTGCCTATTTTGATACACAGCCCTCTTGGGTGTTCTTGTTGCATCCTCAGCACTTGTTTGCGCCTACGACGCTATCCGGGGCCCTGCACGAGACCACCATTTTTGGAATATTCGCGGGGCCTCCGGATATGGGCGTCGCCTTCGCATAGACTCCGTGTTGGTGGGGTGGGGGGGGGTTAGGCTGGGGCACAGCCCTTTCACACCTTCACGCAGCCGTATACACCTTCACGCAGCCGTTGCACCACATGCAGCACCCAGGACCCATCAGGACCCTCTAGGGGTGCCCAATGGAAGCCTATAGGTAGTGTGGGGTAGTCCATTGGACACCCCTTGGAGGGTCCTGGACACTGTGAACGAATCGTTTTTCCTTGTGTTTTGTTCTCTTGTTTCGTTTGAGCCGCTACTTTTCCGCTGCCCGTGCAAGCTAAGCTGGTGCCACCATAGAGTCGACCCCCGAATGAAAGGTTTGAGGAAATACAAGAAACACATTTGTTGGACGGGTTTAACCCAAGAAATGCATGATTTGGGGGGGATGGCAGCAGAGCTCTTGAAACAGTCTATGCCCAATTGGCCTGCTCATGAAAAAGACTAGTTTAATGGTTTGAATCCCGAAGCGCCGAGCTGTTGTACTAAGGATTTTACACTACAACATACTACAAAACCAAGTCCTTCCCATGTTTTGTCAATGGTCGAACGGACTTCCATGGCAATCCCAGTCAGAAACAAGTCTGAAAGGAACTCCAGTCCCAAGGATGTGTCAGAGGATCTCAAGTACTGTAGGGGTATATTTAAAAAGACATGTTTGGTTTTTTCCCACCAGCTTGCTGGGAGCCACCAACTCCCCCCCCTGGACGCCTCCTTAGGAGAACGCCCTTGGGTCACAGCGCGGCGGTCGCTGTGCGGCTGGAAAAACTCGATCCGCCCGGGGTGCCCGGAGGTTCAGTGGATCGACTGGACCAGACTTATTTCAAGTCCCTAGGGCTCCTGGCCCACCTGAGGTTCAATGGTTGGGGTGGGTGCCAGCGAAGTCGAATATCACCGAACCTGAGGATATGGGCCAGGAGGATTAGGGAGTAGACCCGGGAAGAGACCTCACCTGATGGCACGGACCTTTGGAAAGCAATTTGCCTCTACAAACAGGGGGTGTTCAGGTTCCATGGTTACTCTCCAAGGACGTACCTTATAGAAAGTGGGACATGACACCAACAGAAAAAACACATGTATATAGACGGTATAGACGGATCTGTAATGACCCATTTTTTTGAGGTACGAACGGGTCGACCCCAGGTGCAGGTGAGCAAGGCGCATGCCTGATGCGTGGTGAAACATGTCCAGGAAAAGTGGAGCTGCTGTTGGACCGGACATTTGGGTGCGCATCCCACTGAACATGAACAGGTGACAGACAGTTTGGATCACCTTGATTTTTCAATGAAACAGATATAATCCACCTGCCTTTTTCATGTGGTCGGGGGGGTTCAATGGACCTGGAGGGCACCTGAACCCGACGGTCGAGTCGACCGACTCCAGTCGTAGCGGACATGGACCCGACCTCCAATGACCACGTTTCAGAGGTCGACGATGGTCGACGGGTCGACTGTACTGAGAGTGGTCCTTAAAATCTGCAAAATCTGTGCTTGTTTCCCACCTTTTGCTCGTGTGCCAGCTCCTTCCGTTCGGGGTCACCTGGCTGGATATCTCCACACTACGTTTACAGGTCTCCTACTCCAGGGCACCCCGACAGGAAGCGCTAGGTGGGTGTTTGTTTTTCCTGTGAGAACTCCGGATCCTTCCTCTCCTCCTCCCGCCCCCCTCTCGCGTAGCTACTAACTCAACGCAACGCACAATCAACTCTCACACAACTCAACTCACTACCCTTTACACAACTCAACATACACAACTCAACTCACACAACTCAACATACACAAATCAACTCACACAATCAACTCACAACTCAACTCAAAGCTCCCGGTCCATGTCTGTCGCCGCGCCTAGTCTCCGTTGCTCTTAGAGGCTGCGCTCACACAACTCTGCACAACTCTCACACTCTTCTCACTTCAACTCACATCCAACCTGTATATGTTTGTTTGCTCTCTTTGTCTTTCGCTCGGGATGTTGTGACATGAACAAGGCTAGAGTGGGGGGCTTCCGATCCTTTGATTTGTGTGATGTTTTTGATCGATCACCGACAACTGGACAAATGAACGCAACTCATAGACAATCTATAGACAGCTGAACTATATATATATAAGTTTGATATAAATTTGGTACTTATTGTGTTTCCGTGTTCCCACCCCCTACGGATACACTTCACAAACACCCAGGGACTTGGAAAATGATCCCCTTGGCTGTAGACCCACGAGCAACTTCGAGCATTTTCACAGACCGCAGTCGGGCTCAAAGAGGTGTGCTTGTTGATCTGCCAGCACTGGCATTCTGGTGATTTTGTTTTAACATGTTTTAAATATGTTTTCTTGGTTCCCGGGAGCCGCCAATGCCGAACATATGTCCGGCCACAAGCTCCCCCAAGATGGCCCTCAGGTGGAGTGACTATTGGGAGACCTTCTGCGGATGCAGCCCAGATCATCTCATTCAAGGTGCGCCCAGACCTCTCTCCGTTGTCTGTGGGAGGGGAGGTTTGAGGGTGAAGGTGGACTCCATCAAGGTGTGCCAAGTAGGATATCCTTCGGCAACAGGGAGGCATCTCACTGCGCTGGCTCCGCAAGTTAGGAACACAGGGTCCAGGCTAAGCCTTGAGAGCTGGTCAGAGGTGAAGGTCAAAAAAAAAACAATGGACATATGTGTTCTTCTTTTCACAGCTTGGTCAGTTGAAGCTCGACTCGCACGTCCGATGGTGGAGATGGGTGTTTTCACACTCCCTCACAACGTCGAAGTGGAGTTAGTTTATTCTAGCTTTTGCTCAGGAGGGAGCTAAGGAGCCAGGGGCATCCATATTCCCCATTGAACAGGGAGCCGAGGAGCTACGAGGAGTTCCCCAACCCCTTACTAGTATTTCACTTGTGTGGTTTTCAGAAAATGGTCATCTTCGAGGCATTTGGAGGCCATGCCGTTCACTTCCATTTCGGAGAGTGTAGATCACAGGCAAAAAAACCGCCCGGGCACCGGGTCACCCCAAGTGCGGAGGGTTGTGTATTGTTCCACTCAACAGCAGATTGCTTTTGCAAAACTGTCGGCACTTGAACTTCTCATTGACAATCCGGATTCTAGTGGACAACCTGATTTGCCTCACCTCCAGAAGTTTCTTTGTGATGGTACTGATGGTCCGATTGGTTTTTTCAAAGGACCAGACCGTGCAATCCTGATGCGCAATGGTGCCAGAGCTCCGTGGGAAACCGGTGATTCTGTTGCAAACACAGCCTCGGTGACGACAGGTGCGTCTGGACGCTTCGGTCGTCACCGAGGCTATGTCGACCGAATAGCGATGGCCTCCACCTTAGTAGCGATCACCGTCCAAGCTAAGACAGACATATTCAGTGAACGCAACTCCTTTGGTGGTCTTCCACCAGAGGTTTGCCCCCATGTAAAGGTATCTCAGGTCGACCACCTGGGTGGGGAGATCAGACCATTGTAGATGATGAGAATTATTCAAAAACGCTTCGAGGAAAACAGGGAACACCTGTATCGTTTCAGGCTGTAGACGACCCAGTGCACTGCGCCATACTGCGCCCAGTCCTTTTTGCTCTGGTCTTTTCAACATTGAGAGTGCGGGGTGTTCCAGAGCGAGGAGTTTGTTTGCAAGATATTCTCACTTCAAGCAACATCGAGCCTTGGCTTGGTTCCATGTTTCTTGGTCCTTGGTTTCATGGTTTTCTGTGTCACTTCTTTTTGTTTGGCGGAGTAATACTGACTGTTCACCTGGACGTGATGTTCTTCCCGACCGTCATGGGAACAGGGACGACCTGAGGGGTGATTGGAAGAGCTGTTTGTTTGTTTTTACTTTTTTTTTTTTTTTCTGGGCCGGATTAGGGCACAGCTGTACAGCTGTACTATGCGTCTTCATGACTCAACACCCATAGTACAGCGGAAAGTTACCTCACTGAAACACCCATGAAACACCCCATAGTACTACTGAAACACCATGAAACACCCCATTGTACTACTGAAACACCCATGAAACACCTAGATAAACATAAACACGATATATCTATCACTTGTTGTACTGACTGCGTCTTCACATGTCGACACGTCTTCTTCACCGCCCCGTATTCGCATCGATCGGTCGGCACACGTGGTGTCAGGTTCTCTGCTCTACACGGTGTGTGGCTTGGTGATTTGCCTGGTGCTCTTCTTCACCAGGCAGCTCCGATCTCGGTTGAGAGACCTCTCTTGAAGAGGGAAATGGTTGTGGCTGGGTTTCACGGTTTTTTTCACGAACTTCGTGAAGTTCTCTCTGGGTCCAACGGAAAGTCTCCGACCACTCGTCAGGCTTCACATGGGCTAGAGCAAGGCTTTTCATCATATCAGTACGTTCTGGAAGAGAGCTCTCCCCTCCAAGAAACACGTTTCACCACAGCCTGCATGTCCACTTTCCACCTGTAAGATGCATTGCAGATGTTAGAACATGTTGGAACATTGCTGTAACTTTAACTGCCTTGCAGAGACAACGGGAGTAGAGAAATTTGCACTGCAGAGCCACAAAGCTCCCTGTTCCCCTCATATATATATATATATACGTCCTCATGTTCACAGCCCTAGGCGTTTGTGGCTTGCTAGGGTCTCCCAACTCTGGTAGCGAGTATTATATTATATAGAAACGTGGAGGGTTCGGTGAACCTGTCTTTTTCCAGCAATTTCTGGCTCGGGAGGCTTCAAACATTTGAAGCCAATGTCGATCATGCCATGCCATGTATTTTTTGTGAACCAAAAGAAGCAAGGAACCCTGGAGGAGGCCAGCTGTGTGGATGAAACTCAGCTCAGATGTTTTGTGCCAGGTACTTTGCTGAAGGTATTTGGGGACTACTTTTGCTGCGCTCTCAGCTTCTCTTTGTTCCTGTAGTTGAAGACGTCGCAGGACTTGTTCACCTCACATGCTAGACATGAAACCCACCATGTTCAGACTTCAGACAAGGATTCTGGTCCTTGCATCACCTGCCATTGGCTTGAAGGCGGGGGGACCTCGGCCTCAACCGAGTCTCGGACGGGCGGCCCACCGGGCTTCGAACGAAGCAGAAGCAGGGCAGAGCACTTTAGGCTGTCAATTCATGTCAATTCCATCCTTTGATCATTTTGATCCTGTTTCTGCTGAAGCGGATTGCCGTCGTGCTGTCGCTGTTCAGATGAGAATCGCCCAGAATCTCCAGGCGAAAGGTGAACATTGGACTGTTGGTGCAGACGATTGGACATGAATTTAGGCCTTGGAACACATGTCGCATGCGTTTGGGCCGTGCTACGACCAGGCCTTCCCAGAACATGCGCTGGAAGCCCCAGAACGTGTGCTTTGGATGTGGGGATACGCGGATAGACAGGCCTCTCACAAGGCCTCACCATTGTGCTTCGTTCTCCTCTGGATCGCTGCGTCGCTTGGTTTTCTCCATATATAGGATGAGGCCTTAAAACCTACCCAGGACAAGTGGACAACCTTTAACCGTTTCAAACCTTTTATTTGGGAATTGGCAATACTCAACAAGAACAGGCTGCAAAATGGTGCAAAGATGTGCAAAGTTATCTTAACCGCGTCTCTCTTTTCCAGGGAAAGGAATGGGGGTCAGAACAGTATGTAAAAGGATGAACAGTTCCAAACGGGTCCTCAATGGAGGAAGTCAAGGAAGTCGGACCCCCAAAAATATAATTATCCACATCCACTGGCATGCGAGGAGCCACCCCACTAGGCCTGGGTCGCGGTTTGACTGAGGACCCAACTTCCATCATCCACCTGTCCCATACACTCCATGTATGGAATATATGCCGATCACAATTGACCACCCAACCCTATGGCAGTCCCAGACAGGTCACGTCTGGGTGTCATCTTCCGTGCCCAGGCGCCTGTGTCACGTGATCATCTCGATGGTCGTGGCAGCATTGGCGCTCATGTGCCGGCGATGATTGACCGAGCCGCTGCCGAGCATGGTCGCTTTAATGGTTGTTATATGCTGGCTGTTAAATAGATCCAGTAAGTGTCTATCATGTATGATGTAGCCAGTACTGAGAAACACCATGAAACATCTATAATTCATTCTAGATCATGTTAAACATATATTTTAAAACATATGTATGACAGTTGCAGTTGCATTGCATCCAATACACAGTCTTGATCCTCAAAACGCATCGATCTGAAGACGTTCACTTACTTTGTGCTGAGAAACTCAGACAGACACTCGATTAACAACGATTGCGGCGGTGTTTTTCTCCACAAATCCACCCCATCGCGGCCAGCTTCTCGGTGAGTGCCACGCGCAGCAGCAGCTTCCTCGTTCGCAGCCTGGTTCTGCTCGCCCCGGACTAAGCCTGGGTTACTGCGGGTTAAAAGACGGGACGTGGGATGCTTTCAAAAAGCAGCCACAAAACCAGCTTCCCGTTGCTCAGCATGAATTGAACACTGTTTATCCCAGACCACCGAGCTGCTTTACTACGGACTTTACACTACAAGACCATGTCCAGTATATTATTTTTAAGTCTTCGAACAGACTTCCAGGGTGAAGCATGCAGCTTTTTCCATTGGGAGGAAAGGTTGTTGACGAGCCTGAGATGTTGAGACCGAAGACTTGCGAAGACGACTGGCAGAGCGAACTCATGGAAAAGACATCAAAAGACATCCAAAATCAGTCATCATCACACTTTTTCGAAAAATCGGACCCTTTGTTCTTTAAGCAGTGTATGTTTTGTTTTGTTTTTGCACTACTGCTTTGTGTACATTCTATGTCCTCCCCCCTTGTTGCGTCAGAACAAACACCCTTCTAAGCCAGCTTCCCCGTTCGGGCCCGCCCTAGGGCAGCCGCCGCCCCTTTTCTCGCCTCGCCTCGCCTCGGTCGAGGTCTGCAGCCAATGCCTTTTGCCCCGAAAACTCCACAGCATGCGGCGCATCTCTTTGCGCCGCGGCAGAGGGACCGGTGCGGCGCGACACGGCGCCCTTTGGCGCGCGCGGCGGCGGCGGCGTTGCACGGTGCGGCATGGTGCGGCGACGCCAAGATGCCTGGGTGTGTGGAGAATGGAAGTCCACTTGGACGATACTTAGCACCACCTGAAGGAAAAGGAACTTCCTGAAATCGGGTCACTGTTCGTCAGAGCCTGTTTGAAATATTCGACTGGACTCCCAGGGTTATATTCTGCCCTTTTAACATCCGTTTACTTTTGCACTCTAGAACTATATAGGGTGTCTCCCTCTTTTCTTGTTTCAAACAAACTTTGCATTTCATCCCCTATGGATCCACATACCCTTACGGAAGGTGATTGGAAAACACTTAGGCTGGCGTGGAGTCCAACACCTTCTAAGGAGCTATAGTTGGATCCCTACTGAAGTGGGAAGTGAGGTGAAGACGAGGTGCTTGCACCTCCGAGTTGCTTTCACAGGTTCGATGGCACAACCTCCTAGATGTCTTTTAGATGGCGGTCCATTTCAACCACGACCTTGGGAATTGTGCCATCCATATCTCTCCATTATATGCCTGGACCCTCCAAAGTACCCTAGAAAATGGGACATGACTGTGACATGACCCTGTAAAACAACAACAGGTACTTGTACCAATGTTTTGAGGTACGAACGGGTCGACTCCAGGTATGTCCTCTCTTCAGGTGCTTCACCGTCGTCCTGATGCTCTTGCTGAGTTCCTTCATCTCTGTCTCCTTGAGCGCTCTTGTCACTCGGCATCGCGCCGTCGGCCGAGCAAGATCGATGCTTTTCCGTCGCCGTCTCTCTGGGCGACGCCGATGGATTCTGAGGCCACCCTGGGTCGGCGAACGTGTGAACATGCCATGCGAACGGAGCGGAAGAAATGGAGACATGTGACAGTGAAGTTACGTGGATGTGCTTAGAGAATTTTGTGAGATGGTAACCGTGACTCATACCGGCGCCCGACTTTACAGGTCACCACCTGCCACTATCAAGTCTCCCAAACAACCACCATTTCGGACACCTGTCGAGTCGGGTTAGACGTTGTACAAAGGATGAACCCGGAACACGCAAAAGCCGGACAAGCCAAAGAGACGTTCTTCAGCTTCAAGAAGTGATGATGCAGGTGATTTTGCAGGTCGCAACGGACCCACAAGGAACCTAATGGCGTAGATCTTTGAAAGATGGTTTCATTTGATTTCCTCCACAAGGCCATGTGGTTTTCAGGTTCCATGTTGGTCTCTTCCAGGGCATAGCTGGACCTTCATGTTGGGGTGTGGTGGCTGGAGAGTGATTCACCTAGTTTCACCTATGTAGCTTAGCGGCTTAGGGTATTCTTGGCGAGCTCGAATAGAAGGTGCTAGGGACTTCTTCTCCCATGAGAACTTGTACCAGTTCAATGACTTTACATTTCTTTTACAACAGGGATCAACAGGGCAACATCTCCACAAAACCAAAGAAAAGGCATTTGTTTACAACGTTTGCTTGCTTGGGATTCTGCAAGTTGTTGACCGATGGTATGCCAGTGCCGGGGACATGGTGATCCCCATAGGGAGATGGGGAGTGTCTTCGACTTTTGTCAACACATGTGTGGCACAGGATTTTTCTCCTTAAAGGCAATAAACGCCCAAACAGTTGGTAAAGGACGACATTGGAAGCCTGGGCACGGTTCCAGGGTGCGTTTTTTTTCGAGCCATACAGTATTTACAGTGAACGTCTTCGTCTTCGCCAGAGAGTTCCAAAAGACCAAGTTCCATGGCATGTTCCGAGACGACTGATGCAGTTCTCGGCCTTCGGCGGATATCCATGCTGTCAGGTGTTCCCAAAGAGCCAAACCCAGTGGATCCAGTTGCCACTCTTGTAAGTCACCAGTGGTTCCAAAGACGACCAAACCGTAGACCCCAAAACCATCCAAAACCCAGGTTCCTTCTACGAGCTCGTACCTGGAGCGACAATTCCTCAGAAAAGACAGGGACATGACCTCATTAGGATGAAATATAGGTATACCAGGAGTCACATGTCGGGGTGGTGTTTAGTTCCCTTGCGTGAGTGGATGTTCTGGGCACCCCGACTTCCTCCATGGATCGCACCCCGTCTTGTGACTGCTGGTAGTATGATATAGTATGACCCAAACGCTCCATGGGACTGCAATATATGCCGCCCCATTGACCCCCCCTGGCACCACCCCAATTGATCGGCAGTCCTATGGCAGTTCCATGGAGTGTATGGGTGATATACTTGGACCCATTTTCGGTATGAGATCTTTCAGATTCCACAAGTTCCCCAGCAGAAACCGCCACGACCCAAGCCCTTGTCGTGCCTGCCCTCCTTTTGCACACGAGCCAAAAACGCACGCTTTCAGGTGAAGGGCGACCTGAAGCCTCCCCATTTGTCAGAGCAAACCTTCCAGTTCCCTCCCTTTGGACAGATGAATCCTTGGAGCCACTTGGAGCCTTCGTTTTCGTGCGCTGCGTGGCGAACACGCGCCCTACCGCGGCGTTAGCCAGCGTCCTGCGGCATTCTGTTTGTTCGGAAGTTGGGTCAGGGTGGCGGCACAGCTTTCTTGAGTTTCGTCTTGCTTAGTGTTAAACAGGCTGAATCCCCGCCCTGGGCCCTGGGGAGGGTGGTCTGGTCCCGGTTGGACTGCAAACCGCAAATCGAAGCTTCGGTGATGCCTTGTAGGTAATTATGCTCTTTCCAAGTTCCAGCCAGTCAACCCAACGTCTTCAATCCGCTGAATGGATGAAAAAGAGCTATGAGATAGAGAATCAAGCCGATCCTTTGACATCCAAGAAGAGAATCAAGCCGAATCAGTTCCATGGAGTTCCATGTAGTTGGGTGCTTGGTTCGACCCCTTTGGGAAGCCCTGGATGTCCTGTCTTTTCTCCTGTCCTCCATGTTTCACACCCGAACTGGTGAAGTTGCGTAGGGCCTGGGGCCCTTTGGTACCACCCGTTTGACGCCGGCGTGGTCCGCCGACGTGGTCGGATGGGCGCACTGGGCGCACATCGAAGCACTGATGGTACTGAAAACCACGTAGTACGTGGGCCATCAGAGGTTCGATGGGCCCAATCCCCACGTTTGGTGGTTTATATGGGACCCCACTATGGACCCCTTAGGCCGACATCTTGGGGGTTGTGCCATCTACTCCCTCGGCCCACTGTACTACAAAGCCAGGTCAACTCTTGTTTGACAGTTTCTTGAACTCAAACGAACGAACTCGAACGGCTTGAATTCCCAAGACGGATCATGGTGGATCCCTATTGTGAACCACCACTTGGGATTTGAGCCGTTCGAGTCCTGACAGAGATGTAAACCAAAAAACTATGCCCAAACGCTTGGTCTCCCAGTAATTGGGGATTCTTGCAAAAGGCGTTCTCAGCATGTCAACTAACAGAGACGTTTCTCAGAATGACCAACAGAGACGCGCCATTTGTTTTAACTTGATGGTACTTTATCGTACCTATAGGCCTCTAGGCCTATAGAAACCCCTCTTCAAGCGTCCCCAACTGATGCTTTGGACCGTCTCTCGATACTTTGAAGCTTCCTAAACCTGGGTTCTTCACACCTACCCCCTTCACTGCGCGGAAAGGCTCGGCTTGGGATCATCGTGGACATGGGGTGTCCAATAGACTACCATTAGACTACCCAACCCTCCTTATGGGTCTCCAGACAGGGCACCACATTGGAAGTGCTAGGTGACTGTTCATGTCTCAAGGGTGGCACGGCGGCAGGATTCGTGCACACCCGTCGAGCCTCTCGAGGTCCGGAGAATTTCACTGCAGCACCTTGCACCATGTTCTATGCCGCTTGGTCCAATCGGGAGGGACGGTAGGACTTGGACCCCGGAAAAAGAGGAGGATATGGGCAATATATGGGCAGCTATACACAGTACATCAGTACATGATGGTTGGTTTCTGAGACTGTGTAGAGGTCAAATTGTCATGCCAATGATGCTACACATGGCAATCAGAGCGATAAGTCATCTGAAAGCACGTGTTGTTCTTTGATTTTGTTCGTGCACATGGTCAAACAAGACGTTGCACCAAACATTAGTTCAATCAGACAGACTGTTGAAGCAATCATGGAAGTGGAGCATAGGTCCCTATAGGAAGGAAACTATTTTTCTCTGCAAGGGGGTTCTGGTTTGCTTCCATGATTGCTTTTACCGTTAGCAATTGTTTTGCAAAGCACCGTTGAATACCGGATAAACCAGGTCACCCAATTCTTGGTGCGACCAGTTAGCTTTTGGTGGTTCCCAACGATGTTTGCCTTCCAATGGCAAATATTTGGAAGTCCTGCACACTCCAGAAGACTCTCCCACAAGTACCCTGCCAGTCCAGTGGACCATAAAAGAATGGTTTGACTAGGAGACCTGACTTCGAGAATTTCCCTTACTTCACGAAGGACAACGTGCCTAGGTTCTCGACTTCTAGGCTTTACCTGGATCCTTCAAAGTGCCTTGGAAAATGGGACATGACCTTATCAAAAACAGCTAAAGTGTACCCCATTTTCCAAGGTACGAACGGGAAAAACACCAGGTACACATTGTTACATGTGCCTTGTTGGGACTGATGTCTCAAGGCCTATGACAGACGGAGTGTACCGCCCTGGATCTTCTTAGGACTTCCTTCGGTGCCCCTTTGGCATTCTAGGACCCTCGGTAGCTTGGAAGTCCAAGGTTTGGAGGTCCCTGCAGCTTGGCGGTGTCATGCAGCATGTCGCATGTTCGGTAGTTGAGAGGGTCCGAAGACATGCTCTTTTGCTGTCCAGTTTGAGGGCGTTTGAGGGTCGAGTTTTTTAGCAACATGAAGCAACAGAAACGTGGAGAAAGACTGGAAACCCGTCGCAAGAGACGAAGCTTTTGGATTTCGGGGAAGACCACCTGAGTGTGCTTAGTGAAGGTCGTTCTTCTTGAACCCCTTGAACTGAAAATCAGTACTGAAAGACTGAAGATCCTGGGACGAGAAAGAGGCAAAGGCTCAAAGACTCTCACACATCATACTGAGAAAGTTGTTATGCAGAGTCTTGATTAATAAAAAACAGTTCGACTGTAAACTGTAAACCCCCTTCATGCGGTGGGTTTATGTGTGTTTTATGAATCAAGAGTCTACACTGCGCCACTAGTCCAACCAGAGGAGATCTTCATGGGGGCTACGAACGTCGCCGGCCGGCCATTCCAGGGCACCACCGACGACACTGTGGCTTTGCCACTGGTGGATTTCGCCTTGTTCAACAAGGCACCGACGAGTTCGTGGTCGTCTCCTGACTCGTTGGTCGCCTTTGGTTTGAGCGGTGGCAGCTTTGTGAACCAAAGGAGTCAGTGGTGGCCCAAAGCATCGCATTTGATGACGTGGTGGTGGTATTCAGGAGCTGTTTCTCCATCTGGACATTCTAGGCCAGCCAGGCGAATTTCTGTGATCGGATAGTACGGGTTTGGGCCCTGGGGCCCCTTGGAGTTTTAGGGCTTCTTTTCACGGGATGTGTTGCCTCAAGGGAATTAGTTAGTTTTGCTATGCCGTTATGCCGCATATGAGAGAAGACAGACCCTATACCCTATACATTACAGGTGGAAGTGGGGTGGTTGTCGGAGGTCAGGGACATCGTCAGATGCCGTCAGCGCCTTGCCAGTTGGTCTACATGCCCGATGAGTCTTTGAGAAAACACAACCGGGACTGGTTGCCACATTGGGAGTGCTTTGGCTTAATTCTTAGGATCTGCAGTCATCGAGTTTCTTGACTTTAGATGTCAAAACTGTATCAGCACCCTTCAACAGGTCGGGTTCTTGCGTCCCACACTAGGTTTAATTGAAGGTGTCGCTCCTCCACCCAGGACCCAGTGATTTCAAGAACATCCTTGCGATCATCTTTGCTTCCAGTCTAGTCTAGTGACGTGTATTTGACACTTCCCAGACGCCCCGTGATGTTTCATTGCATGCTTGCCCCCTCCTTTCAACGGAACGAGTGCGGCGCGAAACACGAGTGTCGTGTTTCTGGTTGAGATCCACCACCAAAACAGACTTTCTCCACTTTTGAGACGAGGGAAATTGTCAAACTGTCCAAATTTTGTGTCAGTTAAATGGCATTGTGCAGCCAACAAAGTTCTTATTATTGAGAGAATCAGCCGTGTCAGTAGACAGGTTGCAAGCAAGCAGGTGATCCTAAGGGCCATCGAAAGGTACGGTGTATCCTTGCACTTTCGCCGGAACCGACTGAAAGAGCCTAAGTTTAGGTGAAAAACTACCTTTTGGTGTAAGAAGAGGCTGGATTTGGGATTGGAAGCAGCTGAAAAAATGAATATTGCATACCCTCCACTGGCTTGATCGCAGCAACTACAATTTTACAAAGCAATGACGTTTCTTGGCTGAGATGACCTTTTTTGCCGGAAAAGAACACGATTACATTTTTTTTGCATACTTGGGTTTTCTAGGTAGCACTTAGCATTGATAGACATCTCAGATCATCTAACAGATCAGATTATCTAACAGAAGGGTTGTCACTTGGTTTTGAAGTGTCAGCCTATTCACACCATCAGTGGCCACCATTTTTCTCGCCAGCCTCTCCTTCCAATTCTGGTATCTAACTAACGGCTGTCGGTCCGTGCTCGGCGCCGGGCCGAGCTCGATTTCCAGCAGTCCAAGTGTTGTTTGAGAATCAAGAACAGAACCAGCACTGCTGGAACAGCATGTTTTATCTATATAAGTATTCTTGAAGAAGTGCTAGTTCTGTTCAAGGTTAGAACAACATCTTGAATCAAGAACAGAACCAGCACTTCTTCAAGATTCAAGATGCTGTTCTAACCTGTATGTACATTTGGATTCTTCATGTACATTCGTACTTGAAACAGGAATCGCTGAATCATTCTTGTTGATTGGTTTTCGTCAGACCAAATTGACGGCTCCGAAATAGAAAAAAATGGATTGCCGTTGTGGAACTGCTCAAGTTCTTGAGAACTGGGTCAACTCGGTCAGTTCCACACTCCAGAAACAGCGCAGATGTGGAAGTGTCATTGGAAGATCCGGGTATGGAATAGACAAATCCTTTGAAATGATGGTGTAAGATGTGTTTTTTGGGGTATGGGGGGGGGAAGACCTTTGCACCCAATCAGCTCCTTCATTGTAAGGCGTCCATCAGCTGGTGTGTTGTTGTCCAGGTTTCGTGGCTGGGAGACCTAGCAAAGAGGCCTGTGAGCCTGTGAGTATTTCTTTGAAGAAGACGTGATGCACTTGAGGCTGGTCTATGAGCAGAGGCGGGTGTTGGATATTGGATCGCTATGGATCGCTCGTGCTTGAGTCTCGAGGCATTTGGGGGGGCCCTTCAGAGCAACCCTTTGTTTGCTCGCGTCCACATTCAAATCCGACCTTCAAGATCTGAACAAGGACTGGCAAAGGAGGCAGGACCAAACCACATGATTCTGGCTTTAGAAACCTACCCACAAAGCACCAGAGACCAAAGTATCGCATGGCTTCAGCGAACCAATCTCGATGGCCCAGACGCGCCATCCTCTCAAATGTTCATAGCTCCTTGCTTGGTCCCACATTTGCGCCGGGTTCCGACACGCCGGAAAAACGCTTCGCTTTTCCATCGATGTTCACTGGTTTCACTGGTGTTCGGTTCCGCCCGAGAACGGTCCAGATCCGTTTCTCTAAGGTCTGGATCTGCCAGGATGGGTTTTGAGTCGGCGTTCTTGGACCGGAGTGACACTTCTTCCGGAGAACCCACCGGTTTTCGTTGCGCCTGGCGCGCGCTGGGGAGCGGAGACATCGAGGTGCGATCTTCTCAAGTTCGGCTTGGAATTCCGGTGGATTGATGGACAACCCGGACCCGAAAGAAACATGGAATTCGGATGAATAGGTGGTTCGTGTCCAGACCCTCGTGCTATGGAGTGTCCAAGGATTGTTTGAGACATATATGGGTGTGTAGCTCAAATAGGGAGACAAGTCTACCCAGCCAGGGCAGGGGGGGGTGCCTACATTAATTACAATACACACTCTTATCCCTGAGTAGGTGTTCTGTTTTAAACCTGTTGGAGGCTTTCGTCTTTGGAACAGGTTAGCATAGTGGTACTGTAATTGGATTGTCTGAAAAAGCCTCCGCAACAGGTTGCCTAGTGGTACTGTAATTGGATTGGCTGGGCTATGCTGGGCTTGGTTCTCCTGATTGGGTGATGTTTCACTTGCCTTTCTATTCAGTAAATCCCCTTCCTGGGAAAAAGTGGTTGACCTTTTCCTAGTTGGATCCAGCAACTCCAAGAACCTTCCAGGGCCCCGCAGGGCCCCGCAACTGCACTTCCAGCCAGGCGGGAGCGGCGCTGCTCGCCCAAGGATGGCGATTGCCGCTGCGATCCAATGATCCGAGTGACGTTTGGGCGCAACCGAGTCAAAGTGAAGGGGAATTGGTTGTACCACATGGCAACTTCGAATTGGACGCTGGAACTATCTAGTTCTTTGAACTTACATACATCCACTCTGAAACCTCGCTGTGACTAATTATGCCAGATGGATTGTTTGGATATATTTGTAGGGCACTTTCCGCCCCGCTCCCTGAGCAGCATCCGGTGATGTGGTTAAGGGTCCATGAGCAAAAGGTGTGACAGTCAATACCGTCCAGTCGACCCTTTAAAATATGTTGTTTTTTTGTTGTTTGGATATTTGTCATTCGCATCATGTTTCTATTGGACCAACATTGATTCTCAAAGGATCTTCCTGACACCTTCGGTGCGAACTGGACTTTGTTGGGAAATATGAAGATGTGAACTCTCGTCCTGCAAAGGGCTACAGAATGTGAACACGTTTCCTGTAAAAGGCTGCAACCGTTCGCATGTGCTTGAATGTGATCGGTAAGGCCATGCCATTGGGGGAAGCTTTTGGAGGAGGTTTTGGATGGAAGCCTGAGGTGTCAGATTTGTGTGAAATACTGGGGCCGCGCATGTAGCGTAGAACAACGTCACATGTTGAAGTGTGGCAGATGATTTTGCTCGGCAGGTGCAGCGTTTCGTGAGAGCCTCAGTTTCCTCCACTGTCACTGCCATTGGGAGTGGCGTTCGCAAGGTGGCTTTTTGGAGGTGTTGGATGTCGCTGTGCCAATGGATTTGCATTTCAGGCTGTTGCTTTGAAGCTGTCTTTTCACGATTAGCTATCATTTGCTATTTTGGTGGATGTGAGTGAGCTCAGAAAGTGTCGAAATCAGTCCAAGCGCGTGGTGTGGTGCAACATGTTGCTGAAGACAACATCTCGTGGCAGGCGCAATATTTTGTGCGTGTTGGCGGCCGTGTCAAAGTCGAGTTTTCGTGGCAGGCGCGAGGAATCGTGAGGTTGTGATGGCTGGTGGATGTGAATGTCGCTGTGCCATTGGGATTGGCGTGTGTGACTGACCCTAGCAGGGCTCTGTTTATTATCGACAACGACGTAGACAGCGTTGCTGGCTTGAGTGGCATGAGGAGCGCGGGAGGAGAAGGAGGAGGAGGTTGTTGAGGGACATGGCCTACTTGGTGGTTGGGTTTTGGCTACGGCTAGGGAACTTGTAAGTATCTTGTAAGGGGTTGGTAACTTACTACGAAGGGGTTAGAAGTTCTTTAACTATGCCAAGCTTTTTATGTTAAGATGTGGCACTTGCCAGTTTGTCCAAAAGTTACTAGGGTAGGAATGTCTAAGTTCAATACGTAGATTATATAAAAGACAAAAATAAGTCATAACTAACTTAGGGAACTTAGCTTTTTTGGGATATAACATTTGATTTTTTGAAGCCCAAAAGAACTGCAAATCTTTGATTTTTGCACTTTGATTCTTAAACTTGAACAAAAAGATGTGCAGTTTCATAAGTTGCGATGGCTTTATCACTTCAATAACATCAATATCAACTGTTTTCTTGAAGGGCGGCTCAATGAGCTGCCACCGTAGCAAACATGTAGTGTATACAGTATACATGATGTATAAATAATGTACAGATTTTTAATACAAAATTAAAACAAGAACACATTTATCCATGTATAAATTGACCAAAAATATTCAACATTGCAAAAGTGGAAACAAAACACCTTTATACATGGACACATTCAAAAATACATATATAAGTAGTGTATAACATCTCGTGGAACTCATGAATGAATCATACGAAACAAAATTGCACATCTCTCCAAGGTTTGGGGTTTGCCGTGTCCTTATAACCTCCTCCTTATACCTTTGGCACCTAAACTCACTCAGCCGCCTCGGGCATGCTACAGCGCACAAAAAAATATGTTTTTGTTTTCTGTTGAAAATGAAAAGTATTTTAGCTTGTTAGAGACTATACTTGTGGTCAATCAGGAACTCACACAACTTATAAAATAGTTGCAAATATTTTTACAGCTTAGGAACAATATTCATATTAAACCTCAGTTCTCTAAGTGCTACTTGCAAATGGCTTAAGTCCTACGTACGAGTGTTCTAATAAACTTACAAGTGCCACGTAAAGCCCGACCACCAAGTAGCCCATGCTCACGTAGCTTCTACCCAATGACTGACCGCCGTAATTTCCTATGTGGTCCTATCCAGCATCTTCGAATTTACCACCAGTGTTCCCAATTCGCCAGTCACCACAACCACCACCTTGCCACCAAGATTTTCCCAAAAGCATCTCCGATGCTTGGGTTCTCGTTTAATTTGCTTCCCGGGAGCGAACAGTTGCTAGCAAACCTTGCAATTTCTGTTTGCTGCAACCATCGGACCACATTGGAAGCCTTGCCTGGTCTTGCGTGGTCCAGATGGCTTTCTTTTCGGCTTGACGGCTTGAAATTGTTTGCAATCTTGGAAAAGAAACACAAGCGTGCTGGGTTGAATCCCGCGATGAGCGACTCATCGCACCTCGCTTGATGGAATCATTTGGGTGCTCCCGCTTCACGAGGAAGCTCTGTCATTGACTATGGATATCTATGAACAAGGTGCGACTGGGGAGGCCTTGGTCGCCCCGGAGATCATCCGGCTGAACGTCTCCGAGGCGTCCTGGCCCATGGCCGTGGCCTTGGACAAGGTGTTTTGGGAGGAGAGGACCTACGACAGGGCCAACAGGAGGGCCGGGACCCAGAGGGAGGAGATCGTCCGCCAGAAGAAGGAGGACAAGTACGGGTCCTCGAGGCCGCTGGAGATCACCGACCTGGTGACCCAGCACGTGGGGACGGGGCCACTTTGGGCCCCGATCAGACCAGCATCCCCGGCCCGGCGAGACGCTTCCGCAGAGGGCCCAGCGGGTGGCGACCTGGAACCAGAACAGGATCGCCCACGTGAGGGCGATCACGGCCTCCATCCTCCACTGGCTGACCAACCCGGTGGTGGCGGACGGCTCGGACTTCACCCCGGGGCGCGCCCATCTCCATCATCGAGCTGGATCAGACGATGGTGCTGGCAGGCGCCGACGAGGACCCCTGGTGGTGGTGCGAGGAGGGTGGTCTCCACATGCCGCGGCGGAAGGAACGAAGATTGCTCCTGGATGTTAGCCCCGCCTGGAAAGTAGCCCCGCTTAAAGCAGCGGGTGTTGAGTGCCTCGTGCACGGCAACCTGGAATTGGAAAGGGGGTGAGAAGATGAGCAGGGCACAGTCTGCATTCCGAACTGGAACTCAAATGCGATTCCTTGTTTACGGCACATACTTGCAGTGCTCTCGGACCAAAGGCCTTGCTTATGCTCCAACAGATGTTTCCTGCTGAGACTGTTTCGGCAGCGGTCGATGGAGCAGTGTGGCAAAAGTATTTGCAGAGGGTCATGGCCAAGCTGCGTCTGGAATTACGACCTTTTGCTGTCAAAGTGTTCGGTCATCACCACCCCCTTGCGGTGCTTGACCCCGCCGGGGGGGGTCAAAATTGTAACTTACATTTTTTGATTTCACAACAAAAGCATCATATAGCCCTATAAGGGGGGGGTGAAAATTGTAAGATCTAGGGTTGAGGTAGCCTATGTGAGGATGTTACTTTTTTTGACCCCCCCCCTCAAAGAGGTCTTGGCCTACTTCTGGAGACTTTGAAAGGAGGGGGGGTGGAAATTGTAAGAATCTATGGGTGGGTACCACACAGATCAAATTACAATTTCCCCCCCCCCTTGTCGACGTTTTATGAGTGTGTTTTGTAATAGCTTTGAACCCCTCTGCTTCGACAGTTTCCACATGCCTTTGGAACGTGAGCTTGGGCATCTTGAGCTCAAGATTGAACTTAATCTGGAGATTCTCGCTTTGCTTTCGTGCAGCGCAAATGGCTCAACCAAGATCAACCGAAAGTTAGAACAACCGAAAGGGAAAGGGAGATAAAGTGGAGGACTCGATGCTCTTGTCTAAACATGGTGTCCCTGCCACTGGAGATTACAATTCTACCCTAGACATCCTTAAACGACCTGTACTGCTTATATAAATTGTTGGAGCAATGCTTTCCACAAAAAGACATGCGCAACACACACTGTATAGTGCAAACAAATGGCAACCTTACAAATATACCTCTAAAGCGACATGTATCTGGTAAAGCTCTGAAGCCCCTCTCTCTTCCAGATATGTTTAAGGCCACTGCAACTTGGAAAAATACTAAACGGAATGTATTTTAGTGCGCCCACAAGTCCATATCACAATTACAACCTTCTTCTCCGACTATTGAAGTTCGTAAGAGAAATGCTGAAACCAGAACATGAAAGGAAAACACTGCGCAGGGTGTACCACAGCGCAGCCAGAAAGCCATATTACAATTAGATCCCGCAGGCACAGCCCAGGAAAAGCACCGCACAGTGTGTGTTTAGTGCACCAACAGGTCCACATAACAATTAGAACACCCTTCTGCCACTCTTCAATTTTGTGAGAGAAATGTTGAAGCCAGAACATGAAAGGAAAACACTGCACAGGGTGTACCATAGTACAACCAGAAAGCCATATTACAATTAGTTCCCCCCCCTTCGCAGTGTGTGTTTAGTGCGCCAACAAGTCCACATAACAATTAGAACACTCTTCTGCCACTCTTCAATTTCGTAAGAGAAATGCTGAAGCCAGAACATGAAAGGCAAAAACACTGCACAGGGTGTACCATAGTACAGCCAGAAAGCCATATTACAATTAGTTCCCCCCCCTCCCGCACTGGTGAGGTCCTCCAATCAAGGTTGAGGCAAGGACAGCCCAGGAAAAGCACCGCGCAGTGTGTGTTTAGTGCACCAGCAAGTCCACATAACAGTTAGAACACCCTTCTGCCACTCTTCAATTTTGTGAGAGAAATGCTGAAACCAGAACATGAAAGGAAAACACTGCACAGGGTGTACCATAGTACAACCAGAAAGCCATATTACAATTGGTTCCCCCCCCTCCCGCACTGGTGAGGTCCTCCAATAAATGTTGAGGCAGGCACAGCCCAGGAAAAACTCACACAGCACGCACTCTAGTGTACCCAGCAGGAAATATTACAATTAGACTGCCTTTCCCACTGGCCAGAATCTTCGGGCGCAGCCGCTACATGCCAACACTTCCAAGGGAAAATGGGGCACAGTGCAAACTTGTGATCAACCGAAAGGGAAATTGTAAGTTACAATTTTGAGGGTGAAGGGCCATGCTTCTACCTCACCCTCAAACATGTAACTTACAATTTTTGAGTGCGTGCAGGCCGAACGAATACACACGAGGGTCAAAAATGTAACTTACAATTTTGACCCCTGTCCTCACACCCGAAATTGTAAATTATATGTTTGACCCCCCCCCCGGGGGTAAGGTAGTAGTGATGTTAGGTCCGGAAAATGCAGATTATTTGTTGTCCTGGACACATCCGTGTGTGTCATTGTACAGCATAGCGCTGGTGGAGCATCTGTTGTGTGAATGCTGCAAACTCGTCCAAACCGAGAACCGTGCGCACAGGAAACGGGAAAATGGATGAAAATTGAACTTCCGATGACGATAGTATGATTTTGTGGACGGCTGCGTGGGATGCAACTTTTATTCCTTCTGTGGCGTCTTGAGCACAGGCGCAATCCAACGTTTGACAAAAAAGACTGCCCCCGCAAGAGCACCACAAGAGTGTCCCCCAAGAGGGTCCCACAACAGTGCCCACATAATTGTCCCACAAGAGTGGCCCACGTGTCCAGCAAGTGTGTCCCAAGTGAGAATGTCCACAAAGTGTCTCACAAGAGAGTGTCCTACAAGAGCCACAAGAGAGCCCCACAAGAGACCTTGGACGCAGTTGCTAGATGTTACTTCGGCCCAACAGTTGTGAGAAGTCAAAACCTACCCTAGGTTTCAGACCACCATTAATCGTTAATAGGTTTTATTGAACAACAACCAATATTGTTTTACGAAAAATACACCACAAGACCAGGTCAACCATAATTTGTTGTGGTCTTGTAAGGTGACTGCTCTTAGCGAACGGGTGCGACACGCCACACAGACGGACCATGTCAGCACCTTCCGGAGTGTCATGTGTTCGAACTCCAGGCACAATGTATGTAAATATTCCAGTCCCATGAAGTGTCTAGGATTGCTTTCACTGGCTGCGTTCTTCGGTGGACTGGCCAAGGTGATGTCGGAGATTGGACGTCCTGGTTCGTGTTCCAGGGCCTCCGGGGCTCCAAGCTGGAGGATACGATGGCCCGGGACCGAAAGAGACGTCATATGAAACGGCGGGCTGGTTCGATCGGTGGAACTCCTTGGTTTCCGATGTTCGATGCCCAGCCACCACCTAGCTGGAGACCTCTCAACAGCCGAACCTGGAGGGTCCCGCCGCTTCATGTTTTTTGCATATACCTGCACCCGAACTCGGCCAGGCTGTTAGTTGAGGGTTGTTGGACCCTGTCTCAGGTCTCCATTGGTGACCTGTCGGAGGGTCCTGGTACAATACCTTTGGTATATGATATGACAAATGTCCCAATTCAACATCTCATTTCGATCCAGAACAGAATGGTCGCGAAAGCGAGAACGTGCTTCAAGCCGGGGCGCCCCAGGTGGTGACGATCCGTGGCACCAAAAGCGCCCCGCGGCATGCCGTTGTGTCGACGGACCCGGTTCGGTCAAGGTTGGTGGGCCGTCGGTGCTGTTTTGGATGCGGATTAGGCTGAACAGGTGGAGGAACCGAAGACCTGCCTCTTTGTCGCAAGTGAAGAGTCAGAAGAGTTGTGGGAAGACCATTTTCTAATTACAAAGACATGGTTGTCCACTTTCATGATAGTTCCAGGGAGTCTAGGGTGAGTGTGGCGTTGCTTCGATTTCAGACACCGGACCCGTTGGGATGAACAGGTTCTTTTCCGGATTCGGGTCTAGGAGTCGGGCCTATTTCGGCACCGTGGTTGGGTATGGTTGGGTCACAAAGCGAATTCTCCCAACAAACGTTGTAATTATACCATCCCTAGGGATCCAAGTACCTCCTCAAAAGGCACCTGGACCCTCCTGGCACCCACCCCAGTCCCACCTTCTGACGGGATCCCTAGACCAAGAGGTCCATGTCGCGGTGACGGAATGTTCCGTCGCTGGAAGTAACTAGCCTTCAGTTCGACCATTAATGGTTGACCCGGTGGTGTTGTGCAACATCCTTAGTGCCCTAAGAATCCTTGAGCTCTCCATGGCAGGGGTCGGACCCTCCATAGCAGGGGTCCGGGCCCGAACCAAACCCTATGTGTTTGAGGATCCGGATTCTTAGGGTGAAACAAGGTTAGTGTTTTGGTAACGACGATTTAACCGCTCGTCCTTCGATTCGTAGGGGGAAGGGACTGGGAAAAAAACAAACGGCACCTGCTGGTGCTACCCCTTTGGAACTTATAGGTGACGACATGTGGGGACAAATGATCCATGTGGCATGTTTGATTTGCGTGACTCGCACGATAGATCTTTGGCCTGTCCACCCTTGTCAGTGCTGCTTGGCTGACACCATGCTATAAGCGCCAGGGCATCGCACAACATCGAATCGCTCCTTCCCCAGGGCGGCTTAAGGGCCTCCAGAAACACATGGATGTGGCTCCCTTGGGTGCGCGCTCGCTCGAACGGCCAGCACCGTTGGACTACATCTTGGACCTCGACTTGTGGCCTTGACCTTGGTGAAACGTCCCGTTTTCCGCGGGACCTCGCGGTCTTCGGTCCCCTTTGGTCCGAGGAGGCTGGGGTGAGCAGGTGTGGGAATTTCGGAGTTCTGAATAGATCAGTTGCCTAAGCCATATCAAGTTAAAGCCTTCCAAGACCATCAAAAGAAAGGTTGGCGTTGTTTTGCAGTGTAACATCCATATATCAGAAAAATATACCATGGTTGTTCGGGATTCGAACCATTAAATGCATGGTTGGCAACCGGAATCTAGGGTATTTCTATGTGAACATCAGATAATATCATCCCATTTGTTTCAGCCAACTTCAAATGACATCCGCTCAGAAGCATCAGCCTCTCAGCGGACCGACCTGGGTTCCGGTCCGTTTCGTTGAGTCGGGTCGGTCCGTTTCCAGAAACGAGGGCTGAGTCTGGTTGACCTGGCGAGCCCTGCGTCTCACACCCTGAGGATCCACATACTCTGAAGGTCACGACTTGCCTAGAGTGTGGAACATTGTGGAACCCTAGTCCTGGAATAGCAAGATTAATAGAATAGTACATATATAAAAATAATACCGGGACCCGACTTCGCAAGTCACCACCTACGACAGTTGGGTCGTTTGCATTTCAGCCGATCAATTTCGGAAGGTGCTGGTATTTTCATAGTTATACTGGTAAAAGCCATGGAATCAATGGTTCAAATCCTAGCGACATGTTTTGCATTGTTTGGCAGGACATGTTCTTTTTGTTTACACGCTTCAAGGACGACAAGGTATCCGGGTAAATTGTTAAAATGTTGCATGTTGCACGGTAAAACGTTGTGGATGCACCGCAGACAATTTTCGGGCCCATAGCTCTGCGGATGTGAAGCGCACAATGAATGAATAATTGAACTCCTTTGGTGACCCTTTAGGAGGGCTTTTCCAACTATGCAGAATTTCTGCCGAACTTGGCTGGTTTTACGGATGAACATGCAGAAATTATGCATAATCATAGCCGAATCATAGCTGGAAAATCCTTGAAATACAGATATGCTCTTGTACTGGGTGCAAGCCTCACACCTTTTCAGCAATATTTGAAAACACACTGACCAACAGTCTTAATTATTCAAGTCTTTCCACAATCTCCTGTTACCTGATAGTAGCAAAATGGACATTTGCCTTCAAGACCCTCCGCCTTCAAACAAATAATAACATTTGTTCCAGAGAGTCTGGATTCCATCATGAAGAAAGACAAGAAAAGAAACGAAAGGACGCCTTCAGAAGCTGTCATGCCTCTTTTGTGCTGGGGTGTCCGATAGTTTGCTGGTCACGCATGGCTGCCACTGCATGGCTGCAGAGGCACGTCAGAATGGCACGGGTATTGGTTGGAAGACGGAAAAGCCTGGGCATGAGATGGTGTGCGGGCAGGACACTCCCTGGAACTAACCTGGAAGTGAAAAAAAAAACTGAAAAACCCGATCGGTGTAGAGGAACATGGTCCTTCCAAAGGCCCAAGCGATTCTGCCATCCACTTGCATGTTAGTCCAGGGAGTGTAACTGTTTGATTCTGCCACGTGGATCAGAAGAGGATCCTTTGTAAGTGTGACGCAGACACAACTGATGGGACTGGCATATATGACTCCTGATCAGGCAAGGGGTGGTTGACCGGGGGTCAACTGATCGATAAATGTTCCAGTCCCTTCAGTTGTGTGACCCGGCCTGAGCGACCTTGAACAGACCATATCGACATACGACCTGTAAAAACCATACCCAGAGGCTCCATGTATGCCATATATGCCCACATTGGGGTGGTTTGGGAGGTCAATGTAGGCATATAGTCCATACATGGAGTGTATGGGTTTTCTAAGTGGAAGACCCGAGACATCACTGATACCGACGCCATCAGCTTTGAAAAAGGCGACCAATACCAAGAACAGACGGCGACACCGCGGACGATACCGGTTTCAATATCAGAGAAGTGGTGCCGCTGGTGAGGACCTCCGGGTGAGAAGGTCGAATGTGGGGGGGTGGAACTTTCCTGATTTATAGATCCTTCCTCCAATGAACATGGAGCAGGAGCCACAAGGAGTGTCTAATGAACACTTAACCTCGAAGGGGCTGACACCCCTTAAAGTGACCCTCAAAAGTGCCAAGCACATGCACAAACCATTGGTCATTCAAGGATCAGGGTGCTGGTCTTTCAACCGGCCCTGCCACCACTTCCATTGTTGGGATGGAGGGTGAGCGGGCAGCCCAGCTTGATTTTGCGGGTGTAGAAGTCTGACAGTGCTTTTGCCAGCAACATCCTCGCTGGACAACCTAACAAACATCCTCCATTGACCTGCTTGCTATCGGGTGATGGTTGTGTGATCGGATGACTTTCGACTCCTTGAGCAAGTCCGAGTCCTTAATGACCTAATAGGTCGCCCTAGTCTTTGAGTCTTCGACCATGTTCCTCCAAACACACACATGATGCACCCTTGTTCACCATACCATCAACCGTCTTCTTCGGTGCTACCACCGTTCGGTGCTACCATCACTTCGCTGTGGTGGTTCGCACCACCGTGGCCACCGGTGGCAAGGCCTGGACCCCGAAGAAGAACGCAGTGGGGAATCTGAGAGCCGCCGGATGGGCGGTGCGGAATCTCGTGGTTTCCTTCGAGTTGGTGACCGGGAAGGTCTTGAAGAACGGGACGTTCTGAAACTGTGGCCAGTTCCACACGACAAGCTGGGACTGCCATAGGACTGCCGATCAGTTGGGGTGGTGCCAGAGGGGTCAATGTAGGTATATATGGCAGTCCCATGGAGTGTCCGGGGTTTCTTTGTTCAGCAACCACAACAAAAACAGTGTTTGAAAGATCAGGAACGTATGGATCAACGTATGAAGGATGACATGATCAGCAAAAACAAAACTGGTAGAGATACTTGAAACACCAACTGCTGTTAGGTCTTGTAGCAAAGACGGTATTGATAGTTGTCTCAGGTGGTACTGGATGTCCTGTAACAGTGGAGCCGTTGGATTTGTCACCCATTAGATGTGATCATTTTTGTAGAGCAACATGTTATCCGATGCGGTCATTGATTCTATGTCAAGGCGCGTGATCATTATTCTGCACTTGACCGTGGGTGCTTGAAGGGTTCAACAATATTCAACATATCATACAACATACATCCATGCTGGCTAGGTCTTCTACATGTCAAGTACCGTGTAGGCTGGAGATTAGTTAAAATTTTATTGGCAACTCAAATCATTCACATACATTCACAGACATGACTATATTATAATGGGACTGCCATGTATGCCGATCAGTTGGGGTGGTGCCAGAGGGGTCGTTGTGGGGCGGTAGTCCGACATGGCAGTCCCAGCTTGTCGTGTCTGGGATTCTTGGGGCGGTTGGCGGTTTTGAGATGCTTATGACTCGGGTCATGAGTCACTCACATAGGTGTTGTCATCTTCCAGCTGCCAGCGACCGGGAGTTCTTCGAACGGAAAAACCACGAGACCGGACGTCCGTGACCGACGGACCCGAGGGGTGACACGAAGCGCCCGGTCCACTCCTTCGGTCGTTGTAGACGGTAGACAGGTAAGGTAGACACGAAGCCACTCGACTCCTGGAGCGGTTTTTGTTGCATCTTTCGGGTGGTAGAAGTGGTAGTGGTTTGTTCCCTAGGGCTCCTGGCCTACCTCCTGAGGAGAAGGTGGTTGGGGTGGGTGCCAGGGGGGGTCTAACCACCGAACCTGAGGATATGGTTGGAGCCCTAGGGGTTGATGATTCCCGAAATGGGTCGATCCCCAACTGTTTCGCACCGGAAGTGGACGTTCCGTCGCAAGCCAATGGTTTCGGGCTCCATCATGTTGTGTAGCGCGTGAAAAGCCTTTGTGTGTTTCTGATGGACCAAAGATAGACATTCCAATGGGATCGGGTCCAAAGGAAGCCAGACTCGTTGAGCAATTGAATGCTGCTTACTAACACTTCTCAAAGCAGGTCTTTTGGATCTTGCAGTGTGGCAAGCTGGAGGGATGCAACTTGACATGAAGGGAACCTCCAATCCTTCCATCTTGGCTGAGCGGTTTCCTGGTTTCCCCTATTGGCGAGGAAACTGGCGGACACCGTGGCATTTGATGTGGCTCTAGATGCTTTAGCTGTGCCACTCGTCCCATCTTCGCCGCATAGGGATCCCGCGCCTCCCATTTTTGGCCATGTCGGCACGCTTGGCGGCGACATGGACGCAGATTGGGGTAGGTCTTCTGGGTGGTGTAGCGGTTGCACAGAGCCAGACCTACAAAGGAGTATAGACCGCTTGGATGAGTCGAAGGTCTCCAGATCAGTTTGTCTATGTTTGTCTCCAAAATTGACCCTGACGGCCCTCATTAACGCCCTTCTGGCTGGAATTCCAGTGGCGCTAGGCACACGGGCAGCATCCCAAGCTGGTTGACCCCGTTGTCAGCACAAGAAAACGATGGACTAGACAGACTAGACATAGGGCTCCAACCACCTCCTGAGAAGGTGGTTGGGGTGGGTTTGGGGGGTCTAACCACCTTCTGAGGGTATGGGCCAGGAGCCCTAGGGACTTACCGCACAGTACATCGTGCATCATCGTGGCTCAGTGACGGGAGCCCTTGGACCATCTTTGACCTATCGGTGTGGCCGCCCTGGACATGCGCGCGGATTAATTAGAAGCCGCACGCAGGCGCACGCCGCACGCAGCAGGATCGGATCACCTGCAGGTAGCTTTCGTGGGTGGGTGATTGGAGAAGATTGGGGAGACCCCACGAAGAAGCATTTGGACGAGGGAAAAAGGGTTAACGTCAACCTATCCCTAGGCCTCCAGTCGTACCGAACCTGAGAAGGTGTTTGGGGTGGGTGCCAGGAGGGTCTAAGTACCTACTGAGGAGGTACGACTGGAAGTGTAGGGTATGTTAACCTGTATGTTTGAGTGAGCTCGAGGGAGGCTATTAGAAGCAGCTGGCATGCATCAGGAACCTGAATTAGGATTCTCGACACCTGTCACCTGGGGGTCCCTGATGGTCCCTGAACAGGTTATGATTGAAGGAAAGCAATGGGCAGTCTTTCCCAGCCATTCAAACCTTCACAACGTCGTGGAAGCTAAAAGAAATGTTGGTGGCCAGAAGCTTTCTCAGCCAGAACACATCAAAACCCTAACACCTCCCACCTGTTCAGTTGACCATGTTCACTTCCACCCTTCCACCGCACGCCCGCCACCTACCAAAGTCCTTCCGGCTCAGGAGCGCTTCGCGGCGTGCCGCCAGGCCAAACGCACGGCCTTCGTGGCCTACGTCACGGCCGCTCGGAACGCACGCGGGTCCCGCTCGGGTGGCACTCGACGCGGGTCGGCTTGGTGCCGGTAGCCTGAGCAATCCATGGGACGGGCATATTTAGCATCCATTGACACCTGAAACCCAAGGAAGGTCAATATGCCAGTCCGATGGTCCCTGGTCTATACAACAACGGTCCAACGGCGGTTGTGCGGTTCTTTCGCTGGCGGACCCAGGTGTACCATGGAGACCAGGCATTGAAAAAGACCGGAAGACGCATGGCAAGAGAATGGTACTCCATACTCAGAGAGTTAGATTTACTAAAGGGACTATTAGGGATATGCAAACACACGTAGCGCGCTGGGCGGCAGTACATCACCTTCATCTCGGCGACTCTAGTTAGATGTTCCGACGCATCTAGAATCTAAGTGAACGGAGATTCCTGCAAAATGACATTTCAAGCAACTTCCAGAGGTTTTTTGGTTTTACTAAACTCCATGCCTGTAAGGCTTTCGTTGGAGCTTTTTAAGGATCATTTGTTGTGTACCAGTCGTGGTCTTCCCGTTGTCCCGTTGCAGGTCACCCCATAGGTGTCTTGCAGCGCAGTCAAGAACTGCCCGGTCGGGGCCCATACGGTCTGATGAAGTCTCAGTTCGTTCCTTGGAAAAGGAGTACTACCCAGACACGGCCAACGGGACTGCCATAGGACTGCCGAGAAACGGCCAGGGGTGGTGGTGGTTTGAGGGGTCGTTGTGGGGCGGTATATATAGTCCGACATGGCAGTCTAAACCGACTGGTTCGTGTCTGGGCTAAATGAATTACAGATCGATCTACCGATCTGGTTCTTCTTAGTGACCTGACTCTTTCATCCCCGGGTTGGTTCGCTCACAAGGATCCCTGTTCTGCAGGAAAAAAAACGCATGGAACTCCTCAGTTCAGTCACTTTGAGGTCACTGTATGGGACTCCAGAAAGGTCCAGACATGTCCAGAGATCTACCATCTCGCCTTCTACATCCACAACAGCCCGCAACAGCTCCCACAACAGCGTTGGCTGTTTTTCATGTCAGACGTCCCATCTTCCGCGGGTCATTGGCTGTTGTCCGTGGCATCCAAGTAGGCGTAGGAGTTTTTTTTCCATAAGAATAATCCTTGCATGGGTATCGGTATATACTTTAGGCTCTTTCTGAAACACTCCCCATCCCCTTGGGATTGTAAAGCCTCTTCAAGTGAGGCGTTAATTGATTATAGATATTATATTATATATTATATATACAACTCCTTCCATTGGGACTGTAGAACCTCTTTATATAAGAGCGGTAGTTTGAACCCTGGTGTTGAAAGCAGCCCCTGCAAATTTCTGGGGTCTGGTTGGTGAAGCTTCACTTAAATGCTCCTTCCGTTGCTCCTTCACCCTGAAAAGCCGCAGCCTTCAACGCCGCGCCCAGCGTACCAGGCAGGCTATCCCACGAAGGCAGATACAATCCCTGCCCTTTTCGAGATCGAGAAGCAAGGAGCGGAGCGAGCGGAACGGCCGCTGAAACGGTCCGGCCGAACAGTGAGAAAGCCTGTTGCAACACATCACATCACGAAGTGGATGGCACCCCCCGGTTCGTAAGGGAAACTAGTCTTCCAAGGAGCCTTGCCATCCAGCTTCATGTGATGCGTTCGTCAGAGGGTGACTCATTGGCTGGAAGTTAAAGTAGACATGAACCTTCTTCAGACATGTTTGCCATCAAAGTCCAAGACTATGTTTAACATGATCCAGGAATTTCCTGTGCTTTGGTGGTCCCAAATATGGGTGTGTATTTCAATAGGGAGACCCTCTCCTGACCCTGGCTGGGTAGATTGGTCTATTTCCCAAACCTTCCAGGAGGTTGAACTGGGATGGTCTCCCTAATTGAGCTACACACTCATATATTCATCTCGTTTGTCACACGTTTGGTCATTGATGCTTCTTAAACAAAACGACTTGATGCCACCCTGAATAATGCCGCGCAGATGTTGCCAGGTTTGGTGGGTACCAAAATATGGCCGACCTGGAATTCGAGGCATCCAGGTTCTGTGGATTCCAGGCATCCGAAGGTCTGATCCGAACGGATCCGTTTGGGGACGGATCCGCTAAGCCGTTGATGAAGTGTGAGAACACCCGAAAGGCAGACGTGCTGCCTTCTGTATTTATATATGTAAGTGTTTTTGGGACAAGCAGGCCTTGTAAACATTCGAGGTGGATGATGCACTCGTCAACACAACTTGGACAACTCAAGTTGGATGCGATGTGCTCAGAATGAAAGGCAGCTGTGGGACATAACCCTTGAAAACAACAGCAACAGCAACAGCAACCACAACCAGCCAATATGAGGCCTCTATGAGCACAAGATGGTACCATCCAATCGACTCATAGTTAGAGTTTGAGGCGAGAGTCTTGTGGGTATACACTCCAAAACTCACCATGGCCTATCCAAATGTACTAGAGAAGGGGCTATATATATATATATACACTAATATATGTGCTGTATATCTATTATATATATATATGCGGCATACGATGTTTATTTGGAGGAGACCAGACCGAGCAAACCCAAGCCTTCCAAGAGGTTGTCGTTCAAGCAAATTGAACTAAGAGAGACCGATTAGGACGGTCAATGACCTGACTCGGCCCCTGAGAGCCACCTGGCTGCTGGCTGACCATTCTCACTAGCCTGTGGGGCACCCGACCCCTGACCTTGTGCGGACTGTCCACCGCCGCGGCCGTGGACGCGCCTGACTCACAAGTGTGGATGTAGTAAAAGGATCCTCAAAAACCACGTGTCTTCTCTCGTTGACATGACCCGAATCGATGTCCTCTCCACGGCCTTGGGTGAATCGTCTCCGCTGAGACGTGGCCTTTCGCCGTAAGCAGAAGCCTCCCAGACGATCGGTGGGTGAGAGATCCACTCCATAAGACCTCTAAAAACAGCTTGAAATCATCCTAGAGATGGAGGAACGCACCTATTCCAGTCCCAGCCAGTCCCATGGATTGTGGATGCCATTTCCGAAATGATCCTTTCCAGCTGACCGCGCTGTCCAGGCGCTGACATCATCGAGTTGGGCGTGCCCTTTAGCGATCCCATGGCCGATGGGAGTGCCATCGAAGCAGCCTCTGTGGTGGCCATCAAGAACGGTTCCTGGGTGAGAGAGGGAGTGAAAGGTGGCATGAGGGAAACTGAGGGAAAGTACAGTAGCTACCTAGAGCCTGAGTGACGAACCGCCAACCACCCAAGACATGGTGTTCTTCCAGCAAAACAAAGGTCAAATGGGCTCTATAGGTATATTATACAATATTATGCATATGGTATAGGAAAAAGGGATTTCCCAATCTGGATCCTGTGTCTTCCAATCGACAGCTTCAAGTTGTTTTCTGTTGCTTGGTGCTCAAAGGTCCCAAAACCATGAACTGTATAGAGGGGTCTGTCATGGTTTGTGTACCACGACCTGTTTTGGGCCTGAAGAGAGTTTCATGTTCTCGACGGCCTGGTTCCCTCAGGAAAGGTACGCCGTGCGACCCACATGGACCAGACTGGAAGACTATAGCTGAACCTCCACACACCCAGTGAAAACCCTCAGGTTCCATGTGGGTCTCGGAAACCAGGCGTGGACTCGCGATACACTTTATGGGGACCCAATGTGCTCAGCAGCGCGAGAAGGCGCCAACTCTCCGGCGCCAACTCTCCGTGCAAGGCACCCTCTACTCGGATGTCATTGGCTATGCAAGGGAAGCACGTGGCTTGGTGAGATAGGCCCAGCGAGTCCATGGGAACGGGAAGATTTGCTTATCGATTAGGGTGCCCTGTGGATCCACATACCGAACCTGAGAAGGTGAGCAGGGAGACTATTTACGTAGGCTTGGAGGGTCCAATTACCTTCTGAGAAGGTATGTGGATCCATAGGGGTGGGTGAAAGATGTTTGAAGGATTAATGTACCCAGTGGATCCCAGTTACCTTCTTTGATAAGGAACCAGGGGTTTCTAGGTCAGTTTTGGTCTTTGGAACTACTGGTTACCAGCTATTGTGGTAAGTGGATGCGCTGGGTTAGGTACCTGGTTCCGACTTCAAGTACCTTAGAAAATGGGACATGACATGACCCTCTAAAACACGTACTTGTACCCATTTTCATCATTTTCTGCGGTACTAACGGGTCCACTCCAGGTATAGATATTCCAGTCCCATGGAGTGTTTGGAAATCTGGTTCTTCATTTCGACCGCTGTGGAGCCGGGAGAAGCCACAAGCGATGCAAGGCATGCGAATCGGCTCAGCTCTAACGGTTCCAGATGGTGTTTAGCAAACAAGACGCCCCAAACAACCATGATTCCTGGTTGATTTTGTTATGAATTCTAAAGTTGTTTGTTTCCCAAACAACCAGATGTTGTTCACTACTTTTGATCAGGTCAACGGAAGTATTTTAAGGGCCCTTGGCTTTCTATAACAAAATCTTTTCCTCCAGGTGCTCTAAGCTTTGTGAAGCACAGCTTGGCAGAGCCAGAGCACAGCTTGGGCCAGAACCACTTCAGGGCCAAGGACTAAGACTTTTCCTACTTCATAGGTCACCCTGCGACTTATTTTCAGTCTCCCAAAGTCACCAATGAGACCTGGAGACCTGTAGAGTTGGGTGCTGGTACAAGGATTAAGACCCGTTGGGTCTCATGACACTCAACGGTTCAGACCCTTGACACCGAACGACCATGGATTCCCAGCGGACGAATGACACCTCGATCTCTCCGGATCCCCGCGGACGGACGGCTCCGGCGCGACGCGAAGAAGGACGGGCGCCTCCGAAGTGGGATGAAATGGGACGGGCGGGCAAAAGCATGGTTCACATGTGCCAAAGAATTTCTCTACCTCCAAGCACTATAGGTAGAACATCGAGCCAGAGTGACTCCGCCACTCACTGGATGGTTGAGCCAGAACCTCCCCCACTCACCGTGTCACAGTGGTTGGCACCCGATGTGACAGACGGGTCCACTCAACCACCGATGTGACAGGCGGGTCATCGAAGCTATGGCCCACTCTACCTCCGAAGGAGTGGTGAAGCGTTTGACCAACTCCAGTACCTGATGAAATGAAGTCTTGAATGAAGGTTATTAAGTGGTTATTAAGATTTATTAAGTGGTCTTTAAGTAACTCTTAAATGAAGTCTTTGAAGGTTTATTAAGTGGTTATTAAACGAGTGGCTATTAATATTACTAAATGAAGTCTTTGACCTGTAGTAATATAATAGCAGGCGACAGAATGACAAGCAGCGGAGGGTTGATAGCGACGTGACGAGGAGCATGCTTTTGCCTCATCGACCTAACTGATGTTGGTGTACATCAACTGGGTCAAATCCTAAGTCCTTCTGAACCCATCATATCAGCTGCTATCAGAGAAAGAACATGCTTACCGCATACCTGGAGGGCCGCAGAAACAAGTTTGAAACTCCCCAGTCTCAATCACTTGTTATGTATGGATCAATAGAACTCTTGTTATGCTGCATTGGGTGGACTCCCTTCTCATCACGCCGTGCATTTAGTCCCGTGGCGCCGGTCGATCGCGCTGTGCGAGCCACGCCGAAAAAAAGCGCCCGAGGTGCGAAAGGCTTGAAAGTCCCGTTGCTTCTCATGGGAGACTTGGTTTTGATTCGGTGATTTGGATATGAAAAAAAGGATGTGATTGGTTACCATTGGTTACCATTGGTTATGTGTTCCACGTTTTTGTCCCCGAACTGGGTGACTCTCCTATGCCAGGAGAAGATCATCCCCTCACCTGGTCAATCCCCTCACCTGGAGTGTGATTTTTTCACCAGCTGGGAGCCGCCAATCCAAGGATACTACAATTCCTTTTTGGCCGCCGGCGTCGAAGAGACCTGCAAGGAGCCGTAGAATATATATGGAGTCGATCGCGTACCTCGTACCTCAGATAATAGGTATACCGATCTCTGTATACCTGTTCTTATAGAGTCATGTCATGTCCCATTTTCTAAGGTACTTGAGAGTGTCTAGGCCTATATATATATATAACTGATATATGATACTTATAATATATATATATATATATTAATTATATATATCACCCAGACACTCCATGTATGCTATATATGCCTACATTGATCCCTAAAACCACCCCAATGTAGGTAAATATGCCAGTCCCATGGAGTGTCTGGGTCATATCCCAGTCTTGTTCTTCGTCACTTCAACATGAGCCACCCTGAGCTCTCCGGGGACTCCGCGCGTCAGGAGTGCTCCGAGGCAGGCATTGACGGTTTCATCGTGGTGGACCTTCCCGTCGAAGAATCCTGGAGGGATCCTTGGAGATGAGCCCATAGCGCGCGATCAGTTGGGACTGCAAAAAAAAATGTCGATCAGTTGGGGTGGTGGTGCCAGAGGGGTCAATGGGGTGGCATATATTCCATACATGGTGTGGATGCCCTAAGAATCCGGATCCTCAAACACATAGGGTTTTGAAGGCCCGGACCCCTGCTATGGAGGGTCCGACCCCTGCCATGGAGAGCCCAAGGATTCTTAGGGTGGAGAATAAATCATCATTCTTCCTATCTCTTGGAAGAGGATGCACGACGTAGTCTATCTATTGCTTCCCTATAGAGACCTGTGATAGCCCCGCAACTTGACTGTCTTCGACTTTTTGGTGTGGTTGTGTGTGAAATCACTGCGGGGATGAGAGTTGAGTGTGTGGACCGGCTTCAGTGTGTGGACCGGGTACATGAGATGTAGATTTGAGAATTCAACAGTATGGAGATTCAACAACCTGTCCATGTTCAAAAGGTATGGACTGGCTGAGCAGCCCAAAACAGTTGCAGGTGGCGAGGCAATGTCAATCCCCCAGATAGGAAAGTATTCATGCAGATACCAATTCTTCTTTGCCAAGCACGGCGCCAGTTCTTGTGCGCTAAGGACCATGTTGCGGGGGGTTCTGGAGAAGGTTCCTTCACCTCAGTTTCGCCAGTTGGGTGTGTATCCCTAAGGATCCAAGTACCTTCTCAGGTACCGTGATGTGTTCGACACTGAGACATGTAGGTGCCAGGAAGGTCCAGTCGTACCGAACCTGAGGAGAAGGTACCTTCCTGGATCCATCAAAACAGGGAGACCGACACCTGGCAACCACCCCCTGGGTTCGGTAGTCTTAGACCAGTCTACCCAGCTGACCGGGGCGAGAGTGAAGGTGGGCCTGAGTTTCACACCCAGTTGAGCACCTCAGTTGAGGAGAAGACTGTAGCTTCCAATTTTGCAAGTTCTCTACCAGGACCTTCCAACAGGTGGTTTTTGAACTCAACCTCTAAGGAGCCATTTATAGACACCGCTTGGAGGTTCCTGGCATATCTGGCATAGACTTACTGATTAGTTGACCGCGTCTGTTTGCCAGTCTGGTGAGACTGGATCTTGCCTTTCACGACTCCATGGCACTAGTGGTACCCCGACCACTTCGTGGTTGGCTGAGATCATGGCACCTTCTGCTGCCAAGCACAACTTGAGCCTGGTGCCTTTAGCCTCCCCCACCAGTGGGGCTGAACGCATCCAGCAGGCGCATCGGGGGACCGTGGAATGGATACCGGGGACCTTTTTCGCGGCAGATGGCTGGCAGATGGTGTGGATGAGGCGTAGGTCAGGTCTGTCATGTCCCTTCGATGGTGCTAAGTTTGGGTCTCGTGTGCCTTTCAGAGCTCAGAGCGGGGACGAAACAAGATTCCCACCTAGGGACCGCGAAGGAAGACCGACCCGAACATGGAACTCTTCCTGGAGTCGACCCCTTCGTACCCCAGAAAATGGGTACCAGTTGTGTGTTTTTACAGGGTCATGTCCCATTTTTCTGAGGATTGAACATGAGAGGGTCATCACATTCAATGACCCTGGACGGGTGAGTATAACTGCCAATTGTCTGTGTTGATCCCACTAAAGCTGAAGCTCATGGGAAGCTCCATTTCGTGTAGCAGAATTCAGCACGGTCCATTCTCACCGGGTTTGGGGATCGGGTGATGTTTAAATCCCCAAGGTTCCTGGGGCTAGCAACCCACCCATATGAAAAGGATTGAAAAGGCGTTTTGGATCCAAAGCGGGGCGTAGTTTATGAATGAATATTCTACATGAGGGGAGAAAGGTGTTATACATTTGGTTGTGTATTTCATGAGGGAGTTCTCCCGGTCCAATGGGTAGACTCAGGTCTATTGTCCGGCCCTTCCAGGGTGTTGAACTGATCTCCCTACTTTCCCTACACCTCCAGTCGTACCTCCTCAGAAGGTATGACTGGACCCTCCTGGCACCCACCCCAAACACCCTCTCAGAAGGTACGACTGGAGGCCTAGGGTGGAATACACGCCCATTTAGAAACTTCAAGAACAACAGTTTCTCCTGGTGTAGGACCAGCCTGGAGGGCCCCAGTCCGAACTAGAAGCAAGTTTGGATGGCATCCAAGTCCCAACCGCTTGTTGTGTATAAAGGATCTAGATGGCCGGAAACAACCAGAATGGTTTCTGGTTGACTGGGGACACCCAGGTAGGGGCTTTACACGGTTTGACCAGTTCCAGCAACTTGTTCGGTTCAACTGGCTTGGTCGCCCATAACGGCCCGGTCGGCCTCCGCTGGGATGGTCAGGTGGCGGAAGCCGCCATCACGCCGATCCCTGGCATGGTCTATGCGACTTGGATCAAATTTGAGTCTTGACTTGCTGAAAAGGATCGGAGAACACTGAATATACGAACATATAATAGTACAGTATGTGGCGTATGTAATTACAATATTGTTTTACCATATGTTTAGGACAATCTTTCATATGGTAAGGCCAGCCAGAATCCTTGATTAAATAAGTCAAAAAAGTCAAATGGAAACGTCAAAGTCAAAAAAGTCAAACATAGACCACAGCTCGAAAAAGTCAAATAAAACAGTCCACAAAAAGTTGCAAAACGACACAAAAAGAGTCAAACAAACGTCGAAAACAAAGGTCAAACATGTCAAAATCAAAAAACAATTCGAACCAGTAACAGTCAAAAACAAAAATATCAACCACTCGAAAAAAAAAAAACGTCTTAAACAAGTCAAAAAAAAAGTCAAAAAAAAACAAGTCAACAAGAACAGTTAAAACAAGTCGAACAAAAGTCGGATCTGTGCAATTTGATTTTGGTTTGACTTTTGGGATTGATTTTTTTTGACTCTTTTAGACTTCTTACAAAAAAATCATCGAAAACAGGCTCTCTCCAATGAACTATATATGATTATATTAAACACATAAAAATAAAACAACTATGTGTGTTGATAAACATCGACGTTTGGTGCTTGCTTCTTTCAAGTAGATCTTTGTGGCGAGCCCATCAGCCCCTTATGGAAGCACTGAAGGAACATCAGGAATGTGGTCCACTTAACCATGGTCTATCATGGTCTTGAGTTCTCTATATCCCAACCTTTGAGAAAGATCGTGCAGCGCAGTACTTTGAGTTTGAAGAGCTTCACGAGTATAGCATCCCTTCGTGGGGATGAACACTGAGAACACTGACCTTCACAAAAGATCTCTTAGGGGGCAGATAAAAAAACATGTAAAACACTCACACTCCAGGCACTCCATGAAACTGGCAATGCGTACATCCGAACCTCCCAAACAGGCAAAGATGCCAGCCGTGTTGGGTCGTGTTGGGGTGGAACTCAACCGCCTGGGTTTGGGATTGAGAAGGTTGAAGGCATCCAGATGAGTTAGATGGTCAAGTCATCCCACGAACCTCTGAGCGGCCCAGAAGCGACCGACCCGAAACCCACCTACCGAACTGTTGGTTCGGTCCAAACCCTGAGTTGTGAGGGTCAAAACCCGAGCGAACTGAGGGTCCGAACTCTGAGCCTTTGCAAGGAAAGTTAAAAAAAAGAAGCAGTTGGTTTGTCCATAGTATTTCTGAATGATCACAATCATTTTTCACTGCTTGGCTTTGTGATGACCCGGATACTCACTCCACAGGAACCTACTGGGTGGGGTGATGTGTTTATCTATGTTTATCTTCCCTACGGATGAATCGTCCTGGTTTTGTAGAGAAGATGTTTATCTCTCCTGGGTGGACTCCATCTTGTTTTGCTGTTTCACCTCGGCTTCTTCCCAACCAAAAAAGACATATGTTCACCGTCCTCCCCAACACGTCCTCCGTTCCCGGACCCTTCCGAACGGTCCTCACGGTCCATGTGCTTAGCGACAGCACACGACCCGAGGTGGTCTCGCTGCTGGGCGTCACCGGGACTCGAGAAGGCGAAGAGGCCAAAGCCAAGGCCGTTGGGGTCGGGTCCGGGGTGCTGGGGGATGCAGGTTTCTGGGGTGGGCAGTGGTGGGAGGTGGTGGGCAGTGGTGAATGAAAGTTGGGTTCTTTTTGTTGGATGGTGGATGTGGTTCCAATTGTTTTTGAAGTTTGCTGCTTGGGGTTCTCACAAAGGGGTTCAGCGGAAGAATCATTCAACATCATTCAACAATAAAAAACCAAAACCACCCCAAGCACTTGTCGTTGAGAAACAGAGGTATATTCGAGCCCCACTTACAGTATGATGGCTCTTTACCTACATTTTAGCCTTTAAGCATTTACAACTACCCGCATGTTGGCAAATCATCAAGTCCCCATGGATTGAAACAGAGTTTGTTGCTAAAAGTTCTGACCACAAAGGGCATTTCACGTGACTGAAGGCATCAACATGAGAAACACACGTGTTCTAAGTTTATGACCACACAAACGACAAGCTGTATCGTTTTTGATACCAGTGAGTAGCTGAATCAGACGGGACCAAATGTCTCAACCTTCGTTCTTGACTGCTTGAGTCACAAACGTTCGCAATAACGATGCACCTTCTGCACTCGATGATTCAACCCTAGGTATTCATGGGCCATACTACCTGAACACCCCATCATAAGGTTGATTTTGTCTTGTCCATGTTTGGTGCATTTAGTGGAGCGTCGCCGACGCAAGAGCTGAGCTGCAATCAGAGTGTTTTAGAATAGCTGGAACAGTGAACACCCTGTTTGTGGATATGCCTCATAAGCCCTAGGATTCCAACCACTTATGATTTATTGGATTGTACCGAAGGCCCTAGGGGCCCTAGGCCCTAGGATTCCAACCACATATTGATTTTAGACTACACGGCCAGCTCAACCAGTTTTCGAGGGTTGAACGAAGGCGACCCGGTGTAGATTTGCTGACATACGGCATGACTTCCCTGTTGACCAGGCTTCCAACCACCATCAATTCAGGTAATATTTAATGAAATTTAATGGTTCTTATACCGTACCAAACAACCATTGTTGTGCTAAGGATTTTACCCTAAACACTGGGTCAACCATGTTCAAAATGATCTTGGGCTCCCAGGGTGTTGGATGGGCACTCCATTCGCACCTTCTTCCACTTCCCGTGTCCCACATGTCCCGGTCAACGGAGATTGGCCAGGCCATTCGGCTCAAGGAATGTGAGGCGACGTGACAAGTGCGGGCGATGGGATCTCACATGGGTCGATGCACAGAGCGATGTGGGCCCCAGACACCAACCCATCTGGGATTGGAACATGTCATCCATGTTTGCCCGGGTGGTCTCAGCCTACCGGGCTGGAAACCGGTTCGGGGTTTCGGTGTTTGAATGCATGATGAGTTACGGACAACTTCGGTGGCATGGTGCGTTGCGGGGGTGTGATTGACTGCATTTGGCGCTTCTTTTTTTCCGTCGAGAAAAAGTCCTTGGTCGGAGTGGTTCCGTGTGGACCAACGACTTTACTGGGATTTGTTTAGAATTGTAGCTTAAAAGACTTTGCTGTCACACCACTAAAAGTAAAGTGATTTCGACCAAGTGGTGTTTACTGGGGTTACGTAGTCCACTCTTGGAGGCTACTTTTGTGTCACACCACTTGGCCTTCCAAGAGTGGACTACGTGCCTTGGCACAAGCTCCTCGTTAGGAAGCTGCCGCCCTCCCCATTACCGCACTGCTCTTGCGTCGGAACAACAAACCGTTCTCAGCAGTGGCTAGCTTTTGTTCAACCCCTGGCCTCCAGTTTGCAGGGGGGAAATGCTTTTTACTGCCGCTCCTTCATTTCGGTGATGGAATTCTCTTTCGAGCACTTTGAAAAGACTGACAGATGCAGGAGCGCCATGTTTTTTTGATCAGAAACTCTGCGATGATGTCAGATAGATCTTCCTCCAGTTTGTAAAGGGCACAGCCCCAACTGGTTGGTTTTCAGTGGGGGTGCTTGACAGGGTCAATGTAAGGAACATATTCCAGTCCCATGGAGCGTCAGGGGCAAGTTCCCTCCATCTTCCACCTCCCAAAAGAGATGTCTGGTGTCCGCTTCGGGCCCGCTGTTTTCGTCATGCCAGGGCGTGGTGCAGTCTGTGACCCAGCTGCATACCAAGAATGTCCGTGAGACTCAAAGAGTTGCATGACATTGACTGAGTAAAGGGACCCATACCTGGACCCTGCAAACTACCCTAGAAAATGGGACATGACCCTACAAAAACAGATACGTTCGCACCCCTTTTTCCAACGTTTTTCGAGGTGCGAAACTGAGACTCCAGGTCCATTGTACATGAAAAGGACCCTGGTGGGGTCCAACGAGTGGCCGTCGAGTGGGGTGGAGTCCTGCATGGTTGGGCCGTACAGTTGAATCACCTTGACCTGCAAAGGACCACAAAACTGGTTTGTAGAGGAACAGGGTGTTGGCATTTTCAGAGTCCATGTGAGTCTGCCAGGAGGGGTCACCTTTCTTGGGGGACATGTGGGGGGAACAGGTTGAGAGTTTGGTTCGGTTCATCGCTGGATTTTCCACAGCTTCGGAGTCCGAAGAGGGGGTGATGGGGTTGGACACGAGGGGATGGTACTTCTGGGTGGTTTTGGCGGTTGCAAGGGGGTGAGGCCTACTGGATGAGTCAAAGGCTCCAAGATGGAGCAGAGATTTCAACTTGAAGCACCTGGGCATGAGCCCCTACCCAGTGAGTGGATCACTTGCTTTTGACCCTTTCCTATACGAAGAAACGAAAAGGTGAACACCTTTGTGAACCTTTTTGTTTTCCAGGGAATTTCAGGGAGTCAGCGATTATGTCTAGGGTAGGTATCAGTGGGTATCCTCACTCCAAACTCCGCCAACTGTCACCCTCACCCTACATGGACTGACTCGGGTGACGTCTGGCCGGTGCCGATTCAAACTTCACACAGACTGAGACAGTTCTATATATAAGTTATTTCTATATACGTTTCTATATATATATATATTCCCGAGCCATGTACACCTAGAGTGTCCATCATGATGTTCAATGACACTGCTCATCCAGTCCATGACGTTCATGTGTGGCCCGAGTGTTTTGCCGCAGGAACTCAACATAATTTCATCATGTTCTTTCACGTTGCACTATATAGCTCTATTTGGATGCATGATGATGCAAATGGGGGATATGTTCATGTTTCAGTCTTCAACATCGTTCAACGTCAACATGCCACGATCTCGGTCTCCACCAGCGCGATGCCAGCATCACGCCCCAGGTGCGCGATGCTGCCAAGAAGCTCCTCACATCGATTGGTTGGGCGTTTCATGGAGTTTCGGGGAGTCAACGCGGTTGTGACAACGATGACTTGGTGCGTTGGTGTCTGGTGTCTTAGTCTTCTGGTGACTCAAAATCTGGGTTGAGACCCCCAGACCCCATATGAGGGTCAGCTCCCTCCATAGGAGAGTCCAGGAGTGTGTGTCTTGTGCGTTTGTTGACCGTACACACACATGGATGGTGCTTGTGGATGGTGCTTTCAAGAAAGACGACAGCCGGCAGCCAGAGGTTCTATGTCGGAGTGGTTTGCTTCGGCCCATCCAGGGCTCGTGGATGTGATGTGAAGTTCTGGGCAACGCGCACCTCCGTCCTCCGTTCGGATAGCACCATGTCCTCCATGGAGTATATTATATATATATATATATACCTAGAACCTGAATGACCTCTATTTTGGACCACCAACCACCCAAAATATGGCCTTTTCCTATCAAAACAGGGGTCATTCAGGTTCCAGGTATAGATACCTACATTGACCCCCAGTCAACCACTCCTGGCCGTGCCACTCGGCAGTCCGTCGCCCAGCCCCTGGCAGTCCTAGACAGGCCGTGTTTGGGTGTTCGGATCCTCTACCCCTGCCCCGGTGCTAAGATGAGTCAGTTCAATGCGGCGATCGAAACGTCTCCGCTCCGCTCCGACTGTTTCGTCGCTGTCGAGGCTGGGGGCTGAACTCCCTGTCGTGGTGGGCTTTGGTATCTCAGAGCGAAAGCACGTGGAGGCCCGCGGCCGGGAGACCTGAGAAGCTGAAGACGAGCCCGCTTCGAAGCTGAGAAGCTGAAGGGAAGAATTGCATTGAAACAACTTCAAAAGGAACACCTGCGGAATTCCTTTGGACATGTGCAGCGTTCTTTGAAGCGCTCGGTAGCTGGTCATTCGTCACAGAAACCGTGGCCAGACTATGAATGCAAAGTCGGACTCTTAAGAAGCCTTTTCTATATGTTAGATGTGAATTTGGTGCAACGTGCACAAGAAATGGCTATTCACTCCGTGGCAAACAAGTCAACTGCAAATGCTGTCACCTCTGGGTCTCCTATGATCTCCTATATGAAGGTCTTTGGAGATCTCACGTCGCTCTTTTTGGCACGGCAGGAGTTTGGTGCCTTTGCGGATGGCTGCGTGGTGGGCTCCAAGATCATCCAGGAAGTGAATTCCGTGCGCGGAGCATTGTCCTTCCGTGCGCGGAGCTTTGTGATGTTTCAGCCTACCCCGGAAAAGTGGATCCCCTGCAACACCTTTTTTGGGGGGGATGATTTCCCACTAAACATGAACAGATGAAAACGGTTCACCTTTCCCAGACACGACCTGTCTGGGACTGCCATATATACCTACATTGACCCCTCTGGCACCACCCCAATGTAGGCATATATGGCAGTCCCATGGAGTGTCTGGGTTTGTTTTCCAGGGAAACTGTGGAAGTTTGAATTCTTCAGATTCGGAAACTGGACCCAAACCGAAAAGTTGGTTCCAGGTCCAGATCGTGGAGGTACCGTGGAGGTTCTGTTCCCTCATTAAAAAAATCCGAGGTTTGGCATGGGGATATGGGTGTAGCTCAATTAGGGAGAGCCCCCCCAAAGCCCCTGGAAGAAGGAACATATACCCCAAACCCATTGGGACCACAGCCAGGCGCAAGAAGACCTTTCCGCAAAACCAGACGTTTCACAACAAGTATATTTAGCTTCATGTCATCTTCATGCCCGCTCAATCTGCCTGCTCCCGCCCAGCCGGGCGCGGCAAAGCGCTGCGCAGGAGCTGGGAAAAGGCGGCGTGGCAGCCGACGCTTAGAGTGAAAATCAGAGGAACGGAGAGGACCAAGGACCATGGACCAAACAATCCCATCCATGGTTTACATCTGTTTACTTATTGGTTTCACACTAGAACACCAGGTCCACCATTTTTGTGGTCTTGGACTTCCAAACAATCCCTGGGACTGGAATCTTTGCCAATCAATTATAAGGTGATTCTAAGATCTTTTGAGGTTCGTAGGTCAATAATACGCTTGTGGTACGTCCAACGGTTTAACGTCTCCACAACTGACTGAAGGAGCTCGGAACTCTCCCAGGCCGGTGCTTTGGTGAAGAAGCTCAGTGGTGGACCATTGAGCAGCACCAGCTCCAAAGAGGCATGGCGCCGCATGGGTCAGGGGAGAATAGATCGCTGCTGAGTAGTTGAAAGTTGAAAGGAGCGAGAGTTTCTTGATGCTTTGGTTTTTGCTGGGTGATCTGGTTTTTCCCAAACTGGGTGAAGCCATGCCAGGACTTGCCAACTTGGTGTTGCTCGCCTTTTGGACTGGGTGCCATTTGTGACTATAGACTGTTTCTGGTCCACAAGTGATTCGCGATGGAGCCACTGCCACCCTTTGAGAAGGTGATTGGAGGCTCATTTTATGTAGGCTTATTCATGTTGCAAGACTTCTTTCGGAGTACGATATTCTCGGCTTCGTTCGCCCAAGAGCTTCGAGAGCTTCGAAGCCTCGCAGGTGGAGCCTCCGGCGAAGCGTCAACGGACAGCCGCCGATTTGGAGCAGCAGAGGCTCAGTCAGAGCAGCGCGGGGGCAGGTCATGAGGGCGCGAAGCCCAACACGGACGAAACCGGCGTTTTTGGGCCGAAACGCAACGTTGGAATGCTTGGAATCCCTAAGAACACCGAGCTGTTTACACATATATTATGGCACCCTTTTTGTTCCAAGTGCGGTGGCGCAGTGCCCCATGTGTTTCATGGTCCTTACCGGACATGACTCTCCCAGTCCCATGCAGCGACGTTCGGACTCCAAGCGCGCCCAGCGCGGGGGCGGCGCCCCCAGCGGACCAGCGCGGCGCGCGCGCGCCTGGGGCGCGGTCAGACCTGAGGAAGAAGCATGCGGACAAGTGGAACTTTGGAAGCAGCGTTTTTGGCGGCCGCTTTATTCCAGTGCCTTGGATGTCCGCCGGTTCGGCCGTTCAGCCGAATCGAAAGAGAGAGACTGTGTCGGGGGGCTGCCAGGTGGGTCCTTGAGGTTCCTTAGCGTGTTTTGTTGGAGAAACTCATGTTGCACAGGTGGGCAGGGTGCGTGCATATATGCTGAGTCATGCTGACTGGCTGTTTCGTGTAATGATGCACCGAGCTGTTTGGTCAACCGACCTGTTCCTGTTTGGGTGGCTTACCATGTGGACCGATCCGCTGGGATTGGTGGACGACTCCAAGTCGTGGCTGCCTGGCCTCCAGTCGTACCTGGTGGGACCGGCCAGGACCTGGGGTGGCTGCCTTTCTACGTGGGGTCCAGTCATACAGAACCTGAGGACCCTACAGGGACCCTACAGGGACCCGGTTCGGTAGCTCCTGGACCCGACGTAGGATCCGCACCCGGAGTTTCGGTCGTCCCACCGAAACGAAACGGTGAAGCACTGGAGGCCTAGGGGGGAGGTGAAGCACTGGAGGTGTAGGGAGCACTGGAGGTGTAGGGATAGCCATATTCGCATAACGGTTGTGGTAAGTCTTACGCAGACACCAATGGATGGGACTGGCATACTCTAGATTATGCCAAGGGTACCACCTGGGATCCACTTTTGTTTGTAAAGGTTCCAGTTCTGGACAGGTCATGTTTGGCTGTTGAGTGGTCCCAACAGTCATCCTTCAGAAGCCGTTCGGATGAAGCCAGCTGGTCTTACTGTACCCAGGAGTGAAAAGTGGATCACCGGCAGGTTGCCGAACCTTGGGATACTTGGGGACACTGAAGATGAACCACCTACCCAGTCAATGGAAAACCGTGAACCTTTTTGGGGCCATTGGTTTTAACCACTAAATATGAACAGATCGATGGGAAAACAGGTTCACCTTTTACTTCAAGGGAAACTGAGTGAATCATCATGAACGCCATGGAGCCCATGCATAGAGTCCGTGGAGCGCTCATCAGGAGACCTTGATGGTGGCACACCACGAACTGGAAGAAGCATGGGCCAAGTGGAAGGTCGATCCAGCACCTTGGGTAGAAGGACGACATAGGACCAGGTCCGATGGTCCGTTGATGGTGTTTTGAGCAGGTGTGTGGTTTCAAGGGCGATCAAACAATGTTAGCGTTTGGGGCGCGGCGCCCTTAAGGGCGTCATGGATTCAAGTTGATTGTAGTGATGTGAAATGATGTGAACATCTTACTGATGAAGTAGTTGCCATCTACTTTCCCAAATGAGGTCAGCGACCTGAAAAAAAGTAATGAAAGTTGGACAGTTGGGCTGGAGGATGGGGGAGCTTGAATTTGCAGCCTATGACTCTGCTTGCGTTTGATCGCATTGCCGAATTGTATTGTTATGTAGCCGTGGTGGTGCTGGTAATGTACATTTACATGTGACATGTTTGCACTAGCTTGCGGCTTGGGAACATAGACCATGAATGATGCCTTCTGTCGAGGAACGAGAATGATCCATTTTCATGAGTTAAGTTATCAAGTTCATGTCCAGAAAGTTCAACACCCCAAATCAGAAGCGTTAGAAGCATCCCAACCTCACGTTCGCCACTTTTCCGCGCCGCGACCCCCCCCATCAATCAACTCCTCCACCCGACTCGCTGTTCTCGCTCGTCGAGGCCTTCAAAGCGGAGCTGGCGCGTCTGCGACGGGACTTCATCGGAGGCCCCACGCCGCTGTACCACGCCAAACGGCTCACAGACTTCATCGGCGGGGCACAGACGCTGGACGGAAAGAGGGTGAAAGAGGGAGCGGAGCCTGGGAAGGTGGGACTGAAGATTCGGGAGGATTCGGGTAGGAACTACATGTAAACATTGGGTCTGTCCTATTGCCTGTAACAGTTAGTAAACAATTATCACATACAATACGAACATCATCATCCACTGTTACAGGTAGGATGGTCGACCCAAAGTAAACATTTATAACGCCTCCTCATGGGAATTGTTTTACAGTCGCTTTTTGGTGGAGGTGTTCTTCATTCAAGAGTTTACATCCAACCTTGGGCTCCCAACCTTGGGGTGGAGCGCCCAAAGTAGGGTGGTGCTGGTTGGTTTGGGGCCATGCTTCCACGGCCTGTGAAGATGGAGACTGAAGATCAAGGAGGACAAACAGGAGTGATGTGTTCCAAGTTCCTGTGATAAAACGGGAGTGAAGGATAGTGAACGGTGAGACTCCTTGTCCCAGGTCAAGGACCCTCATTTCACTGCATCCGCGAGAGAAGGCGATGGACACCTGTGACTTAAAGCTGGTCAGTCAGACCAGGTTTTATAGTTGGTCCTTGGAACGGGCAGGGTGTTGTTGTTGTTGGACTTGGTCTCCGGAGACCGAACTCTTTAAATGTAAGACCATGATAGAGCATTGACCATTTCCATACCATTTCGACTATCAAAGACATGTGTCCACCATGACGGAGGTTGTTTCCATCCAATGAACAGCTTCTGAACAGCTTCTGATGTTCTTCCTTCTACCCCCCTTGTCACTCCATCCAATCCTCCACCAGGGTCCGACTCTAACAACCTCCGAAACCGCTGGTGGAACCACCCAGGTGCGACACCGGTTCGGTCCTACCCGTGGGCCACGAGAAATCTCCGAGGATCTGGTTCAAGCGAGAGGAGCTCGCACACACCGGCGCCCACAAGATCAACAATGCCATCGGCCAGGCGGACCGCACTGCCACTGCTTTTTTTTCCTGGTTGGTTGGACAGATGGACCGCAGGGAAGGCCAAGACCATTTGAGAAATGGGTCTTGGGTCTTTAGTAGGTTGCAGGAATTTCCGACATCACGTAGTACCTCGGTGGTGCCAACGGTCTTTGGACTTCTCTTGGCACTTAGGTTATGAATCCTCTTTCCCAGAGGACCTTCTCCGGTGTTTTTCAAGGCGAAGATCGTAGTTTTCGAGAAGAACACACGCGGAGAAATACGTGCTGCCCAGACGCGACCCTGGGCCCTTCTAGGGTTTGGGGTCTCAAATCCCTACAGATTTTGAGGGACTCAGGGGATGTATATAGGGGATGTTTGGAGTGTTTTTGGATAGAAAACTGGTTTCTTCCGGCAGAAGTGGTGTGTGCTGGTTTCATGCAAGCACGCTCGACGAGAAAGCCGAAGTGCACAGCCCGGTTTGCAGTCGGTTTTGAAGCAGCATCTCTACTGGGAGGATGGACGATGGTGTGAAGATGTGTGAAGTGATGGGAACTGCACAGATCAATCCCAATCACCAAGGATGTTGAAGATTGAATATGTTCGTCCATGTTGGTATTCTACTCTTTATGCGGGATACAATCAGAGACTCGACCCGCTAAAGATTGTTATACTTAATTTTTCAGGATGTGTAGAAGCAGTTCTTACAAGTTCCCACATCCTCAGAGTTCACCCGTTGCAATTCCCGTTACCAGCGGTCGTCCGCTAGGCACTGCTGGTCGAAGCCTCAGTTTGTGAAGCGAACGCCTGGTGACGAAGCAGTGGTCGAAAGAAGCATTGGGCATCCAGGTACGGTGAATACAGTTCTACGCAAATGGGTTTGAGCCCCACATGGAACCTGGTTAAACCACATCAGACAACCACAATGGGAACGTAGAGGAAAATGGTCTTCCAGTTTGGTCCATGCCATCAGGTTCCATGTGGGTCTCTTGTGGGGTGCTTCGCAGTTGGAATTGTTAGGGTTCAAGAGTCATTATGCCACTATACTCCGTGACCCTTGTTTCAGGAGGCACGTTGGTAGCGCGCTTTAATGTTTCGTCGATGTTTTAATACCCAAACGCTCCATGTATGCCATATATGCCTACATTGACCCCCCAAACCACCCCAATGTAGGCATATATGGCATACATGGAGTGTATGGGATATTTTTGACGTTTTGGATGACGTTGGCATCGGGATTGGTTCGCGAAGACTCCTTTCTCGACCCTTTCAGTGTCGCTGTTGTCATCGTTGGTCGAGGTGGTCATCGTTTTGTCAAGGTTGTCATCGGGTAGAAGTTGTCTTCAAACGACCCAAGTGATTCAATTGGGGTGGTGGGGGGGTGAAGGCCACGTTTGGTCGAAGTCACCACTCAGTGAAAAAAGTTCCCTCATGGAGCCTCGAGTCAAGTGCGACCTTTGCATTTGGCCTTTGCTGTTGTCAGCTTTGCAGAGGTAGCAACTCTGGCTGAGATGCATGAAGATGCAGCGAAGAGGCTGATCAACACTGCCTTGCTGACTGAGTCCTCCAACAAGTCAGCGGTGCTAGTTTTTATTGATTATATCAACTACATCCAAGGTAGAAGCTTCGTTTACAGTGGAAAGTCAGAGAGTATGCGTATCAGCTGGCTGTCATGGCATTAACGACTTTGGTGGGTGTACTGCAGCGCTGGCGTGATGCGTGGCGCCCCTGGCAAAGCATGCACATGTTGACTACGGATCTCAGAGCTGCATTGAGTGCTTTTGCTGCCCGTAGCTCTGACGCATGCTGCTCTCTTTGCCTCAAGAAGTACGTGCTGGGGAAAAGCATTGTGCGTCTCTGCAAGGCTTGGGCAAAGAAATGGAAGCTGCCCAGACCCTCATTGGACCCTCATAGCTAGGGTTTTGACCCTCACAACTAGGGTTTTGGACCTCAAACATGTAGCAGTTTGAGGGTCAATGAGCGTCTGGGTGACGCACATGGACTCAGCTCTAAGTGTCAGGACACAATGAGCAGCTCCGGAATGTCAAGGCTGCGGAAGAACCATGGCAGAAAGCCAAGACATCGGAACCAAAGTCCCCTTCATATTGGCCAGCTCACTTCTGGGTCGTTGGTGGAAAGAGCGGCTCCAGATGAGACCATGCGAGGTGGTCGAGGCATGATTTAAGTGCTCCCCTTCAAACTCGCGCCGCCTCAAACCAGCCCTCCAGTGGAAAGTTGCGAAGGAGTGCAAAGCACCAAGGACCACATCTCAAGCAATCGCTCCCAGGTCACCATATGACGGCGCCCATTGCTGGCCCAAGATGTGCATGGGTCGCAAGATCCGAAACTTTCATATAGAAACATAAGAATATGGTGGTGGCTGGAACGCAATGCATTGAGAGATGGCAACAGCTGCACTTGCATGTGCCGCGTGAATGGTCGAGCAATGAAATCCGGCCCTGTGAGCAACCAGTTGTTCACATCATGTGGAGTTTTTGTGTGGAGGTCTCACCTGCCCCGCCGAGATCCGCGGGTTCGCTCAAAACCTCGGTTCTGCAATGTTTATATCTTTGAAACTCGGCTCCTCAACCGGTGGTAGACACAAAGCACCAAGGCGCAAGCACCAACATGTGACCTTGTTTCACCATGTCTGGCAAATGAGCACGGGGCTCGACTTTGGTTCTCTGGGTGTTTGTCCTTTTTTGGATGTCCAAAATGTCATTGACGCCGTCACATCCAAACCCACAAGTTAAAAGAAATATCTGCACTCCCTGGAATCATCATGGTTATCTACCAGGACCCTCCAACAGGTCACCACCCGCCTTTTTTAGATGTCCAAAAGCCACCAGAGGAGACCTGTTGGAGGGTGCTGGTAGATGGGAAAATGATGAAGATGTCCCGCCGAGTTCGGATGACTGGACGCACTCCGAATACGTAACCAGCGTGGTGTTCACTCCACGTAGCCATGAGGACTCCAGGGAGTCTACAACCGCTCCTGGTGTTTTAATTTATGTTTTGCACAGTTCTCCACAGCTGGTTGCTCACATCGGATCTTTGCCAGGTGATGCCATGAAACCTGAGTCACACCAGCACCTTCTAACAGGTCTCCGAAATGGAGGCTGAAATGCACACCACCCAACAGTCGCAGGTGATGACCTAGTTTGACCCCAACAGACGCGCTTCTCACCTGATCAACGTCGTTTGGCGGTGCAACGTGTGGCGATGCCTCCTTTGCAACCCGACCTTGCGTAGACGCCCTGAGGCCATCAAGTTGGGGAAGAAACGAATTATTGCGACCTGGCGGCAGAGATGTTTGATCATCCAGGAAAATCCAAGTTCACAAACTGACAGAGTTTTTTTGATTGCAAATGTGTGTTGGTTTCGTATTGATTTGTGTTCAGAAAGTTTACAACCCATTTCCAAATGGTTTGAAAACCCAGGATTATCCTTTGCTTTCTGCTTGAAACCCAGGTGATCGGGGGGGGGGGCCGTTACATGAAACGTTTTTCCAGGTGACTGGCAAGCTGAATGACCGGCGATCAGAATCGAAACCAAAAAGGCAACTTCCTTTCACCTGCACTTGGGAGTTGGGAAGACTGCCCGGAGCAAAAGGTAGGCACCTTTTCTTGGACACGTCCCGGGTGTCCACCCCGTGAAGAAACCAATTCCAAGGAAACCACTGTCAGACTGAGCCCCCCCAAAAAGGCTGCGCCTTGGTGTTTCTGTGCCTCCTTCGTTGCCAGAATTGTTTCTTCCCTAAGGATCCGCACCCTGAAAAAACAAGGGTTTTGAGGGGCCCCAAACCCTTGTTAATTATAGAGTGTTCGACCCCTGGCCATGGAGGGTCCCTTCGGATGCTTAGGGTTCCAATCCGCCACAGGCAGAGACCGGTGCGGGGCAGCACGGCGTGGCCACTGCCGCGGCTTGTGCTCTCTTGGACTTGGAGTGTGTGCCATGGCGAAAGCTAAGTGGGACGGTGGAGCACGTGGTGGAGCACGTCGGTCCCCCGGAGGATGTGTGGCGATCTCGAGCACGTTCGGTGCCGTGGCTGTACTGAGGAAAATAGGTACCAGCACCGACCAACAGGTCACGAGTTGAAACCTGTTGGGGCCTAACAACCCTATTTCGGAGACCTGTTGGAAGGTGCTGGTACATGCATGTTAGATGAAAAAAAAGTATATTGAGGGGAGTCAATTTGTTCATCTTGAGGTCTCTTTGATTGTCACATATGCAGTCATATGCATGCATGGTTTGATTGTGTATGGTAAATTGCTGGTATCTATTTAAATATATAAATTATAAATTACAGTACTGGTCCTTGCTTGTTAGCTGAAACCTCTTGCTTATGCTTGAAAGCTTGACCAGAATCATCTCTCCAAGAGATTCCTTTTCAATTGAAACAAGCTTCTGTTTACCAGCACCTCCAACAGCTCACCAATTGAAACCTGTTAGGCCTAACAACCCTCCATTTCGGAGACCTGTTGGAAGGTGCTGGTATGTCTTTGTTGCTTGTTTTGGAAGGAGCAAAGAAGAAAGACCAAACAGACATGAAGCTGTGAAACACTGGGAACGTCTTACATGGTCGATAGGGACCTGCTGTGGGACTGATGGCCCAATAGCAGACTGCTTGTTCAACGCCCAACCCACTGCGAATGAAGCAAATGAGGGCACGAAAGCAGACTGCCTTTGATGATGGCCTTGTTTTCTCCAACACGATCCCGTGTGCGCTGCAACATGCATGCATACTTGGCACACACGCTCGTTTACTGAGCGCATGGAGGGTATGCACAGGGGCTCAGTTTCATTGCCAAGCCAGCTGCAGATTGTCTACATGGGGGAAATCGACACGGAGCGGCAGAAGTTGAACTGCTTTCGCCTCTCAGCAGCAGTTGGTTCAGCGGATGGAGGTAGAGTCAGCCCAGACAAGATGTTTCCTTGTGGTCCTACCGCAATCCAACAAGTCTGCTTGGACCCTCCCAAGCATCACCACATATCACAACATGGGGATGTGATCCTACCCCAACAAGCCTACATTGATCCTTAAGCCTGATCTAAATGCAAACCACCCCATCCGTGAAAAACCTGCAAAACTTGGCTAAAACAGTTGTTGCCCCCTGTTCCACGAGCGAGTCCATGTCGTTGGTATATCATATCCCTCTTCTGGATGGGTCCAGACTCGCAGAACCTCAGGCCCGGGTGAAACAACCGTCTTGTGATCAATCCTCGGGCTCGCTTCAGTAGGTTGACCTCCTGGTGTTGTTCCTTTTCGGCCGCGCAAAACCAGGAACACCCGGGTACCGGTTGGCAGGCGCCGGACTCATGTGCACGTATCGATTGGTTTTGACCCACTGCCATACGAAGAAGCAATACGAAGCAATGGGGAACACCATTTCAATACCATGGAATAGATTGGAATACCCCTTTGCAGAGTAAATTTAAAAACGAATCAATGACACAAAGAAGACAAGGAGCGATGCACTCCGAGGAAAACTCACCACCTGTTTGGTTCGGATTTCTCGGGGCCATACCAGCCACGTTGGCCCATGATACGATTGTCAATGATCAATCCTCCAGGATTCGATCTTGGGCTGAACGGGTTTGGGCATTTCACATTGACTAAAGAGCGGTTGGTGATGTTGATACCTATGTTGAGCCACATTGATACCTGAAACGACCCCAATGTACGTAAATATGCCAGTCCCATGGAGGAAATACATGGGAAATCATGGAATATAACTTCGCCAGTGATCACTATAGTCATCACTTATCACTCTTCAAACCTCCAAGCTGGTGTCTCGCCAGCTTTTCGTCGCTTTTGTTTGATCCACTGATTGCGATCGAGGCATGCGCGAGTTGGGTGCCACAGTCGTGCCAGTGAAGAGCGGCAGCCGAACGCTGAAGGATGCCGTGAACGAGGCGGAAGATAGTGGGTGGGTGGAACCCTGCTCGTAGGTGGACGGGTGCATTGAATCAGGTCTGGAATGTTTCAAAGATGAAATGGAACTATAGTTTCAACAAAGAACAAGTGAGCAGCGCCAAGAACTCCAAGTTTAGTATCGTTTAGTAAGAGGGTCTATCTAACGTTGTGGCGAGGTTTTTGGCTCGGAACCTCAGCTGCATAGTGGTCCACCTCAGACGTTGCTTCTTTGCTTCGTCTTACCCAGGAGTTCAGTGGATCACCTGTAAAACCCTTTACCCACTAACGCACGAGCTCTGCAGGGTGAAGCAACAGCCTTGTGATCAAACCTGGGGCTCGCTTCACGGGTTCACCTCCTGGTGATCAATGCACACCCTAGGCCTCCAGTCATACCGTATCCTTGCGTTTCGGTGGGACGACCGGGGCCCGAGGGGCCGGTCCAGTCATACCGAACCGACGTCGCTGCGACGGTCGTCCGGGCGTCGCGCGACAGCCAAGGCCTTGAGGGATTGGGTCACCAACATCCGCACGACGCACTACATCATCGGCAGCGCCGTCGGGCCGCATCCTTTCCCGGCCGCTCGGGCTGCGTTGTTGCGGAGGGTTGGGTGGAGAACAAGCGGATCTGACCAGTCGGCTCCAAAGACCCGGACACCCGGACATCCGAATTAAGGGGATCCAGTAGAAGGTACCGAACCTGAGCTTATGGCACCTTAAGATGACAGTGTCGAACATATCCTTCTTCTCAGAGGGCATGTGGATCCCTAGGAATAGTCGGCACAGAACCTGAACACACTGAGACAGATGGGGGTCTATATAAACTGGTGCCATCTTACATAATCTTACCATCTACTCTGAAGTCGTTTGCCAAACATCCATTCTTCCCTCAGGGTCCAAGTGACACACTTTACCCCAATTGTAGTGGTGGATTATCACTTCTGGGCTTCAGGGTTCGTCTTAATCCACAGGGGGGGGTGTTCGATCTTCCAGAGAGTCTGTGACTTGATGGGCCAACCCCACATAAATCAAAGAGACAAGACAGTCGGTGCACTGCTTGGAGCGTTTCCACCACGATGGTCATCGATAGATGGGAAGTGTTGGGAAGCTTCAGCTGTTTCATAGGAGCAACCCTCACAGCCGAAGTGATTGCAGTTCCGATGTGTGCCACCTGGTTTTCTGTGAAACCTGAGCTCTTAGAAGCCATCAGGGTGTCTAAAGAAATAGAATCACACTGTGTCGCTGCTGCTTTCCACCCCAAGTGTGGCCCTTCTGACCCTCCGCTTAGCGCCACAAGGACATTGTGCGTGACCTTCAAGCTGTGATAGGGAACGAGGCAAGAGCTCAGCCACTTGGACTGCGCGACAGCGGCAAAGCGGTCCCGTTTCAAGGGCCAGTTCAATCATGATGTGTGTTTAGCTTGGTTATTTTCAGACAAATGCTAAGTTCAAGGTGTGTTTGATGGTGAGAAGTTCACCAAGCCACCCTCCAATGGCTTTGGTTGACTGACTGGTGGCCTTGGAGCCGCAGGGGGGGGGGGTTCACCCCTCACGAACAAAGGGAGATGTTTGCATTGTGTGAAGAAACAATCTCCCCTGGATTTGAACCACCATTGATTTAAACGGTTGTCCCGAAGAACCTTGTTCTACAATGGATTTTAGACTACAAAACCAGCTCCAGCACTTTTTGAAGGGTAGTAGTCAAGGCTTATTGTTGCAATGAGACTTCTCTTTTTCATGCTCCAGAAGGGAGTCTGGGCATGTCTCACGACAGACTTGGATGAACTGCCTGTCTAGGAACCAGGTGGTGAGAGATGTAGGGTCACCATGAAAAGGGAATCATTGATCTGGCTGTGAGTCCAAACTGGGGGACCCTGATTGACCTCGGACAAAATAAACAGACGACCAGACGACCGGAGGTCAACCTACCCAGGGTGGGTTCCGGGCTTGGCCATGACCGCCATGAGGGCCATGGCCATCTCTTTGGACCCTCAGAGGAAAGACGTGGACAAACCTAGCGCTTCCAAGGGGTGCCCAATGGAGACCTGTAAGTAGTGTGGAGATATCCATTGGTGACCGCTTGGAAGCAGCTGGAAGGTTAAGCTTTGTAACAGGCGATTTCCGGCATCGGGGTTGTGGATATCCAGCCCATTCTCCACACTTCTTAGCTTATGAGGTATGCTACTCCAAAGGCACTTGCAGCAAGGTAAGGAGGATAACTCTCCAATTGGTTCGGATGTGGGTTCAGAGGGCTCCACGAAAGGCGTTGAGTTGCGAGCCCGGGTGACTGTGTCGAATACTACATGCTATATCATCCTATAGGCAAGGTGGATCACCTACAGGTCACCTTTTTGGGAAGATTGGACAGAGACAGTGGTACCGAACCCGAGAAGGTGGCAGTGTGATCCCTAGAACATACCTGGATCTTCCAAATATACAGAATTTCGGCCGAACTTGGTTTTATGGGTGGAGAGGCAGAAACTCTGCATGTCGTTGGAAGATCCATGATCGTTTGTGCCTTCTTTCATGTCGGGGTGCGACCAATGAAGCCGACATCCTGAACACAATGAAGCCATGGGACCAATGAAGCCATGGGACATCCTTCGTTGGTGATTGTCCAGGTGAGCCACGACCAATGAAGCCAATGAAGCCATAGAAATCCGTCGCTTCGGTCTCTGAGGATGTTGAATCAGACGACGGGTGAGTTTGGACACCCCACCTTTACCAACGGCCCTGGACGGCTGCCCGTGTCTCAGCCGCAGGTGGGGGGGGAACCTGGAAGGTACCGTCCAGTTCCGTTCAATGCAGGAAACCCACGATGGGGCGTTGGCGTCGAGGCGTATGGGGGCGTTTTTCTGGCGGGTGGGGGCGTGATCTAAGATGATCAGAGGAGCCGAGGCGTGCAGGGCGTGCCAGGTTGGGTTAAAAGAGCTGCGGGAGGTGCAGGGCCGCCCTGCAAAGTGCCGGAGGGCTGTTGGCGGAGTGCCAGGTGGAGAATCCGACCATCCGAACCATCCCACGACCGAACGAACCGAACGACCAGACTGCCAAGAGACCGAGGAACCCCCATTTTTTTTGGTGGGGGATGTGTTTTGTTCGGAACCTCGGATCCACTGGGCATGTTACTATACTGCAATACAGTTGCAATACTCTGAACATGGCTGATTCTTGACACGTCACAGTAGGACCCTGCATAAGCTCCTTTTGAAGGACAGTTCTAAATGCCTGGCAGGGTTTATCCACAGATATAATCATGTCACATGTCTCGCCCATGGCCTGTCTGGTTCAGGATTTGGTGGTGGCCTGTGTGGGTGGCGGTTCCAACGCTATCGGCATGTTCAACGCCTTCTTGGGAGACAAGGAGGCTCGCAGTGTTTGGACCTGGTTCCGGAGGGACAAGCCGTCACGGATGCTTGAAGCTGCAGACGGCGATGAATGGCAACAGAGGGCTGACGCTTGCACTGTGTTTCATTTTTGGGCACCAATGGACCAGCATGAAATAAATATAGCATGAAATATAGACGACCATTCAAGGAGACCTGGATTCGATGCTTCTCTAGACCTAGAGTGGCCATCAGCAGCTCAGACAGGTGTAGAACCGCATGCAGCATCGATATTCATGACACGTGGCCAAAGGCCACAGGTTCTCAAAAAACAAGACACAAGAGAACACACTCCAAGAGACCAGCCCGGCCGACTCGTTGTTAGGTACGGATCATTGGTGTCGAGGCTGGTGGCGAACATGGCCCGTGGCTTCCAGCGCCTGAGCTTTAAGACATCGCTCAGAACCCGCCTATTGGAACAGCCCGGATGTGGATGGAACTGGCCTCCAGCGCCAAGTTCTGTGATTACTAACAGTGGGTGGAAACTACGACCAAATCATGCAAACATAACAAGTACAATCGAAAAGACACAAAGATATATAATTATACAAAAGATGCACAATTCACAAACCCAAGAGCCTCACGAACCATTTCCTCCCATGGTTTTCGGACAGGGCGCTCTGAGCCATCGTTGCCAGGAACTGTCTCTTGAGCTTGAAGTCTTGAGCAGTTCATTCACTCCGAAGCGTTGGTTGGTACTTCATCGAGCAGTAAACCCAACAAGTTGAGCCTCAGTGAGTGTTCATGTTGTTTATTGATTTTTTGATCTATACCCAGCTGATTAGCGGATTGGCACCATCAGAATGTTTTCCAATCCCAATCACTAAACGATTCATGGGACTGGAGTCAGACCACATGGACCCGGGGTCTACCCTTGGCCTTTTCGATCCATCTTCCAGTCCCACCGGGTGGTCTTTGGGGATGGTACCCGCAGCCAGTCCAACGGTCTCACCCTTGGCCACCTGGCCTGATCGGTCAATAGGCCAGTCCCAGACAGGTCGTGATGTGTCATTTATACCCAGACACGACACATGGGACTGCCATAGGACTGCCGATCAGGCCAGGGGTGGTTGACTGGGGGTCAATGTATAGGCAGTCCCATGGCAGTCCCATGTGTCGTGTTTGGGTCTATATGACACATCACCTGCGACCCTGCGAATTCGTCAGGATGGCACCGAGACTGACAAGCACTCCGCCACCCTGACGAAGGGCACCGTGGGTCTCTTGGCTCGGGGAACCCCATGGCCCGGAGGCAACAAGGCAACAAGGCTCCTATCAGATAGGTGGCTGGACCCGGCAGTACTGGAAATTGGGACATGATCCGATTGACACTTGTACCAGGTCATTCTATATGCCCCAAATTGTTCTGAGGTACGAACTGAGACTCCAGGTAGTGCCAAAGGATTGTTGGGTAATGTTGGGTATATGATTCGTGTATGTATATGATTAAATTAAAGGAATTCTAACTGATCTAACTGTAACTAGCATAGAATTGTCCCTTGCACCATCTTGCACCTTGATGATCAGGCAGTCCCTAACCAACAGGTCCGCGCTTGGATTCTCTTCACAGTCGACAGACCCTCGTTCAACCGGTCCACCGGTCGACCGTCATGCGTCCGATGCGTCGCACGCCGGGTATAGCTGGCCACGTCTGTAGGGGGGGATGTAACCCGTCTTTCGACACCAAACATGCATTCTCATTGGGTTTCGGCCCCCCCCAGAAGCTACAAAGGTTATTTTTTTTGCATATGGGCAGTAAGTTACAGTATGTGCAAAAGCTTTTGAAGACATAATGACGGATACTTCCGCAAAAGCTCCATGGTGTTGTTACACAAAACGGGTGACTTTCAGCAAGCCCGGGTGATTTAACCCAGAGAGTTTTGTTGACCTGGTTTTTGTCGTCTAAGATCCTTAATAAGACAACCTCAAGCAATCTCAAGCAACAGTTGTTCGGGAAAGAAAGAGTTACGCTCCCTCCAACAAACATGGAAGTGGAACATGGCCTCTTGGAAGACTGTTTTCCTCTACTAAACCGATGGTTTTCCACTTCCATGATTGTTTCAGGGAGAGTAAATCAATGGTGGGCGAACCCGAGGCTGAGTGGTCTGTCTCTTTGGCTCCTTGTTACACCATGACCGTGTAGCGCTCTGCGCTTCGCGGCGCTTCGCGGCGCTCGGTGCAGGTGTTCTTCATGGATCCCGGACCTACCTGTTGCAGTCTCCCGACGGTCTCCTGGGCGAAAAAAGGATTCCTTTGGATCGAGACACACGGGAGAAGAGAGTAGCCACACTCATAACGGAGTACCTAAGAGAATGCTTCCAATGTAAACTTCCCAGAGCCCATGACCTGAGTAATTACCCAAGTTTATACATCAACTGCTCAAGGAGTGAGCTCTAGCCGAGCCCAGAAAACTGAGAAGGACATAGAAGAACATGGTAAATCCATGTAAATCCCTTGATGTTTGCAATCCATCAACTCAACCCCATTACCGTGGTTACGTCCTTCATTGCCGCTTGGTAAGTCGGGCTCAATAGAAAACGGACCCTGGAATCGCTGGTTGCTGACATGTCCGGAACGGAAGATGAACACTGCTCAGATTGGAGTGATTGAAGATGGATAGATTTGGGGAACAGGATGGAAATATCGTCGATCGATGAGACCACATGGTGCACGGGTCCAGAAAAAAAGCGTGTCCAATAGGTAGATCAATGTAGATCTTCTATACATTTTAATCCATGGTCCAGTCCAGTCCCATAGATTGACCACTTCTGCCGCCGCACCGCCGCAGCGTTTCGCCAAAAACACCAGTGGTCTCTTTCCAGAAGGCCCAACCAAAACAGAGCTCAGCACGTGCCCGCCGCGCCATCGATCACGCGGAACACGGTCGGACGTGACGGACGTGCGCAACGCGTTGCTTCGGAGGTCAGATCAAGGAAACGCATTCCATTTCCGCCGGCCTCGACTATCCGGGCGTGGGCCCTCAACACGCCTCCTTGAAGGCGTGCGGTGCCTCGGAGCAAGAGGCTGTCTAAAATGGAGGAAGTGGCATATAGGGCGGCTAATCCGACCAATGGGTCGTTGGAAGGTCCAGGTATATATGTATGTATGTATTGGGTCTGTCCGAACTTACCTGTAACAGTCAGTAAACAATTATTACTATGTTTGAACAAGGCCTGCAACTGCACCATCATCCACTGTTACAGGCATTAGGATAGACCCAATATGTTGGCTAAATCCTAGACATCACTCTTCTAATGGGACTTACATCTACATCAAACCCCCAACCTACCCCAATGTATGTAACTATGCCATACATGGAGTGTTTGGCTATAATTACTTCAACAAGCGCCAAATACATGAGTTTCTGCGATGTGTTGTTGTTTTCCATTGATGATGTGGATTGTCAACCAGCTACACTGAACCAAGAAAATCGCTTGAAGCAGGTGCTTTCCCGATACATTTGCCCAATCCTCTCGGGTTCTCTCGGTGGGAGGGTTCCAACGGAAAATGGATAACCATTTCCTCTACCATGGTCAAGAAAAGGGCCAGATTGATTCTGGATATACTGTACATATTAATATACTTAAGTTGAACATATGTACAGTATATTTATATTCACTCCTGAAAATAATTAGGGAAGTGGATGGCCCCCGAAGATTCGGCTGACCATGAGTCTTCCGAAGACCAAACTGACAGGTGTTGCGTTTTCCCCTTCTATTTGAGTGTCGTTCATGTTACCTTCACCAGGTCTCTCCGGTCCAATGAGACATTGACCCCGGAACCTACCCACTGGAACACAGTGGATTACCTGCAACATCCTTCTGGGCCCCCCTTAAAAATAGATCAGGTGGAAAAAGGTTAGTGAACCTGGTGAACCTTTCTGTTCGAGGGACACTCAGGGGGTCAACCACCCCTGGGGTGATGGCGATGGTTGTTTTCCCTAATTGTGGGCCAGGGTGAATCCTCTTTCTGGGAATATGTTTACTTTTGTTGGTTCCTTAAGCAAATCTAAGTAAATATGCTATTCGCATGGAGTGCCTAGGAATGGTACCCTATGCTTGAGCCAGTCCAACTTCATGTTTGCGCTTTCGCATGCTCTCTTCCCTGGTCCTCCTCTTGTCCCAGCCCATGCCAGGATGTTTTCCAGAACTATAAGGCTGACTGTATAGAGTGGTTTCAGAGTAGATGGCACAAACCCCAACATGTCTTTTATATGATGGGGTCGCTTTAAACCACCTTTGCAGTCTTGTACCATCTACTTAGTCCACCTTATGTTTTTGGCTGAACTTGGCTTAGCTGGTTTCATGTTACTCGTAGGAACAAATCAATATTCTGCATGTCGATGGAGGATCCCGATCCTATATTCCTCACTCCGTCTCCTTTGCTAGAGCAATTGTAGAGGCTGCCCTCCTTGCTGCATCACCCAACCCGAAATCAACACACCGATAGTCCCCACACATCTCCAAACCAAGCTCCTAGTAGCGTCCTTTGCTCCTAGTAGCGATGCCCTTTGTTCCTAGTAGCGTCCTTGCTCCTAGTATATAGTAAGGCCAGGAGCCCCTAGTAGCTGCTTGTTCCTGGTAGCGATGCCAGGAGCTACCTGTAAACCAACAATTGGTTTTGCCAAGATGGTTTGCTTTGCGGGGTCAAACCCTAACAGGCCAGGCAACCTACGGACGGGGAGCAGCGAGCCATCACCATCAGGTCGAGTCGAGTACGTTTTTGCCACGGACCAGCAAGCCTTAGATGCCATGCGCCTGGTCTCCAGGACAGGCAGCCTAAAGCCAAGCAGCTCAATGTAGGCTCAGTCTCTCCACGGTGAGTTGCAGTTCAACACCCTACCCAGAAAATCCCAGAAAATGTGGATTACCTGCAAAATCCTTTTTGAAGGGAACACTCCGCTAAATACGGCCAGGTGGACAGTTCGATTACTGTTTTTTTTCAGGGACACTGAGGGTGTCAGAGAGCAAAAAAGCCATTCCTTGACTCTTAACCAGAAAAGGCATGTGAAAAAGCTTAAAACCTGCACGCTCATGAATTGAACCGTTGCATGTCTGTTTTGTCAGAAATATGTGCCGTCCACTGTAAATGCCAGGACAAATACACTCCCTGCAACAATCCTCAAAACCTAGGGATTATACTTCGACCCGTACTTTGACCCTCCAGAGGATTTGGGTCCAACCCCTCCATATGAGGGTCCACCCTAGCCTTCAAAGACCATTAAAAGAATCGTTGACCTGGTGGTGTAGTGTAAAAAGATCCTAGTAAAACAATAACTTGTTCTTTGGCACAGGGCTATTAAAACAATGGTTGTTCGAATCCTAATTAGGGTCCAGGGGCGCGTTTTTGAGCAGTTCGGTGCCAATCCGTTTGAGTCCGCCTGAAGTCCGCCTGAGTGACCCTGCAGGAAGGAAGGCATCGTGCCTGCGCTCGAGCCAAGCCATGCCTTGCATCAGACGATGGAATTGGCCAAGTCCTTGCCAAAGGACAAGATTGTGTTCCCTGGAGAACTGGCGAGTTTTGGAAGGCATGGTTTTTAGATATAAAAAAAGCACATACCTGGAGTAGATAGAAGATGAAGCATGCAATCTGAAAACATCACCGAATCAGAACCAGGTTCTAACAGGTTCCTATATGTTTTGCAAGTCACAAAATGGGGGACCGGCTGAGACAGGCGCTGGTCGCAAAACTCCCCATGGTTTTTTGACGGAGATGGGGCCAAATGGGAGCTGAGAAGTTTTAGTTGGAGGGTGATGAAATTGGATGAACATGACGAGTAAATGGAACTGTAAACACATTGTTTACGTACTTCACGTTGTCTTCGGTAATTCTCTGGGGTACTTGAAGGGTCCATTCCTGGAACGTTTGGGACTGAGAAGAACTGACCTTCCACCAAGGCTGGTCAACCTTTGTGGCAGAGGTGACAAGGACATGCTCCATGTGGCCAAAGCCCGTGGCGTGAACATTGACACCGACGTGAAGCTGAACAAGACCGATTTTGCCCAGCAATGAGCGCGTGTTCCGCGCGGTCGGTCTCACAGCGCTCCCGAAAGGAAACGGCAGCACTTCGACAGGACGAAGAAGTGGTTCTTGCTGCAGGAATCATTGGCCTGACCATCCATGGGACTTGCATATTGACCCACATTGGGGTTTTTGACCTGGGGTCAATGCAGGTAAATATGTCCTTAATTCTACATGGATGGTCTAGGTTGGATCACTGCAGATGCCCAAACATTCCTTTGTGTTTTGCCGCAGTTGAAACGCCTTGTTGAACCAAATGGTGAAACTGTCTCGAATCCATCATGATTCATCATTAATTCAAGACCTGGTTTTGCTTAGAATGCTTATGAATGATTCATATTTATTTTCCTCATGAGCTAATTAAATCCCCTTCTGGGGAAGTTGTTTTGTTCCCGGTTCTTCTAGCACAATCCTTTCGAAAGACACCACAGAGCTCGACACCACTTGACTCTTGGGAGCGTGGCAGGCTTTGCTGGAACTCTCTTGCACCTGACTGAAGGAGTCGTAGGTCTTCAATCAGGACAACGGACTTGGAGTTGCATTTTAGTAGGGAGACAACCCAAATCCAATCAATGGGTGTTTCCTCTATGTTTGTTTTTTTTCAGAGGTTTTTGGGAGGTCTCCATGTTCTAATTGACGATACCCCGATACACCAATTGGTCGCAAAAGTTTGCCGAAGCACTTGTGGGCACCAGGAGTTTTAGCAGGTCCTAGCTCTCGCATTACAATTGTTCGATAAATAAGTCATCTCCCAAACACAGGAAGAAGGAAGAAGTTATTGGACTAGCAACACCGTGGGGAAATGCCTGGATCCACTGGGGATGATACAGTGAACCTGAAGCAGAAGCCTCAGAAGCTGGAACCCCTTCCAAGATAGACGTTTCCGATTTCCAAGTTCGGCACCCAGGTTGGAGGTTCTTGAAGTTGTGTGATTCTTAGACAATTGTTGGAAGTATCAATCAATATTGTTGATGCAGTTGTTGATGCATCTGACCCTCAGTCAGGCTTCGTGAGGCATTAACAGTGCCACAGCATGCAGGGACTACAAGACACCAGCGTGAACTGGCGCAGGGACCCTGCACGAAAGAACGGAGCTGCACTTGAATCAAAATGACATGAAGATGAGACATGCTTCGGATAGATAAAAGGAAGGCTGTAGCTTTGGGGAGTTCTTTTGTCCACACTCGAGTGCATGTTCATGTGACGGCGGATGTGAAGTGGCGCCTCAGTGCTTATGCTCATACGCTCGTTCTCAAAGTGCCTGAGAGTGGTCTAAAGGATCTTTTGAATCCCAATCAATCCCAGTTGCCACTAAGAATTGGTCTTTGGGTGATTATAGAAGGCTTTTTCCGACAAATGCTGGTGGTGCCAATCATTGTGGAACTCGACTTCTAGGGTATACTTCAGGTAAGTATGTATATATTAAGGAACCAGGGTTTTGCTCGGTTGATGGGTTTTCTTTGGAACCAATAGTGAGCAACAGTGACCAATCATGAGAACTGCCAGGGTATCCAGTGAAAAAAAAGAAACAGCGGACCTGAAGCGGTTCCGCCTCATAAGCTTTAAAGCTCTATTCAAGACTCTAGAGTCGTGCAGTTCAACTCAACTACTTATTTGGGTCACCACCGAAGGTTTCAGGAAATTCCAAACTCGAATCACCTACTCAAACGCAAAGATGCCAGTCATTGGTTGGTCCAATCTTAGATGTTCTCTTCTCGCGTTCCAGGGAAAGTCATGGAAGCACCCGACGCCCAAGCCAAGCCGACGAACGGAGCTACCCTCGGGACGCGCGAGCGCGTGGGACCCTGATTTTCCCCGTGTCCGGCGGAGCCAAAAGAAGCGTCCAAACGCGGACTGAAGCACCATGCCTTTGGATTTATGGCTTGTGTAGCTTGTGTAAGAAGCTGTTTTTGTTGAAAGGTCAACTGTTGATTTCTCATGAATTTGGATTAAAACTCAGGTTTTCTCAACAAGATGTCGTAATCAATTTTTTCTGAAGTGACCTACTCGGCCAATCTCTTGGGTTTACCAGCTCACGTATAGCCAGGTCTTTTTCTGGGCCATTTTTGGCCCCAAAAGTTCGGCGAAACCCTGCGACCCAGGACTCATGAACACACGAGCAAACAACTCCGGACGCGTGTGACGGATCTCCTGTGGAGGGGGGGGGGCAAGTCCGATCATTTCTAAACCCTATGGATCCACTGCCACATTCTCAGAAGGTAATTGGACCCTCCAAACCTACTAATAAATAGTCTCCAATCACCTTCTCAGGTTCGGTATGTGGATCCATAGGGAAAAAAGAAGAACAAACTGCCAGGAGTCACAGATAGGGGATACAGTCCCCATGATCCACTCACCTGGATGGGGACGAAAACCACCCCTAGCTTGAGAACCACTCCTGATGTATACAGAAACTGCCCGGTTTTCACGCCCTTGGTGACTCGGTCGATGTTTTTCCCACCGGTCTCGGGCGGCTTTTCGCGCCAGCGAAGTGGGTCGGTCTTTGTTCGGGCATTGTTGAATTCACGCCCTTTCGGTGGTCTATTGTTTGGTCTGACCCGATGGATTCAGCGCGTTATTGATCCTTGACGCGCAGATCGTCGAACGGGAGACCGAACGGGCACTTCGGTACCGAAACTGGGGAGTTCAATGTAGACCTCTTGATTACAGTATGTGTCAAAACGCACTGGACATGGATTGTAAAACCCCTTCAGGCCTGTTGTTGTTGTTGTTGTTGTTCTATTGATCAAGGTCTACATCACTTACCCAGTTGGAGGAAGTCGCTTGGAGGAAGTTGTTGGCTGCTCTGTTTGCCTCTCAACTCCAACAAGTGGAGAGGTTGGTCTTGATTTGCGGAAATGGCCAGGGAGTCAACATAAGTGTCATAGGTAGGTTATCATTGTCACTTTACCAAAAAAAGAATATATATATATATATACCAGCACCGAACCCAACAGGTCTCCGAAATGGAGGTTTGGGCAAGGCCCTAGGTTTCAATTGGTGACCGGAGGTACTGGTAGTTCTTGGCTCGTTCCGTCACCAGTGGCCGGTGCTTTGTGACCCCATTAGTTGACATACGCCCTGGAAGAGGTCCACATGGAACCTGAGTTTACCACGCCCGGTTTGTAGTAGAGGAAAATCATATTCCATGATGTGGTTCTCTTGCCGGGTGTAACCGGTTCTGTACTCAGCAGCCCAAGCAATGTGAGGCACTCCCAACGGAGACCTTGGAGATTGCCTGGAGCAAGTTGCAGGACGCTTTGGAGAGATAGGCCAGATAGGCAAAAGGATGTTGAAAAGATGTAAGATAGCTTGTTCTTCTACAGCTTATCTTGTTGATCAGACATGATCAGATGTGTAATTCTTGTGAATTTGTGTATAGCACAGTGGCAAACCCGTAACCATGAGTACATCCAAGATGCAGCCCAAAGTCACTCCATTCCCTATTCTCCAAGAATGTGAAGGGAAAACACCTCTCTCCGTCCATTTTTCCCCACCAGGATCAGCCTTTGGCACGTGCCACTGCAAAGCCCGTGGCGGTTTGGACGCAACGCAAACGCCCCCAGAGCGCTCCCGTCGCCAGGCGCGGATGGGACTGCGGATGTACGCGGACGTACGGGCATGCGAGGGGTGCGGGGAGTGTGTCCAAACGGACCAAGGGACCAAGGGCCTTTCAGGGGCAGTTTGGAGCTTCTGGTCATAACCAAACCTTTTTTTGGGGTGGGGATTCAGCAGCCAACTTGGAGGATTCAGACGGAAAATAGAGGTTTCAGACTTGCAATGACACCTCGATGTTCGAATGTCCGGCAGTCTGGAGGTTTCCTGAGAATCTCTGTCCATTTCGGTGGGACTCGAGGACTGGTGGGGGGGGGTCCAAGCCACCTTGACCCCCCCCAAACTCAATCATGATAGAGAGCCTTTGGATGGGTGTTTGGGCGAATGGACAAAACCAATCAAACCGCAGAGGACGTCAATGGCAGGAAACTGCATTCCAATTTGAACCTTGATGGTGCCAAAACCACTTACCACTTGAATCTTTTGTTGCCCCCCCCGGCCATTCCTAGAGACCAGGAAAACGGACACGTAGTTCATATCCAGTTTGCCTGTAAGCGAAGACGACCTTCACATGCTGAATCGGTGGCGCAGGCCGCAGGCCGCCGGCCGTCGTTGGACTGTGTCCCCCTGGGACCCAGGCAATTGGCCACTCCACCAGCTGAGCACACGATCAAACGTGATCAAACACGGTTGGTATGCATTTGTTACAATTTGGTTATATCAGTTCATAGGCTGATATATACCAAAAACAAAAACCTAACAACAACAGCGTTGATGTGCACCGCGCGATGTGCACCGAGCGATGTGCAGCGTTCGCTCGGGACGTTAAGGGCTCCACCCGACTCGTGGTGTCGACGAACGACTCACTCGCGGTTGTGAGGGAAGTGACGAACGGACGAACGGTCGGGTCGGGTCTCGGGTGGAAAGAAACAGGTCGGGTGAGAAAACATATTAGAACAAAGGTGTTGCTTGTGTATTTGCACATAGCATAACAAGTTTGATGATATAGCATAACTAAGTTTACACATCGCGTATTAAAAATATAGCATCACAAGTTATAAGTAAAAAGATAAATGAGAAGAGAGGCACCGGACCCGTTCCACTCCAGGCGCCCCGACTCCGCGAGCAGCACGCGCCGTGCAGAGAGCCCGAGCCCCTCGGAGCTTCTGAAGAACCCCGAGCGGCGGCCGAGGCGGGTGTGACCAGCCGGCGAGCCGGTCACAGTATTTGGTTTCCCCCGTCCAACCATCCATCCCCAACACTCCATCTATGACACATCTATGCAAAGCTGATCATTCTTGCATATATTTGTATACATCGAGGTGTTGACCTGGGGTCAATGCACCAGCACCCGTAATTGGACGACTGGAAATGGCCAACTTCGGCGGCCCAGAGCATGTACTGCTTCAGCGATGATATTAGGCCCTCAACTTCTCTGACGTCATCATAAGCTGCTCCAAAGAAATTTCCTGTCTCCTGGCAGTCAGCATATGCCAAAGAGAGCTTTGCAGAAGAGACACAGGAGCTTCAAGAAGAAGCATACCAGCAGGAGCTTCCGTGAAACTATTTGGAGCTCGAGGCAGCCGCACCCACACACACCCACATACACACACACACACACTCCTCTCCTTTCCTCAGCACGTGCCAATGCGCTTTCAGTTTCTTTTCTCATATCTGAGAAAGTTTGATCCACAGGGTGGTGTGCAGAATCAGCCGTGCACACCGAGCAAATCGTTCTGGATCCTTTTCCATGTGGAACCGACGGCTGCAAATGTCTATCTTCCCATGGCCAGGCAGCAATTGCCAGGCTTCGAATGCTGAGCGAGAACTTTTCTGGTCATTTCTATGCATTCCGTATTAAAACCTTTTTCTGAACAACCGCGTTTCGCATCCTTTCGACCCCTTTGGCGCTGATCAGCCGTTCACATCCTGCTTTTCAGTGCGCTTCTCGACTTCTGGACCCCGGCGTAGCCTTGCTTTCTTCGGAAACTGCGTATAACCGTGCCGGGGCCACGCGAAGAAAACAACGGCAAATGGGCGCTCTCCGAGCTCCAGAGCTCCTGCTGGACGCCTAGGCACACATTGTCGTACTTGGCCACAACTTTCCGCACTAGGCCGAGTACCTCTTCCATGATTTCAACAAACATTGTGCCACTGTTTTGGCGTAACCCCTCTTGCTGCTAAGGGGTTTCTTGGGCACGTTCTCGGAACCTTGCACGTGTCCTTTCTTTGTTCGTACCACAGCCACTTGGTTGTCTCGGATGAATTGGCAGAGGCCTTGTGGGAGCGGCATCAGCGTTGTCCTTACCCATACACTCCATGTATGGACTATATGCCTACATTGACCCCCCAAACCACCACAATGTAGGCATATATGGCATACATGGAGCGTTTGGGTTATGCTTGGGCTCGCGGATGCTCAGGAAAGCTGCCATGACTTTCTCGACAGTCAAACGGGGCGAGATCAGGGTTTCTGAGAGGTTGTTGCGCACTGGCCTCTCGAAGGTTTTGCCAAAGCTGGACTGCTGCATGTATGGCAGGCAAACTCGCATCGCAGAAGTTGCTTCGGAACTCGCTTGCACAGGTCGTGGAGCTGGAAAGCCAAGTGTTCTAGGATGGCCAGACATGCCGTGCTGACCAAAGAACAAAGGGCGTGGGCTTGGAACCGTCTCCAAAAGAAGCACGTGCCGAACCAAAGTGACCAGCAGGAGTACCCGCTTCGCCTCAACCATGCAGCGTGGCTTGACAGCAGTTGTGGATCCTGTGCTGTGCTGGTTCTGGGTGAACACACGCCTGCAAATGGTGATGAAAACATGGTGTCAGCTGTGTTCACAAACTTGGTGGCCATGCACAAGGTACTCAAGAGGCAAAACAGTCAAGGGTTGCACGCGACGCTGGCTGAAGAGAACTCTCAAGCTCTGCAAAGATGAGCATTCCTTTATATTCTTTTTTTGAACTGCTGACAATTATTCCACAGTTGTTACCAGATGGTGGCTGTCAGATTATTCCATGTTTGTGCGATAATTTTGTTCCATGGCTTCCCTCATCTGCTTGCAACCCAAGGGCTGGCACAAGAAGCAGTGACACATGCCATGCTTCTTGGGAAGCTACGTTCAAAATATCAAACTACCTGGACCCTCCAACAGGTGTTTCCTGGTGACAACAGGTGCCCAGAAACCACCTGTTAGGCTTCTAAAACCACCTGTTGGAAGGTCCTGGTATAGGTGTCTTAAGTTTGGAAACAATGCGGCTGACAAAGGGTTGGATCACTCATGCTGCGCTCATCAACCCGCTACATGCTGGCCATGCTACGTGGATGAAGAGGGGGATCTTAAACTCTCCAATGACATATTTGTTTGTATATACATTGCATCAATTGAGCTGGTTTGACCTGGTGTCACTGTTATGCCAGTCTCATCGGAGTGATACTCTTCCCGCAGGTGGCTCCAAACCCACCATTTTCCGGTGACCTGGAACCCTTTCGCCGCCGGTTCCGCCGCCGGGCGACCGCGCGTCAGGCCCACTACCGCGGATCGCTTCCGACGCGGCGGCTTGCAGCCGGGCGAGCGAGGCGCCGGAAGAAGACCAAACCGGCCGGGGATGGTCCGATCCACGGGCGCAGGCTGCAGGGGGCGGAGAAGAAGATGTGTACCAGCACCCGACTCTACAGGTCACCAATTGAGACCTGAGACAGGGTCCAACAACCCTCAACTAACCTGTTGGAGGTGATTGTTTGTTGCCACCTTGGGATGAGAAGTCTTCGGCCGACAGCGAGCTTGGGTGATGGATCGGAAGCGGGATCGTCGTACATCGCGGCGCGTTCGATGTTTATGAAATGGGATCTGTAGGAAGGGATTTGACATGATTTGACCATGACTGTAGAGTCTAGAGTACAGACCTCAATTAAGTCTTGCCAACATTTAGTACAATTGAGTGATATCGTGGGCTGCTAAGAGGAGTCTAGAATAGAGATTCCAACTCCTGGCCCGATATGACATAGGTCCCGGATAGTAGCGTAGGGCAGGCCAGTCAGGACACCTATTGGATGGTCAATGACCTCATTTACTGGAGATGGTCATACAAAACCAATACTTAAGGAGGTAAAAGAGCAGGTTTTACTGGGTGAGACTGGACTTGTAGTTTTTTTTTGTTTATCATGTTTATCTCTTTCTGTTCCCTTTTCCAACCTCCCAAAGGGCCAGACACTGCCAGACACGACCGCCAGACCATGAGGTTCCCAAACCGGTGGGTCGGAAGGAAGCGACTCCGTCTACGAAGGGTGAATCTGTATACGACGAGAGAGCAGAGGTCCCTGGTTTTGGGGTCCCTGGTTTTGGGGGGGGGGGCCTGTTTGGGCCATTGTTTTTTGGGTCCCCTGAGATGGATGAATCCTCCTTTCAAAAAGAGGTTCTACCCAAACGCTTATGGACCCTGCTAAGTAGGGGCCGTGACCTCATATGGAGGGGTCCGGACCCTCAAATCCCTATAGGGTTTTGAGGGACCAAGAGCTGTTTGGAGCGTCTGGGTAGATTTATTTTGCTTCCAGCAAGAGCAAATCCTTTCGGATCCCGAGTCGCCGGCCTCTTTCGGCGTCTAAAAAGGGGCGAAGGTCCAACAAGAACAATTTTGAAGAAAAGGCACTGGACGGAAGCTGAAAGGTCAGTTGGTACTGAAATTCAAGCTCGTTTGAATCCACTTAGTGGGCGTTCCTTGTGCGACAACAAACATGGGGTAAGCCAGGGAGACAAGGCTCAAAGAGCGCACCCTACCAGGGGCCCCACATGGCCCATCAAAAACCTGGTTTTCCCTTAGCAAAAAACCTGGTTTTTGTATTGGAAAACCTTTCCCCTCCAGTACCCCCCAATGGGGAAGGACTGGGAGGTGCGTTCGGATTGGTGCGCAAGTTGTGTGTGGTATGTGACAACCTTTGTTTTTTCATGGTTGGGTTCGGGCCCCTGGTAGCTTGTGGACGCGCTGTTCTGAACGCCAGGACTGCGCCGAAGTGATACCAAGAGCTCACTCCTTTCGGAGGTTCGGACGACGACGTTCGTGGGTTCCACCGCGGTTTCCCGCCGCGGTGCGTGGAACCGCGCTGTCTTCAAGTGGCTGAATGAGTGAGGCAAGGTGGGTCACCTGAAAATAGGATCTTAAAGACAAAGATAATAGGAAAGGATTAAAGCCAAGCATCGCGAGAAACTCACATGAAGCACCTTTTTAGGGGACCTCACAAGGATGTTGAAGGAGCTCAGGAGTTTGCACGGAGAATCCGATGGTGGCAGGGCTTTCGACTATTCTTTCAAAAGGTCTTTAGGTGACCTCAAAAGGAACTCCCTTTACTTCTATGGGGCAAATCTAGTCTTTGGACTCCTTATTGTGTCCTGCTCTCATGGAATATCTCATGATTCTTGAACAAGCGTTCCCAAAGCCTACATGTCACGTTCGATTGGACCACGCGTGAAACACAAAGGGTTCTTGGCATTTCCTGGTTTCTTGCTTCTGGATCCGACTTCAAGTACCTTAGAACATGGGACATGAACTTGACATGAGCGTTTGAACCTCTTAAAACAGGTACTTGTACCTTAAACCTCCGGTGGTTGCTTTTCTCAGCCTCTTAGCAAAGAGGCTCAAATGTTAGCCTCTCCATTCAAGAGTTGCCGCTTAGAACAAAAACTGCCTCTCGTGTTTTTCTGGTAGAAGGGAATCTTGTCATTTGTAATGTTTTTGGTGGTCTTGCGCTGCTGCTGCCGACAGCTATCAACATGATAAAAGATTATCGGTCAAGCCCAAGCAAAAAGAGTTTCATCATGCTTGCTAGCAACTGCGTCCAAGCCCAAACCAGCCGTTTGAGCTTCATCATCAGGCCCGGCGTAACTCTCCGAGGTGTTTGGCGCTTGGAGGTCTTTCAAGGCAGAGTTCATAGGAGTAGGCAGTTGAGGGATTTGCAACCTGAGCGCCTGCAACCGGCAGAAAACAAAGCAAAAATGTTTAGCCAGTAAATATTCAGACCAAAACACTGACTAGAGGTGAGTATCAATACCTATAGAAACGAACAGCCCCACCTGCGGTTGTTGCAGCTCTGACATCAGGGTTGCATCGTCACCATCAAGTTTGTCCACATCTTTCTCTTCTTTCACTAACGTCAATTCAGCCATCAGGGTCGAACTCGAAAAGACACTTGACGGAAGCTGATACGCCATTTCCCATTTCGATTAGAGACAAGCCTGAAAGCAGCAACCTGTCGACTTAATTAAAGACTATGCCAAAAATTCATGACCTGGGAATTCCGCCTCTTACCCGGGAAGTTCCGCCTCTTACCCGGTAAGTTCCGCCTCTCGTTGCTTCATGTGTTTGCATATGTTTCATGTTTTTCATGTGCTTTCATGTTTTTTTTCGTTTGTTTCGGGTTTTTCGTATGTTTCATGTTTTATTTTTCCTCATGTGGCTCTCCTGTGCTTTAATGTTTTTAATGTGGCTTTCATATGTTTCATGTTTTTTTTCATATGTTTCAGGTTTTTCATGCGGCTTTCATGTGTTTCATGTTTTCATGTGCGTTTATCAAATTGCGCGATATCATGTTCATATTTGCAATTTTCCAATTGGATTGGCCTGCAAAAAGACCCCCACAAGTCCGGTTCGACCTGCCCGAAATGCAGGTTTTGAAGGAGGAAAGCCGGACTTGTGGGGGTCATTTTTCGCAGGCCAATCCAAGTGGACAATTAGCAGTTCATATATATATATATCATGTTGTGTTCGCTCACTTTTCCACAGTGAGTTATCATGCCTTCATGCGTTTCATGTTTTATCATGCTTGAACCTTTTGAATCCACGTAACTTATGTTTTGGTCCATGGTTCGGGGGTTGTGGTGTTTGTCCTATATGTTAAGTGTATAAGTTTCATTGTTATCACGGTTATCATATGTTCTATCGACATAACTGGTGAGAAATCTATGTAAAACAAGAATCGCCTCTTGCAAAAAAAGTTGCCTCTCAGTTCCTAGAGGCGCCCTCTAGGATGGAGGCGCAAAAAGTGCAGCCCTAGGAAGATTCAGGTATGTACTTGTTACCCATTTCCAGACCGATCAGACCGGGCCTGCTTGACCCAGGGTCAAGGCAGGTACCTGGATTCGGCCCGTTCATACCTCAGAGAATGGGTACAGATGGCTTTGATGGGTTCCTGCCTGGACCACTCGGTTCCAAAAAAATACAATATGTCAAACAGCATGAAAAAGTGCCATGCTGAACAAAAAAACAAAAAGAAGGAACTATGACATATGCCATGCTATATGCTATGATGGGGTGCCCTGGAGAGGTAGACTTGGACCACAAATACGCTGGGATAAACAATATTCTCAGGTTTCTGCCGAGGATCGGGCTTTGAAGTGTTTGTGAGGTGTTGGATTCAATGTGCTGCAAAATTCCACTCCGTCATATTCCCGCATAGACTTGTTTGTCAAGTGTTCTAAGTTTGCTGCGCATAGACTTGTTTGTCAAGTGTTCTAAGTTTGCAGCGCATCTTGTTTGTCAAGTGTTCGAAGTTTGCAGCGCATCCAAGAGTGACCCCTTCACCAAACGTTGGAATGTACAGTATTGTGTCCTGTTGCACCAGGTGCAGGTCAAGATCCGCAAAGAGCACAAAAAGTGACATATGGCACTTTTTTGGCATGACAGCTTCAAAAAGTGTTATGTTTTTAAACCTATAATATATATATATGTTTATTGCGTTCCAAGGTACGACCGAAGTCGGGTCCAGGTAGTTTGACTAGGTGACCCGATTTCAGGAATGTCCTTTACTTCAGTGGTGATGTGCTTGAACACCGCAACCATTTTCTCACGCTCGGCCACAGCTCCGCCAGGCCAGCTATCACGGCACCATCGATCTCACAGGAGAGCGCAAAACGAAGCGAAGCGCTGATTGATGCGTCGCTTTTTACGGGGCCCGGGTTGTTGAATCTTGGAACTCGCTTCTTGGCTGCAATTTAGAGAAATGTCTCGCTTTTGGAGTTAAGCAATGAATTGGTTTAAGATGGTTCAAGGATTTTTTCGACAGGAAATCCTTGTTTTCACCATCAAAACGATGGCTCTAGATTTTCCCTCTGGCTTTGGTGCAGTGTAGAGAAAATTAGAGAAATGTCTCAATGACCTCTCACTCACATATGGATTGTTTTAGGATCCATTCCCTCATTTCTTACTAAGATCTACTTAGCACCAGTCAGCTACTAGACACGTTGATGGGAACCATGGGTGAAGATTTGTGCTTCTATGATGATGCGTGCGAGTGGTCGCTCTTGTGTGGTACTGTAGTTGCTTTTGTTCTTGCTGTCATCGTTGCGGTGTTTTTTTCTCTTCTGAGTGTTCGATTGTTTTTTGTTGTGGTCGTGGTGGTGGGTTAATGATGAGTTGCAGGTTGATGTTTGTGGTGTGGTTATTTTGTGCTTATCAAGTCCGATGTGCTTGTGACATCCTTTCTCCGCAGAAAGCATGTGCATGATACAGCCTTTTCCACAAAAGCTGCACTGCATGTGAGTATAAGGTGTAAGATCACACGTTTCCCACAGGATGGCCATCATTTCGGGGCCATGCCATCCACTTCCATGTAACTTGAGTGGAGGGTTAGTAAAACTTCTTAAAGTCTGCCTGGATGCTTTGGCAGGGCTTCGTCGCCGCCAGGGCTCAGAGCACCCTGCCGGAACCAGAGGTGTCCTCATCATACAGAGCAGACCTGGGCTATATAGCCATACAGGAGATGCAGTCCATAGTGGCCGTGGCGGTGCACAAGAATGGTCAGGTCAGGGACCCAGGAAACCGAAATGAGGGACACTTACACTCCCTGGAATCATCCTGGTTACACTGCCCTGAAAGTATGATCATTTTCGACTACCAAACTGGTGGTGCCATCCACGTAACCACAATGATTGCAAGGAGTGCAATCATTTGCCCAATTCTCCACAGACAATGCATCGGAAGTGGTTGGTTATTGGCTCCTTCTGGCCCTGTGAAGACGAAAGGGCCTGAAAGCAGGGCGTTTTGGAGGGCTTGTTATGTTGCTTGGATGAAAGCCAAATGGTTCAGAATGGTTCAGAACGGACCTGAAATGTCAGACTATGACTCCGGGTGCCCATATTGGTGGCAGAGTCCATTTGTCCATGACCCACCCAGGAGAAAGTGGATCGGCTGCAAAGAACCAGATGTGTTTGTTCTTTCGCTTGCAAGCAGGCTGTCGTCTGAAATTATGTATGACTTGGCGAGCTATCTTGTTGCAAATCTAGGTATGTCTTGAGTCAGCTGATAACCTGCAAAACCTTTTGGTGGAATCGCTTCCCTAAACATGAACAGGTGGATTTTTGTTGCGACCAGAGTGTCCTCAGCGCCAGAGCAAGAAGATTAGGCTAGCAAGATGCGAACAGGTGGACAAAAGGTTAAACATGGTAAAACCTTCATGTTCCAGGGAAGCTGAGGCATTGTCAAACACCGGCATTGTGGTTTTAAAAGATGTCTAGAAGAGAACACACATTGAACGCATTGAACCCCAAAAACCCATTGGATTATGTGTTCTTCGCCATGATTCAGACCTCTCAGACCCCCAAGATCTTCGGACCTCTCAGAGTTTCTTGGATAACAATTACTACTCGTAGGTGGTGGTTTCAGACCTCTCCCCCTCAAGTCTTTAAGGTAACATTATACTGTACTAGGTGGTGGTTTCAGATCTTGATTGAACTCACTCATGTTGTTTCGTGACTTGAAACCACCACCATGATTTTTAACTCTCCCTGGACATAGACTTCAGTGGCACTCCCCTCAAGTCCTTCCAACCCATGTCCACCGACCTTCGCCGATCCAGGCGAGGAGGAACCCCCAATCGTCCGGTACGGAACCCCGGGCGGAGCGCACGTCCGGGAGGAGGTGCCCGGGAGCTCTCCACTGCCCGGTCCAGCAGCTTCTTCCAGGAACAAATCAGCATGGAAGAGCAAAAGACCAAAGACTGCATTTGTAGGAAAGAACTTAAGTTTCATATATGGCAGTGACTGGATGACACAATCCATTTTGTAAGGGTCACCCGGAGAACTGGTCCGATTTATTCGAACACACCATAGATCAATTGCGGTTGATACCTCTGGGAAGGGGTTGGAATTCTCTGGCCCTAAGGATCCGGACCCTCAAAACAAGGGTTTGGTTCGGGGCCCCAAACCCCTCTTATAGAAGGTTCGACCCCTTCTAAGCCGGGTCCAAGGATCCTTAGGGTAGGACCTTTGGTGGAGAAGAGATTACTTTTTATATCGCTCCCGCGCTCCGCCTATCCCAGCTGGATGTAGTACGAGCCCCTTCCCCCCCACCGCGCAGAAGCTGGTTCTGTACCCAGGAAATTCCAGAAGTGAGTGGGATCTCCTGGCAGTTCACCAAAGTTTGGGGAGTTTTGTTGGGTTTCACACTCAACATGAACACATGGAGTTCCTTACAAATCCTTTGGTTGTGCTTAAGGCGATTATTTGTTTTCCACAAGGTTCAACCGACGGCTGTCAGAAGTTGCAAGAAAGAATAGTTGGAAGATGTTGGAAGGTTGAATCCCCTTCTAAATATGTTTTATTGGTTCCCGGTTCCTAAAAGCCAATCCAAGACATCCTTTTTGGCTTCACCGTTCGTTTCACCCGGTTCCCGGACGGTCCACCCAGCCAACGCGGGTGGTCGCTTCGCTGGCAGCTGTTTTGAGGTCGGCAGCTCCCAGCCGGCCGCAGAGCGCCCCATCCTACAGGCGCCGGCCGGGGCGTTATATGTTGTTGGGGGGGAACGGACCTCATATGGATCCTCCTTCCCATTTCCACTACAGATATAAAATTGCTTGCAGAGCCCCACCCTTGGAATGAGAAGAGGAATCCATATGGTAGCATTTCAGACACACACACAGAGACACACTTGCAGAGATGAATAACCCTAGCGTTCACACCATTTAGAAAGAATTGCTGACCTGGTGTTGTGTAGCATAAAATCAAAACAATAGCTTTCCTCGGGATTCAGGCAATTCAATCAAGGTTGGGCAACCGGAAGCCCAACACAAAAAAAGGCTTATATAAATCATTTGCAGGGATACTTTGATTTATGTTTGCATTGGGAGACACCCGATCGGTCTGTTTTCCTTACCAACCAGGAGGTCCCTGGGAGGTCAGCCGGCATTGACCTCATATAGATAGTATTTTGCCAAAGGCACAGGCAGTGAGTTTATAGACACATATGGACCAATCCAGTATTCCTTGTCTCCATGTAGCTTTGGAGAAGCAGTCCTCCTCCTCCCTTTCATGCCCAGTTGCATGGTTACATGTTCTTCAGTCAGTTGCAATGCTTCACCCATGCTCTTTGATGCCAGGCGAACTCAGACGCCACCGCAGCTAGGAGCACAGGGATGCCTCGAACGTTGTGGCCACTGTTTTCTCAACACCCCCAAAACCCATGAGCAAAAAGAAGACCTAGCCAGTCAGTGGTTTCTTTTTTGGGGTTGGTCTCCCCACTTAAAAATCACTAAAAGCAAACAGGCAGAAAAGGATTACCCTCAATCCTCCAGGGAAACCGAGGGGGTCAGAAGTTAGAAGAGTCTTGAAGATGAGATAGGTTAATATCATATCCCAGAGTTTTGACTGGACATGGAGTCACTGAAGAGCTCGCCATAGCTCGCCCCCTCGCCCCTCTTCTCAGAAAACTTCCGAGCTAGTGCATTTGCCCAAGTCACACAGGCTGTTGAATCCTCGTTTTCTGGCATATAGAAACAGGTCACGAAAGCTAGCATGCTAGCTGAGTTCTTCTTTGCTTTAGCAATTGGTAGTGGAATGAGCTGCGTGCCCTAAAGCTTGATATATCACACTAAGGGGGGGGGGCCTGGACGAACGAACGAACGAACGACTACGATGTTTGGGTTGGCTGCCTAAGAAACCAGTGCAAGAACCAAGATGCTCAAAAGTGGTACATCCGCAGCCCATCGTCCAACATGGCGTCAAGGTGGTGAAACAAGTGAATTCCAGTTAGCTTAGTGGTCCGGGATGAACTCATGTCAACACATGGAGGAACGTGTGCCGCTACAGAAGCATGTCGTGTGGTTGTCGGTGACGTTAGAGTCAAAGTGATTGCTGTCAAATCTAACTGGTGTGTGTGTGTGTGTCTACGATATCCCGAACCAGGGTGAAACCAGGGTGGAGCTCATTGAGCGTTGCCCTTGCCGCCTCCGCGGCCTTTCCCTTTGCCTTTGTGCTGTTTCCCTTTGCCTTTTGGGCCAGGCCGGTTGCGTTTCTGGATTTCCTCTCTGGTGCGATTTATGAATACATTGATGACATCGTTGTCTCCTGCCCCGTCGTCCTTCGCCTTTTGACGTGAAGATAGGAGGGCCTTTCCGAGTTCATGTGCTAAGACATCTTGGATGGTCTGGGAAGCCAAGCCAAACTCAAGGCGGAGAACGAAATGGTTTTTGGCCCTGATCCATGACTGGGAAGCATCGTCAAAAGTGCCTCTGGTACGGTTGGGACTGATGAAACGCGTACTGTGTTCCAACGCTGGGCACAGCATATACCATTGATCCACTACCGCCGAGCTTTGAAGGTCGGGGTTGGCCTTATGCCAGTCAGATGATGCTTGGTCAGATGGTATTGGGTAGGGCAGATGCAGAACATGGCCCAAGGCCTTCAGGACAGCCGCTGCGCCGTCTTTGCAGAGGTTCTTAAACTCACGGGTCACTTGTGCCTGCTGATAAATCGTCTCGAGGTCGGGTGCAAACTCGACGACCAGTTGTGTACTTTTTTCAATTCGGTCCAATCTCGTCTCATGCCTGTCAACCCTGGTCTCCAGCTTCGTGACTCCTTCTTGGAGAGAATCGATGGCCTTTTTCATGTCCTTCAGCTGGGCCTTGGTTTCTGCCTTTGCCATTACTCGTGCCGAGGCTTAAAAGAGGGAGAACTCTACGCTGAGCACTTGATCCGACAATGCTATGGTGGACACAGGTGATGAAAGTGAATGGGTGTCGTTATCCTTTGTTCAACAGTCTATTGGGGTGTGACGGTGTGTGAGGGTGGGGAGCAGACAATGGGGGGGGATACCGTGACACGTGGTCCGGTTGGCTCGTAGGTGACTGATGGAGTAGTTCATGACCCTCCATCCCTCCCGAAGGAGACACCTCGGACGTGCCGGGTGAGTCGACCTACAGCGGTTGGGTGAGGAGAGGGGGGTATCGTGTTGTTAGCCGCGTTGTGGACATCTAGCTTCATGGTTCTTGCGCGAAACCGTGGAACTAAAAATGTTGTGGCAAAATTCACACGTGCGGTTCGCGGGGTCGGGGCCGCGACACAGGGCCTCATGACGTGCTAGATTAGGTGTGGTAAATGTTTCATGGCAGAGCCTACATGCTTGCGTATGGTGAATTTTAGGGCCTCGGACCGGGCGCGGCGCAACTGGGCATATGTGAGTGCGTCTGCGCTTTTCACTTCGCCAATTATTTCCGCAATGTGGGCATGCGTAGGTAGCAACTGTGATAAGATGTGGGACGGCCACGGCATGCTCATCTTCATAGTGGGCTTTGAGGCTATTAGACTTCTCGTATGATTGATCACAGCGGGGACATTTATATTGTCCTGTGGCAGGATCCGGTTGCATCACGCGGTGTCGCTTACGTCGTTCGCGGTTGAACTGAAAGTGCACAGGGGGTGGCCGGGCTCGGGTGCTGGGGCGCCATCTATTGAGTGCCATTTCGGTCTGCTTATTTATCTTAGTGACTGGGTACGCATTGAGCACGGCTTGTTTCCAAGCGTCACGATCCTGGGCCAGTCTGAACCAGTCCAATTCATTGACATCTATCTGTGCAATGAGGTACTGCAACCATTGCCCCTGACGGAAAGGCGCGTGAGGCTTGATCAGGTGGTCTTGCCAAAAACCAAATAGAGCTTGTTTAGGGAGTCGAGCTTTGTCCATTCGCGCTACATGCCCTAACCAAAACAGACTCTGACGCGCTATCGTTGTTTCAAAAGGTTCCCATTGTGCTAACTCATTAAGTAAGCGGCTGTTTACGTGGTTCTCGCGTTTCCATCTTCGGGTGATAAGTAAACAGCGCTGGACCGCCCAATTGACGACTGTTTGAAGTTGTTTAATTTGTTCGCGGTTCCATGCTCGAGAACGGCCAAAGCTGGTGAGCGTCGGCATTACTACTGCTTTCATTATCCGGATGCGTAAGCTGTGCGGCAAATTCCGGCGTGTTGCACGGGCCCCAAAGTGCCATGCCTTAGCTGTTTGATAAATTTTGTGATAGGCTCTAGACTTTCTGGTCATGGTATCGGTGTGGGTGCTTCCGGATTCTTGTAAAAAACCCCCGACATGACGGATGGTTGCTTGTTCCCCTTTGTGACGGACATCAGTAGGTGCGCGAGGGAAGGTCTGCAAACGAAGCCCTTCCGTTTTTTCCGGGTGCACCTTTTCTTGCCAATCCCGCATCGTGGTTTCCAACAGGATTTCGGCCTGACTCATTTCTGCGGCGAGTCCAACTAGTCCTGTGTCATCCGCAAAACCTATGTCTCCTAGGACTGTTTGTTCGGCCTTTTTGTGTAAATGTTGCCGGCTATGATATCCATGGTGGACCCTACCGTCTATCTTGGTTGTCCAGGGGATCCCTGGGGAGTAACCGGATTGGTTTGCCTGTTGTGCGCGGCGGACGCGGAAGTCTTCCATCACAGCGTGATGATACAGGTTAAAGAGAGGGGGTGATGATGGACATCCCTCGCGCAGGCCCTTATCTACTGAGTAGGGGGTGGAGAAACCTTTATGGATGCGAACCACATATTGTGTGTGTTCATGCAACGCCTTGCAAACGTTAATAAACTCAGCTGGAGCGCCCTTGTGTGCCAGTAAGGTCCATAGTGTGTCTCGACTGACGCGCGGGTAGGCTTTCTCTATGTCAAACAGCCGGATCAAGACAACATCCTGTGTTTCGTGACTAGCCGCCGCTTCTTCGACGATGCGCCTAGTGACCTGTAAGGCATCATCTACGGATCTGTCGCGTCGAAACCCCATTTGTGTTTCATGAAGCCAAGTTTCGGTCCACGTTTGGAGTCTTTGTGCCACTACCCTAGCTAAAAGTTTGGACCCCACGCTCAGCAATGTGATACCGCGATATGTGTTTTTATCTTGTGGGGAACCTTTCTTTTTCCATAGTGGGATGACGGTGCCCGTGTTCCATGCGGTGGGCCAGTTGGTTGCTTCTTGTCCGGGGGGGTGCTTCGGTAGCCGCCTGCCACATGTGTCGGACCAAATTATTGATTTGATTACGTAGTGTGGGGCTACCATATTTGTAGAACTCAGCTAGGAAACCATCGGACCCCGCTGCTTTACCGTTTTTCATATGTTTGGCACAGGCAGCTAATTCTTCATCACTCGGGGGGGGGTGCTTAATGCGGGGCCGGCCGGGTTACCGCGGGCGACATTGTTCCAAACATGTGCGGCTGCGTGTTCGCGGCCGGCTTGCAGTTGTTGAAAATGAAGTTTCCAGGCTTCGCGTTCTGCTTCGGGGTTGGGGACAGTGTGTGTATGTGGGCTGCGTTTTAAGTAGTGGTCCCGGAGGCCTAATATCTTATGGATAGCAAAAACGGACCGAGAATCCCCTTGTTGTTGCGCAGTGATTAGTTCATCCGTAAGAGAGTCCAACCAGGTCCATTTCCAACGCAAGCGTGTCTGACGTCGATGGTGTCCAGCTTGTCGGTATGCGTGTTTGGCATCATCATACATGTGTTGGCGTGCTGCATCTCGTGGTAACATGTCATGGTCAAAAGTTCGCAGGTATGCGTGTGCATCATGAACAGCTATGTCCAATTGTGCGTTCTCGATTTCATGGCCGACGAGATGGGGACGCTTACTGATTTTGTGTTGGAGACCTAGGACGGCTGTGGATGTGTGCAGACAGAGGGAGGAGAGAGTATCCCAGCTCAGTTGTTGCTGATGTGCACCGGCAGCGTGGAGGGCTTGGTCCAATTGTCGATGCCAGTGTTGTTGAAGGATGTGGCTTTGTACGCCGGGGAGAGCCAGGCGGTTAACCTGTGGACGTGGGGTCGTCACCGGATCAGACGGACGAGGGGCGAACCGGGGCCAGTAGTGGAACTTGATTTCCACCGGGAGGTGGTCCGTGAAGTCGTCCCAATACAGCCGATCAGATGGAGCAACATGCTGGGGATCGACCCGGCGAAGAGGAGTGCCAGCGTTGCCTCGGCGGCCTTCATGCACCGTTTTGACGTTGTCAAAGTAGCGGAGCTGATGCGCTGGTGTTAGGACATGATCGAGGATGTGGCCTGTGGAGCGCGCTGGGTGCCACCAGGTGCATCGCTTGGCGTGTGGTTGGGAGAACTTGGTGTCCACTAGTGTCATGTGCTCGCGAGTACACCATTCAAGCAGACGGTGGCCACTAGGGCTGGTACGGGTGCTGCCCCAGGGGCCCAGGATTGAAGGATGTTGGCCGTGAAGAGCATGATGTATCTCAGCATTGAAATCCCCTCCGATGATGGTCAGGTCGCCGGCTGGGATCTTACTACGAACTTCGGAGAGCTGAGTGAGGAACGCGTTCCTTTCTGCTGCGGGGGGCGCTACTGACAGGGGCATAAGCTACGACCAGCGCGAGGCCTACACGGTGTCCTTGTCGGGGAATGTGGAGGGCAAAAACTCGTTCAGATTGGGCTCGAGGGCGAATTCGGTGACAGCCGCCGGCCTGCCACGAAGCCAGCATAGAAGGGTCAAGGGCGATAGCCACTTTGCCTGCAAGTTCAAGATGCCAAGGTCTGGCGTCGACTTCGATCTGAAGGCTGACATCAGAAGAGAACGTCACATCGGTGAAAAGGCAAGCGTTCCATTGACGACGGGCAGCCAGTCGCAGTAGGCAGCAGGTTTTGGAGTACGGATCATACGGCACGTTGTTACTTCCCCAACGGCGAACGTTCCATAAGCCAAGCTTCCATTGACTACGTTGGCGTCTGTGTGTACCAGACTTGAGGTGAAGCCGATTTTTGAGTCGTCGATAGATGGCCAACTTACGGGCCCTACGTTTACGACGAAGTTTGCGTTTACTGATTCCCCGGACCATCAGGTCGGCCAGATACGAGGGCATGTAGCTAAAAGCCAAAGGTACGGTATGTGAACAGATGCCATGTGGAGACACAGGGGTGTGAAGTCAGCAAAAACCTCAAAAATGACATTAAGCAACGTATCTTTACCCGGCAGTCCACCCAAAAAACTGCCCGGAGCGACCTCCCACGTATCGGCGAGGCAGTGACAACCACCGAAGTGGAGGCCACCAACACCTCGAGATACAGCCTGAAACCTCACTTTGCAACCTCGAAGGCGAAGCACCTGAAGTATGGGGGCCGCGAAGAGTGTGTGTGGCTCTACGTCGCTCGCAGCTTAAAAACTCCAAGTACATGACACGCGGATACTTCGGATCAAAGTGAAGGATGTCCCTTGGCCATGTGTATGCACCGCCATGAGAGCGAACACCCAAAAGGGTATGTAGTTGGTCAGGACTGGACTGTTCTAGCGTCACTGTGCACGAAGCAGCGCGTCAGCGCCCTTTTTCTGTAGTTCTGCTGGAGTTCGAGTTTCTACACTAATGCAGTCGAGTCCCTAAGCCTGAGCACCACGACAAGGTGCGCCACTCGCCCAGGGGGGGGGGGCCTGGCCCCCCCCCCTCTAGCGTGATATATCCCACAAAGGCCCCCCCCCCCCCCCCCCCCCGCGGTTCAACTCCCAGCTGCAGGCGTTTTGGCATTAGTGGAGGTGTTGTTACATGTTGGAAACTGTTGGTGTTTTGTTTGGTATTTTGGATTTTGGGGTGTGCGTTCAAAACCAGGATGTCAAAGACATCATGCGCTTGAATTTTGGATGATCCTGGATAGCGGAAACACATGTAATTATTGGAGAATCAAGATGACACTCATGGGATTTTGCATGCGTTTTTGCAAAACATCCACTGATTTAGTGTTTGTATTGAGGATTCATTGACGAGCTTTGTCGGAAGCATGGTCAGCTTCGTCGGACGCATGATCATTTGCTCGTTTTTGTCTTGTGGATGCATCACATAACATTTCGGCTGCGCCTCGTCAGTTGATGAATCTTCATTACCTGAGAGCAAAGTGATTGAATTTACTGTCTTGGACATGTGTGGTTTGGCAAAATCACGAAAGCTAGCATACTAGCTGAGTCTTCTTTGCTTTAGCAATTGGTAGTGGAATGAGCTGCGTGCCTTAAAGCTTCATATCTCACGCTCCCCCCCTCCCCCCCCCCACGGTTCGACTCCCAGTTGCGCCGTGTAGCGGGGGTTGGTTGAACGTGTGAACGTGGTTGGTTGGGTGTAAACGGTGGCTTGGTGTAAACGGTGCTGCTGCTGCCGCTCTGCTGCTTGCTGCTGCTGCCGCTGGTTGCCGCTTTTGTAGCTGCTGCTTTGCTACTTGTTGCGGCTTGGTGCTGCTGCTGCTGCTGTTGCTGACGACGCCGCTGTTGCTGCTTGCTGCTTGCTGCTGGTGGTGCTGCTGCTGCTACTGCGGCTTGGTGCTGCGCTGCTGCTGCGTGGTGCTGCTGGCTGGCTGCTGGTTGGTGGTTGCTGCTGGCTGCTGGCTGCTGGCGGCTGCTGCTGCTGCTGCTGGCTGCTGCTTGCTGCATAGGACTTGTACTCCACCGTTACAAGTTCTTTTCCCCTATTTCATGCATAAGCGGGTGGTAAATTTACCACCCAGGTTTGCTATAACCATACACTGGCTATTTCCTCAAGACACTCTATTCCTGATACCTTTTACCAGTGCTTATCCTACACTACGGACGCCCTAGTGTATGCACAGTC
>CAXAMN010028817.1:296027-324458 GCA_963970005.1 Durusdinium trenchii
TATCCTACACTACGGACGCCCTAGTGTATGCACAGTCCTTGTGATGCCAGAAATGCTTACCCCTCTTTCCGGCACAAGGCATACATAAGCGGGGGATAAATTTAACCCCCAGATTTGCAATAACCATAAGCCGGCTATTTCCTCAAGACACTCTGTTCCATATACCTTTCACCCGTGCTTCTCCTACACTACGGACGCCCTAGTGTATGGACAGTCCGTGTGATGTCAGAAATGCTTACCCCTCTTTCCGACTCAAGGCGTACAAATGCGGGGGTTAAATTTAACCCCCAGATTTGCCGATCACGCATCTTCGTGCCTGCCAAAGAGTGCACCCGTGTTGTTCCAATGTACCCTTCCCAGTCGGCGATGTCACATTTACATTCTTTAGCGCAAAGTATGTACGTAGCAACCTTTCTCCCAAAACATGTAATCACTACATGCTTTGCCGACTATGTAACTAGTACATCCGGTGCGATTCGGCTAGCTTTCGACCTCCTCCCCCTGGCCTCAAGTGAACTTGCACGGTTGCAACATATTCCAATTGAGTGGTGCATGTTTGCTTTGCCGGTGTTCATGGACACGGAAGGCGCGGCTTCATTAAGTGACTACTTGACCAAGTTCCTTCCCAAGAAAAGTGGATAACTTGATAACAATGTAGAACCGTTGACCTGTTCTGGGGATCTGGTGGTTGCTTGGGCCTGTCTTAAGAAATGAGGCTGCGACTCTGCGACACTTCTCGTTTTGTGCGGTGTCAGTCCGACAGCACCCTTCCCTTCCGCATCGGGCTGTCCACTCGTCGGACACCATCGTGCTACCGAGCTGAATGGCGGTGACCCGGCCAGGTGGTCCATCATCTTCAGAGCCACCCATGCCACCGTCAGCCTCCGTCCCACTCTCTAGTCAGTCGCTCCGGAAGTCCGTCAGTCTTCTTTCTCTCTTGCATGCGCTCCACTTCTGAAGGGTGATGCAGCTGGGCTTCCCTTCCGCCCTAGGCGGTTGTCGAGCTCTTTCACTTGGGGATGCTCCAGTCCCGGATATCCTCAATGGCGGGTTCGCCGACGACACGCTAAACTTCTAAACCCCGCTGAATCGCGAAATACCCATGTCCTTCCTCTTTCTGTCCAGGGTCCCGCTTCTCCTTGGACTTGGCCCAAAAAGAGAGCCTAGTCTTCAAAGATCATTTCGTAAAAGAATGGTTGACCTGGTAGTGTGAAAAAATCCTCAGAAAAACAATAGTTCTGTGGTAATCACAGAAAAGTTGATGTGGATGATGCTTTTTGTGGCGGATTGAAAGGTTCAAAAGAACATAGAAACCCATGCAGAAAAATGCAGGAAACATCCCAAAGGTTAAACAGCAGAGTTTCAGTGGCCTCAAAGGTAAGATGCTTCCAGGTCAGGGCTCAGTCACTGCAGGCAGACACGTCAGAAATTGAAGAAAAAAGGTCTTCGTGGACCAACCGAGATTTCAAGACAAGCAGGAGTTTTTCTTTTTCCCCAGATAGCTGGAAGCTATAGGGGTTCTTACTTCTCAATGGATGGGTTCTGGATTGCGGAAATTGGCTGCCGCTGCCGCCTTGTTTCCCAAGCTTGTCTCCCTTCATGATTTCGCTTTTGGCTGCCGCTGCCTGCTTGTCTCCCAAGCTTGTCTCCCTTCATGACTTCGCTCTTGGCTGCCGCTGCCGGCTTGTCTCCCTTCATGATTTCGCTCTTGGCTGCCGCTGCTCCCTTCATGATTTCGCTTTTGGCTGCCGCTGTCGCCTTGTCTCCAAGCTTGTCTCCCTTCATGATTTCGCATGATTTCGCTTTTGGCTGCCGCTTCCGCCTTGTGTCTTGAAGCTTGTCTCCCTTCATGATTTCGCTCTTGGCTGCCGCTGCCAGCTTGTCTCCCAAGCTAGTCTCCCTTCCTGATTTCGCTCTTGGCTGCCGCTGCCGCCTTGTCTCCCAAGCTTGTCTCCCTTCATGATTTCGCTTTTGGCTGCAGCCCTAATAACTTCGCTCTTGGCTGCTGCTGCCGGCTTGTCTCTCAAGCTTGTCTCCCTTCATGATTTTGCTCTTGGCTGCCGCTGCCGCCGTGTTTCCCAAGCTTGTCTCTGTTCCTGATTTCGCTCTTGGCTGCCGCTGCCGCCTTGTCATTTTCTTGCCTGCCTTTGACGCGGATGCAGTTATAAGATGATTTAGGTCTTGTTTACCTTTTCCATCCTTTTCCCGGCTTTGAGTGGGATGTCTCCCAAGCTTGTCTCCCGCTCATGTCATGGTGTCCAACTTTTCTTGAAGTGCTATCTGGGGTCTATGCCGGTATAATTCTGTAGAGAAAGTGCCATGGGTGGACCTGCAAGCGACAATGTTAAAGGCTGCTTCTTCAAGGCACGGCCTGTGAAACTCCCAGCCCAGATGCTGCTAAGAAGATAAATGATCACGGGCTTAGTGCACGTATCAGACAACCTTAAGGGCCTGCAGGTCCACAAAAGAGCCGGTGTTGATCATGATTTTGTGCCAGCAGGTGGCACTTCCGCAGCTCCAAGTCGGCGGCATCGAGCGCTGCGGGTGTCGTCTCGGCAATGCGCTGTGCATGCTCTTGCTGCTGAAGGCAGTAGCCTCTACGTTCGCTATGAGGAGGAGGTGACTGCGAAAGCTTGCCGCTGCTGGCTGGACAGAGCCATCACCCCAAAGTCACAGATGAGCTGCCCCGTAGTGTTGGACCCTCTCGAGTCATTGTGGCTGTTGCCAGCCGCTGCGAACAGTTGTCCCCTGTGCTGGTGAGAGATGTGGAGAAGGTCAGGGATGACCAGACTTGTGCCATCCAAGCCAGGGCCAAAAGGATGCTGGACATGCTGGCTCTTCATGAGCAGGTGTTGGCAGCCCGTCAGCTATAGTGGTCCACCCTGACAACAGGAGTGGAGTGCTGGTGAACTCCTATAGATGTTCACTTGAAGGGCCAGGTGGCACTCAAAGTTGGCTGGTCAGCTGAAAAACTGACAGAAAGTTATTGCTTCGAGGTGAGCCCTAATGTGTTGGAGAAACAAAAGCAGCTGGCACCGATGCAGCTGCTGGTGGAAGCCTCAGAAGGAAGGTTAGCTGGACTCAGTGGGAAAGAGAGATACCTGAGTGTCAGCAGCAGTCACATGAGCCAATTTTGCAAAGCAACTTTGGCAGGGTGTGTTCTGTCAACCCTTTGCAATTTGCAGCAGTGCTCAGTGGCAGTGTTGAGTACTTTGCAGCCAACGTTTCGCCTGTGGGGATGAGCCAAACTGCATTGGCGAGCGTTTCTTTTGCTTTATAACCGGGACAGATGACAGGAGTGTCCAAAGTTCAAACCTTTCAATTGGAACTCAGGAATCAGGAGTGAATTTGTTGCCGGTCGCATGAATCACTGTGGATACTACTTTGGATCCATGAATGTGGCAACTCAATCCTAAAAAGTGCAATCAGTTCTGGTGAACTTGAAGGGTTTTCTGCATTGTGGATTGAAGAGCATGACCAACTTCTGTCCACTTGTTGATTAAATCCTGGTGCTTGCGGTGCCTAGGTCTTTTCGTGCCATGTTCTGTTTTCGATCATGTGCTATTCTCACGTGTTGTGTCCAAACAGAATGTCAGCATTATTGGTCACATAGATTGGCTTGGCACAGTTGGAAACTTCGGTTCACCGTTCTGTTCCACAAAGTTTCTGGGCTTAGGACTTCCGATACTTCCGAAGAGTTGCTTCTGCAGGAGCCAAGGAGGTCAGTGACTGGATGCGGTTGGGTCGATCACCCTGGCAGCCCCGTCCGGAGCCCCGGTTTGGCGCGCCGGCCGTGTGAAACGGTGCAGGGAAACCACGCGAGGGAGCAACCAGCTGCGTGTTTTGGGTGGCCGTGTTTTTTTAGATTCTTGAGTTGTTGAACCATGTTGAACAATTTGGAGGCTTGAGCACGAACATTTGGGGGGGGCATGATTTGTGGTTTGCCACTGGGTGGTTGAGTTTGAAAATGCGTAAAAATCGAGTGGCATCATCAATCTGTTGGATCAAAACGTAACTCCAAAAAAACAAAATAGACTGGTGCCGAAGTTCCGGAAGTAGAATAGAAGATCTATGAAGACCTATGTGGTTTGAGCCAGGGTTTTGCCACTTCTGGGTGGTGTTTTCAGATATTTCTGATGGTCAACCTTTCCGTCGGGTGTTGCATCCCACTGATATGTTTTTTCAAGCGAGTTGAAACGACCATCCTGAAATTCACCTTCAAATGCCATTCTGCAAAACACAGTTGGTTGACCTTGTTTTTGTAGTCGAAAACCGCGCGGGCCCTTCCACACGTGGTTTGCGGGGGGGTCCAGAATTTCCAGAGGGGATCCATGACGAAATCAATTCTGGGCCAGAAACCCTATGGAGCAGACGTTGTCCTTTCCCAGACCATCCATGTATGGAATAGTTACCTACGTGATTGGGCCATTTTCATGGGGTAACTGTAGGTAACGATTCCAGTCCCGTGGATGTGTTTGAGGTGGATGTCCCCAAACCCCGAACACGAACCTCGGAGCACGTGGGGCGAGTCTCGTTCGACCTCGGCACTTTGGACGTTGGGGGAATGGGAGTCGGACTTGGACTGTCGCTGTATGGCAAACAGCTTGTGTGGTTCTTCAATGCGGTTTTGGATGGCAAGTGGGAAGGCTCTTTGTTCAATGAGGATATCAGCAAGAATCGGCTCTCATCAAAAAGCAGTGGCCAGATTTCGCCCATTGAACTCTTTGCCTTCAAGCAGACTATCTTGGAGGAGCTTTTTGAAGAGCTGAAAGCAGAGGATTCAGCAATGCGGATGCATTCAAAGTGCAAGCCATTCATTCCAGCCATGCGAGTCTCCGCACAGAGATGTCACAGAAAGATTAGCCAGCTGTGGAAACATCCGCTTCCATGTTAGGACCTTCCCATGGCATCCCGTGGCATCCCGTGGCATCCGCTTCCATGGCGCTTCTCTCTCTCGATCAATGGACTTATGTACACTCCATGACTTCATCACTCCTCCGGATACTCCTATAGGATGGTTCCACCTCCCTGGTCATGGATGGTTAAACCATGTTAAACCTCTTTCCTCCGAATCAATATCTCAAGTCCACACCTTGCAGGCATCAAAACGAATTCCATCCACTTTCACTTTCACAGATTCCCAAGGACCCCTATGATAGGACCCCCCCCTATGATAGGCCTATGGACCCCCCTAGGACCCCCCCTATGATAGGGCCTATGCTAGGCTACCCAAGGTGCCCCTTTTGGGGAAGTTTCCCCCCACGGGTTGACCGACCCCAGCGAACCGAGGAAAGGATGCCAATTCGGTGGTGACCTACAAGACCAGCGCCACTCGCCTTGAAGATCAACTGGGAGAAGCCCAGTTGGGAAGTATACAGGCCCTATTATGCCCTATTATATACTATATAATCCTAGAACTATCTAGAACCCATTTGACCTTTGTTTTGATGTTTTAGGTGGTGTATGATCTAAAAAAATGTGGTCACTCAAGTTCAGTGTTCTAGCAGTCGAGTGAAAGACTATATCGGCCCCAGCAGTGCAGATCCGAGAAGTTCCCGTTCGATCAGGTTACGTAGTCTCTTCGTCCTGCTCCATTCCCTACACCTCCAGTCGTATCTCCAGGTTCGGTATGACTGGACACGACGTTATCCCACCGAAACGAAACGAACGTACTTCCCAGACACTGCATGGGATTGCCATAGGACTGCCGATCAGATTGGGGTGGTGCCAGAGGGGTCAATGGGGTGGTATATATGGCAGTCCCAGACAGGTCGTGTCTGGGCTTGGAGCCCTAGGGATTATTGGCTGATCGTTGATTCACTCTGAGGGATTTGGGGATCGCTTTGTCCAGTCAAGAGACTCATCCCTCTCTGATGAGTGGATCGCAACGGGGGAACCCAAAAGGAGCTGCCCAGTCGATGCTACACAGTTACACACCTGGTAGGACATGCCTATGCCGAAAGAGAGATGTCAAAGGCACGGCATGAAATCTGCAGGTTCCAAAACCGACTTCAGCCTATCCAGGAGTTCAGTGAATCACCTGCAGATCACCTTTTCGATCCTTTTTGTTGGGGATTGGGAACACCTCATTCAAATTCATTAAACATGTAAGAGGCGGAGAGTTCTGTTCACCTCTCTTTTCCACAAAAACATGCTCCGGGGGCTACCAGAACACCTGGCTCTCGCGGCTCAGCTCGGCTTCATCGGCTAGGCGACGTCGAAGGCGACCAAGCGCTACCTGGTTCGCACCGATGTGCCTCAGGCGTGGCCTTGGGGTGTCGAGAAATCGCCGGAGAGAGGGCGGTGGTTGGACCCAATAGCGTTAGTTCGGTGCGGAGAAATGCTTGAAGGAAGGCTCTGAAGTAGTTCCAAAGGAAGGCCCTGAAGTCGCTGCAAGTCCGCATCCCGACATGGAGCTGGAAGTCTTATCCCTATCCATTTAGCATTTGCAGCTTGTGGAACTCACTACCCCACCGGCCTATGTGCATCTCTTTTTTGGCACCACTGGTTACCATGCTAGTAGTCACAGTGGTTTGCCTGCATCCACTAGGATTGGGTTGTACCTGCTAAACAAAACAACCTAAAACAACCACTGGCCAAAGACTCCGGATCTTCTCAAACCTGGTAACCCAGTCCCTACCAGAAACAGTTCTGGTTGTTTAAAGGATCTTGAGATCCTTTACATGACAAGTGTTTGGGACTGGGTTTCCAGGTAGGAGCTAGGGGCAGACTTTGAGCCATTCGGTACGGTGGATCATGTGGATCATATGGATGATGGGTGAAGTAGAATTTGAAGAACATGCACGGAAAAAGAGATGATAGGCATCCAATAATCGACGTGTGATTTCCCAATTGGCTTGGGGAAAAGAACAAGTACCTTGGATTCACTGAGTGCCGTCAATCCCGGGCCGGCCCTTAGTAGTGCTGTGAACGGAGAAGCTGTGTGGCCATGTTGGACCGGACCAAATCCATCTCTCGCGGCCATTGTAGCTTCTGAGCAAGAGATGATGTAAACGAACTCAGCTTGTGAATCGCAAGTTGCCACCTGTTGAGGGCGCCACTCCCGCACCACTCCGTTTCCCGCCCCACTCTGTCAGATCAACGGATCCGATGTCAGATCCGATCACCGAACGGTGCGCGTGGCAGAAGTCCAAGCTTTTGCCACATGGCACAGCCTATTAGAAGGCCGCAGAATGGTATATTATGATTATACAATTATAAATAGATATAAATAGATATACTGTGCATGTATGATATAAATCTATCATTGCTGATGATTGAAGGAGAAGTCAGTCCCACATCATTGTATCTTTACCGAACTTGTTGCATGTGCCGAACCTATGCACGCATGCAAATCACATGGTCCTGATCCGGCGATGGATGCTTCACCATGCGCCGCGTGCTTGCCCGTTGGGCACCGCACACGCCCCGCAAGCCCCGCTTTCGACCTACCAAGCAACGGGTTCCCTACCAGCCGGCCGTGGTCGAGCAAGCCGGCCTGGGAGCGGGCTCTACCAGCGTGGGCGCAGCTGGGATAGAAGCTGGCTTGGCTGAGGAGCTGGAGAGTGGATACATGTGGAGATGCTTAAACAGACACCAAGAAGATGAAAAGCTGGTGGTTTTGTTCTTTGACCTACCCAGAAAAAGGGATGAAAAGGGGATCAACGGTGGTCACCTTTCTGGGATTGTTGGGCAGGTGTCCGACTAGAAACCAACTTTGTATTCTATCCGTAGTGTTTCACTTTTTGGGGTGTCACATTTGTGAGCCTTTGGTCGGCTCCCTCACTGTCCTTGGGGTCCTCCCCTTCTTTTTGTGTCTTCTTTGGCATTCGATCCAGAGTGGTTGATGCTGGCGTTCACGTGATCGTTCGCGCGAGAGGTAGTGCAACAGGTGGAAAGTTGAGTGAGCCTTGACTTTTTTCCAGGGAAACTGAGCTAGTCAGTTTAAAGGAAGCATTTCAATGCGTTTCGTTTCATCCAACACCCTATGCCATCCACTCCCATCTTAGTGGATCAGAGTGTAGGCAGGATGGGTGAACATATGGTGAAATGTATTAATAGGCTATAGCCCAGAAAACCAATAACAGCCAGTAAATGAGTATCACTCTCTTAGAGAAAGGCCTACAACCAGGGGCCCTGGTCATGGGATCTACCCACCCTTACCATGTCTTGGGATGGCTTATGCTAGGCCCTGGAAGTCCCAAACTATTTTTAACATGGTCTAACTAGGTGACCCGAGTTCAGGAAGATCCTTAATTTACTTCAGACTTACAGTGACTTACAGTGGTGCAACATATCGTCGACCTGGACTTCTAGGTCCTAGGTACCATATTTGGAGACGTCAATGTGTCTATACCTGGATCTTCCATGAAGAATTCCAGTGTTGTCCTTCCAAAAATATGCCGGAAGGCAGACATTTTGCACAGTCAGAAGATCCAGGTATATGTACATGCCAGCACATCCAGTTGACCGGATAGTGTCTTTTTGTAGACAACTCTTGTAGAGCTCTTTTGTAGACCGGTCATCGTAGTCCTGGGCATCAATCAACTCCTTTCAGGGCAGCACGAAGCGGTGGTATGCCTTCAGAATTCGCTGGTTCCGCTCGTTTGTGAAAGCTTGCCAAGCATGAGACATGGCTGTGAGTTACAACCTCCTAAACATCGGTCGGTTGAGCATGTCCGGTCATCCTGTTTGGTGGGTTCAACCAGGGTCCCGGTGCCATGAGGGCACGAAGGCGACTTTGGTGCCGACCCGGTCTCGTTCGTCCCTCAGAAAATGGGTAGATCGATCTAGCGGACGCTGTTGTTAGGGTCAGGTCCCCATTTTCTAAGGTGCTATCTGCTTGAAGTCGGGTCCAGGTGCATACCAAGAACCTTTGAAAATCCATCGTCCCTGGCGTCTGGCGTCTTATCGCTGCTCCGCAGGACGACTTTGATTTCCACTACGTGGAGGCTCCTGAGCGGCCGCAGTCGCCAGCTCTGGTGGCCGAAGCAGCCAGACTGCAGAGCCAGATTTCCCACGCCAGGAGAGGTTTTTTTGAGACAAAAGCACACCAGGATGGTGGACCATAAGTCAGTGTTCCCAGACAATCCATGGAATATTTGCGTATACATTTGCATACTGCATACCTTCGATCGGTTGGCGGATGTTTGAAGGGCTTATAAGTACAAAGAGTCCGCTCCCATCCTGCGAAGGAATCCTCATCCAAGGAATCCTCATCAGACTGGATCCCTTCTAACTCAAAGGAACCAGTTTAACTCAATGCCAGCCCATCTTCAACCCCCCTTTCCTCAGCCACCATGAACACCCCCCAGGAGCGTCGGCCATCTCGCTGAAGCTTGGCCCAATCCCCGGGTGCGCCGTGCGGCGCCGGGAGCCATGACCGATGGGATGGAGGGGATCAAAGCCGGTTCATCCATGGGACTTGGGATAGTAACACTCCCTGGTCATCTTCTAAGCCCTAGGGATCCACATACCTTCTCAGGTACTTGGGCCCTCCTGGCGCCTACATAAGTAGTCTCCAATCACAGAGAAGGTACTTGGATCCCTAGGGAAGGTTCTTTGGAGGGTCCAGGTACCTTTTCCGTTCGGTACCCGAAGAAGATTGGAAGGTGCACCATGGGACGACGTCTTCGTTTGAGGTTCGGATCAAGACTTGGTTCACTTGGAGACGGGTCAAAACCGCCCCAAGCCATGTAGCGAACGACCGACACCAGGTAGGTCAATCGGTCCGTCTCCTGGGGCGACGTCGTGGCCAGAGCATGGGGAGTGACAGAGCATGGCCAGGTGCACAAAGCATTCTTGGAAGTGAGGAGTGGGAATTGACATGATTTCTGTGTTTCAGGAAATCCTCAGCAGCCATGAAGACCAATTGGACGCACTCCATGCGGCCTCAGCCTTCCATCGCCTGGCACGCTTGGGTCAGCTCACTACTCATCCCACCCTTCTGGAGCTGTGGCAAGCCGGCAGCTGGAGGGGTCAAGTGTCAAGGGTATCCAATTTACTGTAGACCTCATCCCTGTAGTCACGTGTGAAAAGACCTTCCAATTGATTCACAAATGCTCAAGATATGTTAAGTCCTACATTCAGACGTCATCAGCTGGCTTTTTGTTTTCTTCTTGGAAAAGGGGGCGGTATACTCATGAGAACCTGAACCCTGAGGGACTAGTTCGGTCATGCACGGTGCACCCCTGTTTGGACCGTAGGGATGTGTGGGGACTGTCTTTTCTGCATCAGAAGTTGTGGAGAAGGAAGGATTCATGCAGAATACATGATCGATCTTATCTCTGGCCAGTTCTCGGCAGCGGTTTGGAAGATGCTTGATTTGTCCATCGAAGTCTATATAGTTCTTTCGACTCTTCGGACTTGTTACTTGACTGATATGTGTTTTGCGCCCCAATGCTTTGAATCACCAACCAGTCAGCAGGCACAGATTGTGCCCTGAGTTTCCAGGTTGAGCAAGCGCTTGGCAGAACCCGAGGCCCTTCACTTGGGTGTAGCTGGGCGAAAAAGCTGCCTCGCCGTTCGCGAGCCTTTCTGATTGGTGCGGAAATGGCCTACCCAACACTGCGAAAGCTTTTTGGGGGGGACATTTGGGGACACCACAATCCGACGGGTGGAACGTTCCGGTCCTAAAAACAAGTTGATGATGTGCTGGGGCAGTAAGGTCACAGAAAACAAGGCTCTTTCCAAAAGGGAGCAGGGCGGATCAGGGAGTTGGGGGGTTAAGGTCCTTGTGTAGCCTTTGGTGGTGGCTTGTTCAAGCCTCAGATTTACCAGACTTGCCCCGAAACATTGCTTTTTGAAAAGCGCGAGTGTCCGGTCCGCATGTCTCTCAAAGACTCCCAAGCTGATTTCGTGCAGGTTTGTCTTAAACAGTTGCTGTTTGAAGCACTTGCTGTGCCAAAGCCGGCTTCCAGGACCTCCACTGGAGTTCAGAGGTGGTTATGTTGGACCCTACGCGAGTGGATGTGACAGGGGCACCTTTGTCCTCCATCCTCCATGAAGCATCCCAACATGGTCCTTTCTGCGGAATGGATTTCGATCAAACCCGTGGGTGAAGAGAGGTGAAGAGCAGGATTTCCTCTCGCACCAAAATAGAATCAACCAATTTTTCCGTACCTCGATCCAGTCGTACCGAAGATCAAGTTCGGTATGACTGAACCCGACGTTTTGGCACCCACCCGGGCCCGCAGTCCCACCTTCTCAGGTTCGGTACGAGTTAAGACCTAGGGGGATGGACCCCAACTGATGGACCTCTTTTCAAAAAAGGAACTGAATTCAACCCAATTCCATCTTGACCATCCTTGTTCTTTGGACTGTCCCAGGCACAGGCGCAAGTCTCCTTGCTTTGCGCCTTGGCACGGCTCACCGTCCGGCCTCCCTGGCTGGTGCCCTTGTTGGTGGCCTCGGAGGCCAACATCGCCGAGTTCTCAGGCCGTTCGCCGCGGCCACGGCGGCCACGGCGATCCGGGAGTGTCCAGCCAGTGGGATACTGTACATACCGTGGTGCTTTTAACCGTGAGATCTCAGGCTCTCAGGTCCAAAAATCTGCCAGATATGTGGGTAAGTAACATCTGGTAAACATCATATGCCAGTCACATGGATGGTTTGGGTATGTTTGGGAAGTCTCTATATATATATATATATATGGAAGGTGCTGGAAGCTGTGGATCTGCGCAGCTCAGCAAGACCAGTGCAACGAACTGCGTCGATGTTTGGATGCATATTCTGCAACAGAGAAAACGCTAAACGCTCCACGCTATCCTGCAGGAAGACGGAAGTTTCGAGAACGTGGTACCTGGATCGAGCACAGCCCGTGCCATTCTCCGGACCCCTCGGAACGCGTCGGGTCCGACCAGCATTTATTTATTTATGTACCAGGACCTTCCAACAGGTGGTTTTAGAAGCCTAACAGGTGGTTTCTGGGCACCTGTTGTCACCAGGAAACACCTGTTGGAGGGTCCAGGTACTTTTGTTTTATACCATATACACTATGTTTGATGATTGAGTCGTTAATGCCGGTGAATGTGTGACCAATCTCACGTGCTAAAGGTCGACCATTGACTCAATCGAAAACGAGGTGGACATGGGACCTCCCGACTCCTTCCGACCGCCCCAAGACAGGAACCTGCCAGGCTCATGCTTCTGGTTTTGGATGTTTTGGACGGTTTCTCAGGTACCATGGATTTGTACCGAACCGGTGTGTCTTCTGAAGCAGTTCTGCCAAGGTATGGTTCCATGTGATTCTTTCCCAGTTCCTGGGAACCGGAAAAATCCCTGGTGGTCGATCTGTCCATTTTTGCGGTGCGTGACGGTTCCCTCGACCCATGGCCAGGGCATCAGTTGGCCACGGCTCTGTATGCCTTGGCGCGCTTGGAGGCCAAAGACTCTGTCTCCCTGCAGCAGGAGGGGCTGTGGTGAAGCCTTATTATTGTTATTGTTACTATGTGTGAATGTGTTTTTCCTTTTCGGGTGATGTTGATGTTCCCAAAGTGAATAACTCCTCCTTTGGGGAAGATGGTTATTGAACTAGTTGTTGTTTGTTTTTTTTTATTAATCATAAAACAAATCCAGATAAACATCGGGTGTTGAGGGCATGTTGAGGGCTGGTTTGGGTCGAAAGGCAGACGAGCCTGCATCATGACGCTGGCGAGTAGCAGGTGTTTGGCAGGTTGCTCAGAAATGACTCCGGAAGTTCCTGGACGCTTGCATGTAGCAGATGGTTTTTCCTCTATCACAGTAGCAAGTGTTTCATTGATACTGAAACAGTTGGCTCCTTCGGATCTTCACAACCACTGTTGCTGGAGTTGATGGACATTGCGGCAGGTCCGTGATGAACCTGATGTTTTCTGGACGAACATGCATTTCTGGGTCACGTGTTTCATAGCCCAAGTGATTCAAGTCGATTTGTTGGACAACCCACCGAACGGTGTCACTTCTTTGTGGGTCAACATGGGGTCTGTCCTAACTGACCTGTAACAGTCAGTAAACAATTATCATCATTTTTGAACAAGGCCTTTACTAACCATCATCCACTGTTACAGGTACAGTAATAGGATAGACCCAAGGTAAACATTTGTCCACTCGCAGGAGGAGGTTCGACAGTTCTTGGAGTCTCTCCATCGAGAGCTTCAGCGCCGTCAGAGGGCCTTGGGCCCTGGAGGTACTTCAGCAATGGCCACCTGGAAGTACTTCAGCGGCCGTCGTTGAGTGATTTTGCAGGAATATCTATAGTCTATCGATTGTAGAACATTATATTCGGGCAGTAGGGGTAATTTCAGACTCAACTGGAGTTTTTGGTTTGGGCAAAAATAATTCGGGCAGCTCATGCAAGTCCATTGTCCCCTTACTCCAACACTTCTGGTTTCTCCTCTCAGACTTGGATGTTCCAATGCAGCGATTTAGGCAATGTTGCTCCAACGGCGTGTCGTCCCAGACCAGTGACATCCTGCGGGTGGCACGGAGGGTCTATTCTTGGAGCCATCGAGCAATTCTGGCTGGATTGGTCAGTCCTTGGCAGGTTGAACGGTTGATCCAAGAAATACACCTGAAGAGCTGGGGCGCATGAAATTTGCGATGGTCTTGCCGGGTTTGTATAGCTTTGTGCATAACTTGGCATGTTCCAACTGGTCATTTGGTGATGGATTATTAGATGTGTCAAAAGGTTTGGTCCGTACATATAGTTTGGCAGTCTTTAGTGTGTGTTGCTTGCTTGGGGGAGTGAACATGTTGTACCCGCCTACTGTAGTGTGTCATCTCATGGATCATCCCATGCGATGCACATGAACACTTGCACTCCCAGAATGTTTTTCTTGTGCACATCCTTCATTCTGTTGGGTTTGTTGAAAGGCCTGCAGAGATGTTCTCAGCAGCCACATGGCCTTGGTGTTGCTATTGGCACCGGAGGCCGACCGCCCCTTCCCCTCAGGACACAGTGTTGATGGCAGATAGCCTGGCCAAACTTCAAATCCGCGATGTAGCTTGGTGCCACCTGACCCCCATATGGAGGGATCGGGGCGTTAACAATAATTACCTGATGTTGCTTAAAATGATGTTGTATTCTCCCTATATGGGAGATCTGGGGAATATGATGGAATATGTTTCTTCCCGGTTCCTTCTGCAAATCCCAGAATATGGGGGGGGATTTGGCATCTCAAATCCCTTTTGAGGAACCAGTTTTTGGCAGTTGGGAATGTGAACGAAGCGTTTTGGGTGCTCAGACGGGATCGTTTGCTGCGGCTCGAGGGGTGGAGTGAAACGAGTGAAGTCTGCCCCCCCTCCGTGCCATTGATAGAAGCATCCTGAAAGGAGAGGCTTACATGAACTAGCATGCTGTTATCTTGGCCCAATCTATGCCTGGTTCTAAACTGGTAGGAGAGAGATCACTCAATTCCATTCAGCAAAGCTGAATTCGCTCAGCTGATTTTAAGGAGCCTTTGTTCACTGCTTTGGCCATTGCCATCACCAAACACCTGGATGCCAACCAGTTGAAGGTTCGTGAGGTGCGCCACACGGCCTCTGCTTTCGCGTTGCTTGGCCGAGCTGTGCCATTGGGGGGGGGTGTAGCTGAAGCGAGCAAGGACGTTGATAGGGGAAGCTCAGATCGCTATGGCTGATAGGAATCGGTTGTTGATCACGGCAGAAAAGGGGGACAGTCAGGCGCCGTGGAGATTAAAGTACAGTGCTTTAGGGAGTCGGGAGTCGGGAGTTGGCCAATCTGCTATGAATGCACATTGTTGCTTGGAGTGGTTGTTGGCTGGTGCATACCTCACCATGGAGCTTTGTAAGACCAGCATCGAAAGCTGCTGATTTGTTCCTCAGTTGCCCCAGCCATCTAAAGAATATGAGTCACGCTCCAAAAGATCATGGTTCGTTCACTTTAACTTATAGTCGGGAGGGCGCCGTTGTGCTGAGAAAGTGCACCAAACCATGTAAAGCGATAGGCCCCTCCCAAAATGACGGATATGATAACCTGTGATCATTTGTGACCTATAACCTGTGATAATCCTGTATCACCTGTAACATCCTGGAACTTTTTATAACCTGTGAAAAGATAACTTCCACTTTTCAATCAGTCCGAAACAGATTGTGACCGCACCTCCGCTTGTGACTGTAACGGGCGCTGAAAAGCCTCTGCTCAACGAGGCAGATGGCAGTCCTTGAGAAGCAGCTGATGAGCAAGATGATGAACTGGCGGGGTTTCCGGGCGATGGTCACGGTCCGTCCAATTCTTTGCAGGGGTTTTTTGGGCACAGGGCACCTCCCCACGGTGAGACACTCCGTAGCACCTCCAGCATGGCCTGCAGGGTGACTGGTCAAAAATACAACCATCCCATCAGGGCTCAGCTGCCAACTCACAGCGGGGTCAGCTTCTGTCTCAACTTGGGTGTGTGACACTGCCCTACAGGCCCTACAGGTGAAGAGCATTTTGCCGCTGTTGCAGGTGGTCCAGCCGGTGGCCCAGCCAATAAGAGCATCAAAGAGTAAGCGGGTCAACCCCCTGCTTGAGCATGTGCACTCCCAAGATGGGAAGTAAGTCCCATCAGTAACTGGACCCTCCAAGACTCCAAGATCGGTGTTTTCCAATGTGAGAAAATCGGTGTCCAGAACCAACCTCTTGGGGTTCCAAACGTGCGCCGAAGCAGGATCTTGTAGGGTCCAGGTAGTCACTGTCGTCCTTCCTTCGATCCTTCAAGAGTTTGAGGCACTTGGATCTCCACTTGCTTCAGGATGGGTAGTCACTCCTTGGGTGTGTGGTGCGGCCAACGCTTGGCCCGATGCCAGGGAGGGGAACCGGTGTCATGGCCGCCGTCACCAAACGCAGGCTGCAGCCGCAATTGCGCGAGTGCAGCAGCACTGACTTGTCACCTGGCGAACATCCAACTGGAGGTTTTCAGATATGATGACTGGACTGAACCCACTGAGTGAAACTACCAACTAGAATCCATGTTCACCGGCTGGTCCAGCATTTACCGTCCAGAGTGCTGAGCAAACTGCTTCACATGAAAACCTGAAACCCAACGCGACGGGTCCACCCAAGAATGGTTGAGGTGAAGCTGTGTAGTTGGTCCCCAAGGATTCAGATCCGGAAGTGACTATACTTGAACCAATCTTTAAAAAGGGCTCAGGTGCATACCCTCCCACTCACTAACCATTTGGAAATCATCCTTCTTGTAGAGGAAAGTCTTCCAGATCATCTTTCAGTTCCATGATGTTCCATGGTGTCTCAGATGCTTAGGCTCGTATCTTGGCTCTGAAACTATTGATCTGTATTTTAGTAGGTGGATCCCCTGGCCCAATGGCTGGTCTATGTCCCTTCTTCCAGGCAGTCGAACCGGGAAGACTCCCTATTTTCAGAGATCTGATATGGTACGTTAATGTGAAACTATATAAGATATCTGTGGGCGTGAATGACTTGGGCATCCTCATATCCTTGCTACACACCATCTCCTCATAATCCTCCCAGGTCCGCTCTGGCCTTTGCCTTCTCTCGCTTCGATGCCTGTGGCGAGCCACACCGCGCCTTCTACACCGCGCTGGGCCCCGAAGTGCAAAAGCGCTTCGAGCGCCAGCGGCTTTCACCACTCGAGGCATCGGCGCCGCGCCAGTTCTGTTGGCATCCAAGTAACCTTAGTAGCTTCTTGCGACTACTAGTAATGCCCTTAGCTGCTAGTAGCGTCTTGTTACTAGCGATACACTTGTTACTATAGTAGAAATGCTTGAACCCTGCTTGTGTGCGAATGTGTTTTTGTTCATTACCTGTCTGTCAGCATTGATGATTGGAAGGATTTGCTCACTCCGTGCAAAATCCAGAATTGTTGAATTGCGAGTCCAGCTTCCGCAATCTTAGGGCTTGTCCAGGAGATAATCTTCGCTTCATCAAAAGAACGTGTTCAGATGCAGTCTTCCTTTGTGTCAGTGACTTTATCAGTGGATTTTCTCGGGGACTCAGCATCGCACGAGTGATGCGCAGCAAGGGCCTCCTTTGCTGCTGTGGTAGAGCATGCTTGCCCAAGAGTTTGATGACGGTCTACAAAATCCGAGGATGACCCAAGCCAACGTGCAAATCATGACTCACGCTGGCCCCACTGTCATCGGACTTCAGAAAAAAAAGGCTTGAAGGACCAAGCTGTGAATGAAGGATGTCAAGTTCATCTCCACCTGTCAGACAACACACACACACCAAACATAGAGAGACCTATAATTCCAATGACACATTTGGTGTAGATGTCAAAGGAAGAAGAAGTGGTTGAAGGTTTCAGGCGCGTGTCCAATGCACGTGCAGGTTGTGCACCAAAGGGAAGGGGCACCCTCTTGCAATACCTTTATGATGCCATGTGAGTTCTTTTGCACCTTAACTGTGAACCTGGCCTCCTATACCTATATTGCATGTCAGACTCCAAGATGGGTGTGGTACCAGTGGCACCCCATACCCAAAGCAGCTTGTCACACAGCCAAAGCAGCGTGTCCAAGACCTTCCTGGAATGAGAATTTATCAAGATGCCATGTGAAAAGAGTGCTACACCCAAGTTTCTGCAGGAGAATACCATTCAGTGCTTCTACGAAGTGATGGGAGTGCTCTTGCTTTCGGATCGAATGTTCATTGACAACGCAACATTCCACCATTGGAGGACGGAATGAGCTACACCCAAGTTTCTGCAGGAGGAGACCATTCAGTGCTTCTGCGAAGTGATGGGAGTGCTGTTACTTGCGGATTGAACAGGTACGGACAATGCAGCATTCCACCTGTTGCAACCGCCGGCGGTTGCTACCTTTTTGATTGCGGCAAAGACTACATTCTGCAAGTGGGCATTACCATTAAACATGATTGATACAGTTGTGCTTGCATGCTTGGATTTGGCCGGACATGAGGTATTGTGCGTGAGGGCAAGTGGCTTTGGCCTGGGAGACGCACAAGCGCAAGTCGCTCGGAACTTGCAGGTTGGAGTTCAACATCTTCGTGTGGTCTTTCCTGACGGACGTTTGTTGGCCCAGATCTCCAGGGCAAATCCGTTGGCCACCATCCCTACACCTCCAAGTACCTCCTCAGAAGGTATTTGGACCCTCCAAACCCACCCCAAACACCTTCTCAGAAGGTACGACTGGAGGCCTAGGGCATTGCGGATTGTGTTGACTGCAGGTTTCGACTCAGTGACCCGTGAAAAGGCGCCAAGGCGCCTCGAGCGCATGGTGTTCGAGCTGCTTCAGGAATGGGCTCGCGGCCAACACCAGATTCAAATCAACTTCACACTGCGCAAGTAAGTGACAGCGTATCCATGCACTCAGTCCACAAACTAAGTAGCTTTATATTTATACACCCTCTTGACCCCCGAAAACGAGATGGGAACCACTATAATGAGTAGATAGCTTAGAGTGGCCTCGCTTTCTCTCCGGCGGCGGGTTGGTTGGCTCCGTGAACCAGCCGGGTCGATGCAGCCGGGCTGGTTGCGGTGGTTTCGGGAGGTGCGGTGCATCCGGGTTGTTTTTCTGTGGTGTTTTTTTTTCAGGTGATTGGTTGGATGTGCCCGAACTGGACGAAGCTCTCTGGTCTGACACTGAATCCCAAAGAACCATTGCTCTACTAAAGGATTTTTTTCCACTACAGCACCAGGTCAACCATTCTTTTAATAAGTGCGGATCTTCTTGGCAAAACGCGGTCCCTGCTGGGCCGCGTTTGCTGATGAGCAGGTTCATGCAATGCATACACTCAGCAGACTCCCTGAAATCATAATTATGGTGACGTAGATGGTACCACCTGTTTGGTATTCGGAAAAGGGTCATCAATGTCCATGCCATCCACTTCCATGATTGTGTCAGGGAATGTACTGCCAAAGAAGGACCTGACACGGAAGAGCATGTTGGTCGAGGTTACCAAACAGCCCTTTTATATAGATGGCCCCAACCAGAGCCGAATCAGTGGGGTATGGATGAATAAACAATGCCCTTGTTTTTGTTGCAAGTCCTCGTGCGAAAAGTAGCTGGTGACCAAATCACCAGATGCTCGACTCAACCATGTTTTGAAACCAGCGGAGATCACCAAAAAGAATCCTAGAGTTGCTGGGGTGAGTTATTAAGTTCAAAAGAATGCAAAGTCCAGACTGCTAGGTACCACAGTGCCTTCTAGCTCCAGCTGTATACCCTGACTGATTTGCAGGCTGCCAGCCTCATTGTGAGCTTCTCTCAAGCGAGTGCTTTGAGGGATCACGCGGAGCAGTTAATGAGCATGACGCCGCTCATTGAGCTTCTCGAAGTTTGTAAGTTGGTTTTGTTGCGGTGGGGGGGGGCACCAGGGACATCAAAGAGGGAATGAACAGACGTGCATTGACAAGAAGACTTATTTGTCTAGACAACATCCCTCACGACCCGCATAAGCATATTAATGATTGTTATCCCATGAAGTCAACACATGTGTTTTGCAATCCTTTGTTTTGCTGCATGTTCTTAGCCCAATGGCTATTTTCTCTACTAAGAAACCACCTGTTCTGTGCACAGCACCCATCTTGGGAGAGTTGATTCTTTGGGTCGTTGAGGACTTCCTTTTGAAGGCATTTGCATTTGGTGGTGTACATCATCAGGACGGGCCATCATCATCATATGAGTCGTGTGTTGCTTCGACCGAGGCGAAGTCCCAATGCCCTCAACGGTCACTGGCTTGCGATGCTACTGCCGTGCATCAGCCACATTGCCCAAGCTCCACTCATGGATGTGCTGGCAGAGAGGACGAGTTCCTGTGATGGTGAAGTGGGTGTGAGTATGTGTTGGTCGGACGGGACACAAGATCGACAAACCCTGGTTGACCTCCTTAGTAGTCTGTTCTGTTCATTTGCATGGGTCTAGCAGGGTGTTCCTCAGACAGTGAAGTGGGTGTGAGTATGTGCGTGGGGGGGCTGGGTCCAGCTGGATGGGACGCCAGTTCATTTGCAGGGTTCTCTGGTCATTGACCCATAGCCATCCAGTAGGGATCCAGTCGTACCGAACCTCAGCAGGTGCTTGGAGACACTGTTATGTAGGTGCGAGGAGGGTCCAGTCGTACCTTTTGAGGTTTGTGTGTTGTTTAATTCATTGCTTGTCGGTCCGCCTTGAATCGGTGTTCCTTTCTTTGGATTTTCAGTTTGGTTTCGCTGAAGAGGGAAGGTGACACTGAAAACCACTTGGGTTGATAGAGGAACGTCGTGTTTCAGTCCGTTTTTCAGGCCCCATGTTTGTTCTGCAAGGAAAAAAAGATATAGATCCAATTCTCTAGTGTGTTTTACTGGGTCTCTTTTGACCGCATGAATTGTGGCCATTGGGATGTTCCGCAGCCTTTGGGATGTCTCCTGTGGTTTTTCGACATGTGGACGCCTGGAGTCTCAGTTCGTACCTTGGAAAATGGGTACAGATCTACCTGGTTTTATAGGGTCATGTCCCATTTTCTATTCAAGTACGGTACTTGAAGTCGGGTCTTTCGTCCAAAGAGGTCGGCAGAAGAAAGCACTCTTGCTACGGATTAATGGCTCACAGCCAGAAACATTGGATGGGATGATGCCAGAAACATTGGTTGTTGACATTTCAGTGGTATCATTGGTATTGCAAATTGTAGAAAGTGGTGTGAAGGAGCTTTCTGTTGTCGTTGTCGTCGTTGTCGTTGTGGTTGTGGTTGTGGTTGTGGTTGTTGTTGAATTGTTGTTGTTGTTGTTGTTGTTGTTCCTGGTACTACATCTATGCTGTAGTTTTTTTTTCATTCCTATGGACTTTCTTCATAGATCCTCAAAACCCAACCCACAGTTGGCTTGCAGATGCCTCGGGACCTCTTTCACCGCCGAAGCCGAAAGAGAGCATCCCACACATCCCAGACTGTCCGCCAGAAACGCATCCCACACAAGTGCTATGATGGAGTAAAAGTCCTGGACCAGGAGTCGCAAAGGGGTGGTTTGGCTCGTCTCATCCAGTGAGTGGATGTTCTGAGAACCCCTATCCTCGGTCCGATGGGCACCCCAAAATGTGACTCCTGAGAGATCGCTATATACCTCAATCTTGAATTCACAGATTCCGCTCTCAACTGGCCCTGGGCGCGCACTTCCACAATCCCACTGTTTGCATTTGCCAAACAAAAACCACTCTGTGGCCCCATCAACCTCCACGTGACTCGCACACCGGTCCAGACCAAAAGAAACCACTGCATTGGGGGCCAACCATCGCCACACCACGCGCACGAACACGCCGTTTCGCGAACGCAAAGTTTCGCGAACGCGAAGTTACGCGAACGAATTGAGGTCAACTGGCTCCAACGTTGTCGCCACGGCAATTGGCCCGTGTGGCCATCGCCTTTGGCAGCACTCAACGATCCACCAAGCTTTGGCAGTGTTTGATCCGCGAGGCGCCGCCTTCGCAGGGCGCACGCTCTCACACGTGTTTTACTTTGAGCACTAAACGGAAAGCTGATTCAATGTTCAAGTCGTTTTACTTTGTTGAGCTCTCTGAAGGAAGGTAACGAGCCAGACCAGGTGCAAGAGGATTGATTAACTTCTACCTATAGGTAATAACGTGATATTGTTTGGCTTTATTGTCATGGTTCGTGTCACGTTTCCTGTTATTTGGACAAAAGATGCCAGCCGAACACCATACACGAGAGACTGAACCCTGTCGATACTGTCTTTGTCAGTATTCAAAGCCAAACAGCTTTGACAGATAGTGAGAACAGATGAATACAGATGAACATCAGTTTGGCCATTGGCATTGGACACTGATATTGGGCAGAGAAAGATCCCGAGCGTTTCGCCTAGGTCTCAGAGGGGTTTTTGACATGTTGCATAGTATTTATTTGCAGTGTGCTTGAATGGGTTTGGGGATAAGGTGCCTTCTCCCAGGCACACCTGCTCTCTAACATATGCCAGTGCTTGGGCGACCATTTGGTTAACGGATGTTAAACGGCTAATACTTCGGTTGTTTGCACGGCGAGCAGCAAACTTCTGGCTCCGGAGGTGGAGGGAGGCTCCACTTTAAAGGGATGGGGATGTACAGCTGAATCCTGAACTCGCAGAGACCATTTTTTTTGGTTCCCTACAGGTCAAGGAGTCAAGGACCTGACTTGACTGGGTCTGGTCATGCAACAACAGGTTTAACTTGGCCCTTGGACTTGTATAGGGCTTGCTGGTTCTCCGCAGATCGACCTTGGCTGTCGGAAGGCCCTGCGGTGCATGGTCCGTTCTGTTCTTCACGGAACTGGAGACATGTTCTGAGTCTATAATCCCCATGGATCCACATACCGAACCTGAGGCACGGTGAGCAGGGAGACTATTTATGTAGGCGCCAGGAGGGTCCAGTCTTACCTTCTGAGGTTCGGTGGCAGTGGATCGATAGGGAACCTGTACAGATCTGCCAGGTGGAACACCAACATTCACCACCCACGTGCGGAAACGACTCTGGCCAGGCCATGAGCAAGGTCTCCGCCTTCTCTGCGCCCGATACCTTGCGCTTGTTGGCCGGCATGGACGCTGCGGGCGTTGTGGATCGAAAGCTGCTGAAGACCTTCTGGGCGCGGGTGGAGACGAAGCAGGCCGGTGGTGTTTGCCCGTTTGGGCTCCTGGCCCACCTCCTGAGGAGAAGGTGGTTGGGGTGGGTGCCAGGGGGGGTCTAACCACCGAACCTGAGGATATGGTTGGAGCTCTAGGGTTGTTGAGTTCACCAATTCGTGTTTAAGTAAGGGATTGGCGCCGTGGCGGTTGCGGAGGAAGTTGGAAGACTTAAAATGGTTTTCCACGGGGTTGCGGAGGACATGGTCTGAAGATGGAAGACTTAACAAATGGTGTTCACCGCTGTACAACCAAGCTCTGTTGCTTGTGAGATCGCTGACTGGAGGTCTTGAATCCAGTTGAAAAGATGAACTCCAAGCCTAATGGCAAGGGTCAAGCCTTTTCACGAAGCCTAATGGTGGGATCTGTCATGGTATGTCAAGGCAACACGTGGAAAACCTCTGCGCAGAGAACTGCATGGAAACTTGTCAGACATATATGGGTTTGACCGTGAATGTGATGAATGCATAAGAAAACCCGCTGCGTTTGGCCCAGGTTTCGGGCTTCAAAGCGTGGTGTTGCTGGAGCATGATGGACAGTAGCACTCCTGTTTGGCTGATGGGAGAGGGTCTATGGCTGGAACACCAACCTAACACTAGAGAGTTGCCAAACCAATTGTTTTTTTCAGCTCAAACTGGTCTGACCTTTCCACCTGCCATGCGATCTTCTCGTAAGCGCCTTCGCAGCCGTTCCTCCATTGCCCTCCTCTTGCTCCTGTATGCCTTGTGTGGACACCTCGGGGTTCACTGGCCCTGTGCCCTGGCAGAGTTGCCACTGAGCGCGGCAGAGCAGCAGCATGTGCACAAGGTGGTTTGGAGGAAGTCGATGGCGGCCATCGCGGAAGGGAAGATGCGTCCGGGGAAGGAGTTGGATTCTTGGGCTGGGATCATGGGATTGTGGAATATATATATATAGGATTGATTTTTGGTGGCTCCAACCTATCAAGGTTTAACAAGAGGTGTTCAATTGGAAAGGTTCAGCTGAGCCTAGATGACAACCACGACATGTTTTTTTGTTGTGTTTTGTATCTGACTTCACCAAGGGTGGGTGATATTTGTTCTGATAGTGGTCATCAGGTTCAAAAAAACATTGACTTTTGCATCAGTTGACTCTGACTCTGGTATGAAAACTGCTTGGACATGAAACTATAGGAAGAACCCAGTAGCTGCCGCAGACCCCCACCGCAGTCCTCCTAAGGAACTCATTTCTGCCTTGGATTTGGGAACAATCCCATGGAGCCACGTACCACGGCGGCTGAAGGAGACGACGTCCACTGTCGTTGCTTTGGGACGCTGTAGTCGAATGAGTGGGCACGTTTGGTCCGGAAGGCGGTGAAGACTGAAGGTGGTGGGCGAGTTTTGTTGACCCCGATGTTGTAGTGGAAGGAAGCTTGCTGCTTGTGTGCTACCAGTGTTCTACTGGTACGCAGAGTGCTGACCCTTGTGCTTTGCCCTTACTACTTGTACATCTGGAGGTAGATCATTGAATTCAAAGTTGAGCGGCTTGAAAGTCTCAACTGTAACATCTCAACTCTGCGGTCATGGAATCTGAAGCTATCATATCTACCCCAAGTATGGTGAACCCTACTAATTAGGAAGTGAGCAGGTGGAAACAAGTTAAGTAACCTGTTATCTTCCAGGGACACATGGGAAAAGCACCTGAAGTCTAGCTATATCAGAACTAAGCTGCCTTAACTCGGAAACCAACTGAAGACTAGTATCAGTGAAGCTGCCTGTCTCCTCTCCGGAGGATCACTTCGATTTGCCTTTGGGCGACCATGGCATCGACTCCTTGGCCTTGAACCTCACCGTAGCCGTGCAAGCCAAGGACTACACCGATGGTGTGGTGCCGCTCAGCCGGCCGCTGGGGCCTGTTGAATAGGATGGAATGGGCGGAGGATGGCGGAGGGGATCCTGGAGCCACAAAATGGGAGAAGATGATACGAATAGTCAGTTACGTCTACAAATGACGACGTCACAAAAGGTACGGGCCTGGACTTACCATGCCTGATTCTTCTGAACCGCTTGCTGAAACGCGCTGCCCCTGGTTCAGCATTCTCAACGTCACCGATGTAATTTGCCCAAGTGGGCTTCGAGTAATCATAGTGGGCGGGAATTTCGAAGCACTCCGCGCACGGTTCAAGCATCTGATATGTGAGCTTTCGACCGACAGTCATTTCTTGATCTTTTGAATGCTTGCGCCGTCTATAAAGTGCAACCACTACACTTAAAGATACAGACAGGCACAGAATCAGAGAGAAGGAATGTGTTAGGCATTTTTTCTCATTGGATATATTAGGATGTATTGGATGGTATGAATCTCCATGAATGTACTGGGATGTCTTAAGTTAGTTGGCCAATACATTCATGTCCAGTTGCATGTCCAGTTGGATGGAATGGGGAGCACCATCCGGGGGCAAACCCACAAAGGTGGAACACCCTCAAAGGATGGGACACCCAGCACATCCCAGCACCATCCTGGACCATCCCCAGGAGATACCTTGGCAAATATTACCATGGCATGGTATTACCTTGGTATAGTCCTTGGTATGACCTCGTTGGAGAACTAAATGCAATACTTTCAGGTTTCTCCCTCATCAAATACTGGTACTTCCTAGGGATCCATATGGGTGTATTAAAATAGGAAGACTTCAGGACCTCCCAGGCATTCTGACCCCATGGTTGGCAAGTGAAATAGACCAGTCTACCCAGGGGGTCTTCTTCAATTAAAATACACTCCCATTTCTTCATTTGATCCTCTTTAATACTGTCAAGGCGCAAAGGCACCGTCCGTTTGCCATGTTATAACCTCCGAAGTCGATTTCCTCATCCAAAGAAATCATCTCCGCTCTAAAAAAAGAAACAGGGCCTACAGGGATCCAATATCTCTTGAGACCAGAGGCTCCAACTTCCATCCATCTTGAGGCTCACCAACTTCCACTTTTGGGCCACAGCCTCCCCGCTGAAGCACTATTTGCAGCAGTTGGTGGTCGCCACCAGCGCCACCACGCGGCTGCCCGAGTCCTGGCGGCGCAACAGCGGCGCGGAGCAGCGGGTGTATGGAGAGGAGGAGTTGGAAGAGTGGAGAAGGAGAGCACAGTACCTTGGGAGCTGTTTCAGAAGGCCGAGCCCTCACAGTGCACTCACTAGTACATCCAAAAAGCAGGGCAAACTGGTTGCTGTACTCCTGGTTCTTCTAGGGTAATTAGATCGGCAATGTTTTGGATGTGCTTGGTGAAGCCTTTTGACAGGTTTGTTTTATTCTTACAGCCTAAAAGTGTTTTGTTCAGCCAGGGTTCTTAAGTGTTCATTATATATCAACAACCATGAAGGTACCGTTCCGCTCATGTTGCATATTTGGGGTATAACGCCTCTTACATCACCATCTATTGACTGTTTGTTCATTTCTGCTGGGTGATGTTTGAATGAAAAGGGTGAACTGTCAAATGTTGGTTTTGACCTGCTGGGTTGTGGTGTTGTGGTGACTGTTCACAAAGGATGCAGGAACCTACAAAGCAGCTGTCGAGATCATCGAACGTCAACCCTGAACGTTGGCCGCATCAGATTGAGTCTAGGCTTGAGTCATCCTACCCTTTCCCCATGTTGTATTTGCCAGGCAAGAGTGACAAGTGACAAAAACGGTTCTTAATGGTTCGTGTGACTCTTGCTTGCTTGTCATCCACATATTATACACAAGAGTGGAGTGCTTTCCAAACGTTGGAAGCGCCATCGAGGAGTGTTTGGAGCGTTGCAGGGATTTTCTGGAGGACGAGCTCAAACGAGACTTCTTTGTGCAGATTGCCACGGGTGGGGGCAAAAGCCTCGTGATGGCAGACCTTCTCACTGACCTGGCTGATGGAAAGCAGGCATGTGTGGCCTGGATTGAATAAAAGTCATGTTGTTTGTTGTGGTCGTAGTCCCACTTAAAGTGTGAAAGGTTTGGCAACCTAGACAGAATGAATCCAAGATGCAAAAGATAGAGTACTTTGATGGTGTCCCCACTGTTTTTCTAATGTTTTTCTCTTGGTTTGTTGTGTTTTTGCATTTGATGATTCAATCGCAAATCCAAGGTGATTGTTCCAAAGCTGGACCTTATGGAACAGATCGGTCAGCTACTTGAACAGAAGCTCCCACATCGTCAGGTGTCTCGTGTGGGCACCGGATCGCCAGCGAATCTGAGCGCAGAGGTGTTCGTGTGCGTGCGTAATTCGGCCTGGCAGCTGGAGAATCTGACCCTGGACTTGCTGCTGCTTGATGAGGCTCACCACTATGAACCGTTTCCAGGACCGACTTGCTGAAGTGAAGTGGGATTTTGTTGTTGTCATTAAGTGTTTGTCATCAAATAGTTTGCACTTGCTGGTTTGCCAAACGAATTGTTTTGTGCAACTGGTGACCCCATTTAATCCCATGCATATCCCTAACATGTACTTTCTTTGGGACTCGGGCCTCACCGCAGGAAGTTCCGGCCCACCAAATCACAACTTCAACGGCGGAATCCACGCCGAGCGCGTTCTGTCGCTCCATGCGGCCAAGCGGATCTTCTTCAGTGCGACGCTGCGGAACGCGCCGGACTTCGACTTCGGACTGCGGCCCGCCATCCGTGCCGGAGTGATAAAAGACTACACGGTGATGGTACCGGTGCTGACGGAGGGTGACCCAAGACCTAGCTTGGTGGAACTCATCAAGGACATGTCTCCTGGACTGCTTTAGCGTATAGGTTTGTTTCTTCATATATGTTCAACAGAAGCAAACGCAGAGCCCAATTCTGAGGCTTTGAACGCTTCTGAGGGACCCGTGGTTTAGTTGAACATGTCATGATTCCTTTTCTGGCTGGGCATGGCAACTGGAGGCCTTTGGCAAGGAAGATCTTGGCATTTTGCAACACGGTCCATGAGGCGCTACACTTTACCACCCTGTTGTCCAATGCTGGTATTGCTGCTGCCCACTATAATGCGCGCACAGGTACAGCGGAACGGCAGGACATTTGGAATAACTTTCAGAGTGCTGAAGCTCATGGTGGAATCCGGGTTCTGGTCACGGTTGCTCACTTGGGAAGTGCAAGCATCAACATTTGGGCTTAAAGGAAGTTGTCCGTTTGTAGGAGTGTCTTTTGCGCAGAAAGGAATGCTTTGGGTTCCATTGCATAATGCATCATAATGCATCGATCAGTGTACAGTGTACTCATCACTTGTCGAGCACCGATTGAGGTTGACGTCTTGAGTGAAGGGGTGGATCTCCCGGCTGCTGACACTTGCTTGTTTGCGGCGCCACGCAGAGGCATCAGACTCCAGCAATGTGTGGGAAGAGTGCTGCGCGAACATCCTGACAAAGTGGATGCATCTTCGGTATGTTATATAAGCAAAACTTTTTGGGACGAACTTTATGCACTTCCTCAAGTGCTTCCATTGTTCTGGAAGGCAACGAACCTGACACATGTTTGGGTGGGTTTGCCTGAGCGCTTTCTTCACATTTCAGGCCTTGGTGATTGCTCCTCCCATCGTGCAATGTGCCAACAGCACCTGTTTGGAAGATGCCGAGTTGAGTCGCTTGCTGAGCGACCTTGCCAACGTAGATCCCGCGTTTCAACAGTCCCTCAAAACGACCGCAGTGACACCTACCGGACGGGTCGATGTGGTGGCGGCAACTGAGATGCAGCCCATGCAGGTGCAAAGTATGTTGGAAGCTGCAGCTGAGGTTTTGCGAGTTCACGTGTTTCCCAATGTTCTGGCAAGGTGTGGTCAGCATCCGCTGTGGCACAGGGGAGTGCAAGAGCTTCAAGCCTTTAAGAACTCGCACTGTCACGCAAACGTGCCCTTTACGCATGTTACCAACAGCAGGTTCAGACTTGGACGATGGGTGAGCAGGCAGCGCACAAAAAA
>CAXAMN010028817.1:324468-358941 GCA_963970005.1 Durusdinium trenchii
GTGAGGAAGCAGCGCACAAAAAAGTCCAATGGGACACTTACCAAAGATCATATCGAGCAACTGGAAGAACTGGGCTTTGTTTGGAATGTGCGCTTGAGAGGAGCCATCCATCCAAGACGCATAGATCCACCCATGGAGACTGTGAGCATAGATGAATGGCGGAAGAAAGCACGAAGGAACTTGACCGGCTGCACGTCGCCCGTGTTTGGGAACATCAAGTGGGGACAAGTCGCAGGTGTGCTCCCTGGATGGGCTGTTGTTTTCTTGGAACTCGAAAAGCAGGGGAGATCAGTTGGATTGTTGGATTCTTTTCTGGATTTCCAAAAGGCAGCTAGGATGTGTTGGATATTGGATCGCTGTAATTGTTCTCTTACTAAAAGTGAGTCCAAAGGCGGTTACTTGGCACTTGGTGCCATCGGTGCACCCAAATCCGACCGCTGGAGCCGCTGGATTGCATGTGTCGAATGTGTTTTTTTCAGCAAGTGTTTTTGGATGTGTTTGGTTTCGAAGCAAGAAATACCCGCCACAACACAGACAAAAACACATCACAACAAAAAACATGAGAACACCAGTTGGGGGTATGAACGACCAGGAAGCCAAGGGAGTTTGCTGTGAGCTCGAAGGGTGGATGGCCCACACTCACAACATTAACTGTTTGAAGGGTCCTTTTAGGATGACCACATGATCATTCCCTGATTCCCAACCAGGACCTTGCTGCAGGTTTGATTTTGGACCAAAGAAGGGTTTCTGTCGCACCGTAGTTGGTCGCACTAGAAAACATGAGGTATACCAAGCTACCGTCCGACTTCTAGGCCAAATATTTGGTCGAGGAGATCTTGGCTTTGCTCCGCCTTTGGCCGCGTCTTCCTGCAGATGTGCGATCAGACGAGCTACCACGTGCCTAGATGGCAAAGGGACTGAAACAAGAGGGAAGATCAGTTTGCAGTTTACTCTCCACAAACAAACATGGCTATTCAAGGAGGATTATTTTGTTTAAGACAATGGTGACTAATTGTGTCTCTATGTTCCTTTGTTTCATGATTGCTATGACTGTATAGAGGATTATATATTATATGTCTGGGCGAGTACCAATTCTGCCAAGTCAAAGAGCAATGTGTGAGTTTACCACGAGTATAAGTAAAGGCCCTATAAACATGACGCCACCCTTTAGGATGGCCATGCTGACAAAGCAATGTCGTTTGAAAGTTTGGTTGCTGATGAGTTGAACTGCAACTCTGAGTCTTTGCCCTCTTCCAGGTGTTCAGTTGACCACCAAGCACACTCAGACAACCATCTATTCCTCCACATGTGTGGTATTCTGTCAGTCTCAAGCGGTTTCCAGAGTGCATCTTCCCAATAAATCCAAACAACCTTTCACAGAGCAACATAACTCACGCGCAACGCGTGTCTTGACCAATTCTGTTGCTGGCACACCAGACCGCGATAAACCGCTGTATTCGCGTTCTTTTCGTGTGCCTGCGAGGAGCTTTGGTGAAGAACCTCCGATCTCGTTTGGAGAAAACCACGCGAGGCGTTGGTTGGAGTGCTCCGCCACAACTGGCTCTTGAGCCTCGACGGTTGAAGTCGGTTGAAGCCTTTGGTTTGGGCGAAAGAAGTGCAGTGGGGTCGTTTGGAGGTGTTAGCTTGTGCTAAGTCATTCTGATACAACAGTACCCAGGTTGGGGGGTATCCAATGCATTGGTGTTGTTTGTTGCATCAACCGATTCTCTTAGGGCACGAGGACACAGAATGCACTGCTTGCCGACTTTTCCGAGTGCTCCACAGTATTCCCTTGAGCCTTCTTGGCCGCTCTGGAGTGTGGCACTTCTCCTTCTCCTGAACTACGTTTCGCTGATCGGGTGATACTGTATGTTTTGTTCCTTCGGGTGAATCCATTTCTAAAAAAACGTTTATGTTTCTCGGTGTTTTTTATAATAAGCAAATCCAAGTGAATCAGACAGAGACCTTGAAAGATGATATGTCTTAATCGCTTCGATTGCCTTTTGGCGGCGAAGTTCTGTAGCGAAGCTGCGTTTGTCGTAACCAGCATGGCGAGTTGCAAGAGATGGCGGGATCCCCAAAGAACACCATTCCAAGCGGTTTGAGAGCTGTAAGGTAGTAACCTGTATTACACATACTGCCCCAAACACTCCACGTATGGCATACTTATGCTTATACTTATACTAACATTGGGGCAGTTTATAAGGGGGGTCAATTAAGCATACACCGAAGCATACCTCCTATAACTCCTATAAGCATACCATTGTCAGACATCCCGGCCCGGGAACGTTCAAAAAGATACACACCCATGTAGACATGACACGATATTCCAGTCCCAGACCAGTTGTCTTTGGATTTCATGCCTTCTTCAATCTATACCCTATGGATCCACATACCGAACCAGGTCGGTACGGTTTTCGCAGGAAGACTAGGGAGATGTAGGCGCCATCCAGTCGGGTCCAGTCTTACCGAACCTGAGGTTCAGTGGATCCGTGGATCCATAGGGTATAGAAGTGGATTTCCATAGACCAGAGGATCTATAGAAAAAAAAAAATCCTGACCAGAGGATCTATAGATCCCAGACGGGCGTTGTCTTCTTCAATCTATAGATCCTTTGAGCTCCGGTGCCGCGCGCTTCGGGCCCAAAGCCGTGAACCGCGCAGCGTTCGGAGCGGCGCCGACCACCCGAAAGCCACCCGTCCCGATGACTCCGGCAGGCACCCGGTGCTTGGACCATCATTGGACCCTCAAAAGTTGGGCAGGTCATTTAGGAGGACCAAAGGTGGTTTATGGAAAAGTTCCACGTTCCTCTACGAAGCAGTGGCCCCAGGGGTTCTTTGGGTTGCACTGAAATTCCACTCCAAGGAGGCTGTTCATGGCTGTTCCTGATCCCGTGTTCAGCCCACCATGTCCACAAGGAGCTCCTGGAATGGCTGCCTTCCAGCCGACGCCTCGACCGCCGCGACACCTTGGATCTCCGGCTCCTTCGTGCCATGCTCCTGCAGCTGCCACGTCAACTGGGCGCCAGCAGCCCTGAGCTTCGTTTGAGGTTGTGGCCCGGCTGGTGAGGCTGCGAAAAAGCGTGTGGAAAACGGGTGAGGTCCATGAAAAGACATGGTCCTGTACAGAATAGATAGAAAGGTGAACCTTTTGTCAAAGCGAGAGATGTGGAAAGCATTCGTTAGGGGAGCACCTGTAGCTGAAATTCAGCAGCTATACTAAACATTGGCATGAATTATACATATATAATAAGTAAGTGATTCACATCAAGTTCATCACAGTTTTACGACGTTCAAAGGTCTCTGCCCATGTTAGGCAAAGCGGGCTAGGACATGGACAATTTGTCGTTTGCCATCTTTTTACTTCACAGAGACACTCCACCAGTCACCATTCCTATTTATTTGCATGCATTTATCCATATTTACGCATATTTATCCATCCATTTATCCATCAATCCAGTGCTCCAGCGTAGAAATCCCCACCACTACCTCAGGTTGCAGTCCTTGACGCGGGATGCGGAGATTCTGGAGAAATGCCGCAGGGACTTGCAGGAAGATCAGCAGTTCCAGCGCGCTGTGGCCAACCTGAGCAAGGCCGCTCGTTCGAGCGGATGGCTAGCATGCGTAGCTCTCCAGGGTCGGTGAAACAGAGGGAGTCCAACAATTCAGAGGGGATGCAAATTTGATGCCCATGGTGAAACTCCAACCGCTTTGCCAACTGCATGCTTAGAGTATGTGTGGATTTGTTTGATCATATGTCCTGTGCCCAGGATAATGTTTGCTATGGACCACTGTCAAAACCCTGACGCCAAACAATGCGACGTTGATCCTGTCAACTTATTGTTTCTTTTGGTTCTTCTTCTTCTTCTTCTGGTAATATGCCTTAGTTACACTCAGTCCCTACATATCCAGGTCCATCCTTGGGCTGGGTATAGACTGGCTCTCAGCCCACGCACTCAACCATGCAGAGGGTGCGGTGGATTGTATACTACCAGCTGCTTCCTTACAGGGTCACCTAATAGACAACCCCTTCCGAATAAGCTCTCCGGACAGGGTTATCGCGACAGGAAGCAGTCAGTTAGTTCCTCATCTCCCATCCGTAGCCGCAAGGAGACTCCGGCAGATGCGCTGGGTGCCGAGTGGGCCTTCCACTGCGCGCAGCTGGGGATGGATGTGAAGGAGCTTCGAAGCCCGGCTGGTGAGATACTGGGGCATCGCTGGTGCCAGTGAGAGGAGGGTAGGGACCAGGGTACGGAGTGAGGGAAGACATGTCAAGCTAACTCAATGTAAACTGTTCATTGATGACCCTCCCCTTAGATGTGAAGAGGTTTAAAATCCATGTTTGGCATTGGTGGTTCTTCATCAACAGTCTACATTACTTGACCCAATACTCAGTAATTACATAACACTGAATCAAGGAAGATGAATGAAGATGATTTGAACCGAACACCAAGAAAACTGAGGCCCGGGATTATTGATTCTTGCCACCACCTCGTGTTTTCCGCGGCTAGGTCAAGGGACCCCTGCGGTTGGACTCCGTCACCCGCCCCAGATGACCTGCTGGAGCGCTTGCTACAGCAGCCGCTGCCCTTGCCCTTGCTGGGCCAAGTGTGCTGGGCTTCGGCCGAGCTCCGTCGCTCCGATCCCAACGGAGGACGATCCGGCCGAGCCGAGCTCCGGAGGAGGAGCAATCCCTTCTGGTGGAGGATGGTTCTTTCGATTCCGTGTCTGATAGCGAGCATGAATGATATTTTTAAATGTAGATGTAGAAGAGTCCTGCAGGTGTGTAGATGATTTCAGTATGTAGTGTATGCATTTCGACTCACGGGATGCAGATTATGTCAGACTATGTCCTTCCATACGATTGTGGCTCAAAAGCGGTTTGAGTGATGCTTGGTGCTGGTTGAACTTTACCGTACCAAAACTTGAAGAAACAAAGGGCTGCAAGCTGTAGATTTTCAGGGTGAGCGGTCTTTTTGACCTGTGTTGCTTTTGTGTCTCATCATGGATGTAGAGGCGCCGATGTTTCAGTAGTTGGCATCCAGAATGGGGAGACCAATCAGTTGGGTTTTGGAAAGTTTGGATAGTTAATATGATTATATATGAACATTTAGTATATTTGTTTTCCTTCGATGTGGTCTCCGGAGGGTTTGAAGTGTCCTTTTGATTTGGACTTTTCAAGGTTCGTTGGTGCGGCACCAAGGCCTCTACCGAGAGGTGCAGAAAGCGATGAAGAAATTGATAGAAGAGTTACCGGAAGGGGACGATGCAGTTGCATGGCTTCGCTTGGCCTGGTCTTCCTTGGCGTGTGGGAACAAGGAGATCGAACCGTTTCTACGCCAAGTGAAGGCAGGCACCACTGGTCGTAGGGTTTTCTTCAAAATCAAGCAAGTCCTTGATAGGGAGCTCTGCAAGTTCCAAAGTCCTAGGGTTCCCTATCTAAATTATCATTGATTTGTATGTTCATAAGTTCCCTATATACATCAATCTATTTAGGTGTTTTTATTAATATCTTCGCAGCATTCAAAGCCATCGCCTTCTTACCTGCTGTCCAATCTGCAGTTCTTTTCGTCCACTGACCAAGCGCGGTCGTGTGGTGAAGCGGTTGAGCTGGATCGCCAGGTGATCGAGCTCTTACCGATGTTGTCTCCCTGTGATCTGCGACCCTTGCAACAATTGGCCTGGCACTGCCACTGGACTTGGAAGAAAGACATCACACGTTTTGTTTTGGGTTTTGGTTGGGGTGGTAATTGTATACTGTATACTCTTCAAAACTGATCATGACGGTGTCACTGGAAGTGACTCAGTGGGGTTCACACAGAGTGTGACCTGGAGAGGATTGATGTTCAAAGAGTGTCGCAAACGGATCAATGCTGGGCTGGCGGACTGAAATTAGGTACCATATGGTACCATATTGAATCTTGACCACAAATACCCATGATACTTCACAACCAATCTTCCCTTTTGCCCGAATGTTGGCCCTTGTATACAGACCCTTTTCACCCTTCAGAGGGGTACCTTTTGCTCACCATCCCCATCCCAAGGTCGACAACACCCGGGCGACACGGGCAGCGGCGACACGGGCGGCGAGACAGAGGGCTGGTGCCAAGCGGTTCTGGACGAAGGGCCAAAGATGCCTTCGACCAGTCAAGGATCGCTTCAGACGGATGCTCGGCGGGCGGGCTTGCAGAGGCTCGCGTCGATCTTGACTGGAACAGTGGAGTGAGAGATGTGAGAGAGTCTAAAAACTCCCGATGTAAGAAATTTGTATTCGCATGTCCGTTTTTCTGGAAGCATGCTCAATCCCCTGTAAAACGAGAAGGCAGAAAAACGAACGAGAACCTCATGTGGCATGAGTTTGCCCATAAGGGGCTCTTGGAGGTTGTTGTGGCACCGGGGTGTTCACCTCCAAAAGCCTTGATGGTCCCAAGCCGTTCTTGCAAAACAAAAAGGGTCTAAGGTTCTGGGGCGTGGCTTGAGCAGATAGAACCCTATTTAATTATACAACTGTTTTGGGCATCCTCAAGTCAAACTATGTGTGTTTTTGTCTGTGCACCCGAAGTTAAAACAAGAGGTTTCTGCTGCAGACCAACTTTGTCAAATTTTATTGAATGGCATCTATCCATTTGATACATCATACACGTCAGTTGTTCAACCATGTGTCGTTCTTATGTCACACATGCTTACTGACTTCATGTGTATTGAATTGGTTGTGCCGACCAAACATAACCAACTATGTTTTAGAGTCGAATTGATGGTTATTAGTAGTTTCACTACACTAGATTCATCTTAGTACATTTCCTTTTATTTATCCTTTAAAGGTTTCAGCACTCCTCAACATCAGCCCCCTGTTAAGTGCTTGGTCCGGGAGGGGCTCCCGTGGATGCCGAGAACCTCAGGATGCCGAGAAGAGACTGTCGAAGCTGCTGCAGAATCTGCGCGTGCCTCATGTGGTGGCCAGTTCACAAGCTGTGCCCGGGCGCCTCGGAGTTACCAGTGATGGACAAGAGGTATCCAGTGACCTGAACTAGGACCCGGTCGACCTGGAGTTAACCTCTGGTGACTCAACCAATAGGTTGAAGTTACCTTATAGGACCTTATAGGATAGCCAAGTTCGGGTTCTTCAACCTTTGCTGGTGATGGATACGAAAGACCACCAGTAACCAGAGACCGTGTTGGAAGGTGTGTTGACCCACCCACTCAAGACTCCTAGAACGCATCACAGGACCCGGAAGGCAATTAGAGACGTTGGTACCAGGTGAAAAGAAGCAAAGGTCAAACAGTTTGCACTGAGTGTTTCTTGTTGCTTCCAGAACTTCCAGACTCACGCGGACTATCCACCTGAGAGAGTCCAAACTTGGATCGAGTCGTTTGGAGTCTCAGGGTCAAAGCGCTTTGGGGATATGGACTTTTGGATTTTGCCCAAAGTGGGCCTCTGGGGTCCGCTTGGTTCTGTGTTTCCCCCCCAAAGATGGTAACATCCTTTAGCACCCTTTAGCAGTATAAAGAATCTATAGTAACAATAGTATGTGCACTGTACACTCCATGCAATCATCATGCATATGCAGTTCACCACCTGTTTCGTATTCAGAAAATGGTCCTCCGAAATCATGGCCATGCCGTCCACGTAACCATGATAGCTCTATAGGGATTGTGTACATCGGTCCGTCACGACTGGCATCAGTCTATAGTTCCTTCGGTCCCCCACAGAAGATCCTCCAAGAATGGATCCTGAACAAGACAGACTAGGGCGCCCTGGACCCAAAGGTGAGTGTTTGACATTGGGCCATCCAGAGATGATGTTTAATTCTTTAAACTGTTGTTTCAAGTTGTTTCCTTTAGGGGATTTTCAAGGACCCCGTGCTTACGACTTTCAGGGCTTTTGACACCGTGCAGAGCAATTTCCCCCAGAGGTTGCTCCGCAATCCTCAGGAGCATCTATCGATTGCCGGTGTGGTTTCCTGCGGCCAATGCAGTTCTGGACCTCAACGTCGCAGGGGATCGATTGATGAGCCCTGGAAATGGAAGAAAAGGATCATTGACATGAGGTGAAGCTGTGAGAGGCTGTTCCTTCAGGAGATAGGCGTGCAGGGGTTTACCAGGAGCTTGCTTGGGCCTGCGCTGGTTTGACATGTCGAAGAATGGAATCCAGTTTGCTGGTGATGGAGCTTTGCATGTTTGGCCCGAAAACTGGCTCGAAGCTATCATTTGTGCAATAAAACTACTCCCCTGCAGATTAGCATGGAACCCCACAACCACCATATAGTGGGTTGGTATTGGGAAACTTGTCTTTCACATGTCCATGTTCAGGTTAGATGTTCGTTTACAGGGGAGTACTGGTACGGAGGCCTGGGCAAGGTGAATCACTCCCATGCTCCAAGGAGCGGCAAAGCCAGCGGCACTGCAGACATGCGACGGCGACAGCCACTTGCTTGGCAACAAATCATAATGAACGCCATGTTCACTGTAATTGTTCATCTTCCAAGATGGATTGCTTGCGTCCTCACTGTCCTTTGAATTCATGTGTTATACGTTATATTGTTCCAAAGGAAAGCTGGGCGCAACCTGGCGCTGTCTTAGCCTGCCATCTGTGTAGCTGTAACCCGACTCACCACTGCCACCGCCCGCCGAGACCCACGGTGCGAAGGGGTGCCTGGTGACCCAATGACCGGTCGACTGGGAACGACCTGGTGGTGTAGTGTAACAAAGATCCTTAGTTAAAACCACCAGGTGATTAGAAAAACCTGAAACAGCTCAGCAAAAACCTGGATTTTCTAAGGTTTTTTCAGGTGATTGGAAAAACCTGAAACAGCTCAGTTCGGTGGATTTTGTTCAGACCATTCAAACCCATGCTGGGCCGCGAATCCGGCCTCGCCACGCCCCAAACGGCATCGCCCAGTCGAGAGAACGCACCGGTTCGCACCCAGGACGGACCCAACCACCGCGCGACTCATCGAAGAACGCACCGAGGTTGCAAGAGGTGGGCCTCACCGTCCACCGCTTCGACACAGCGCAGCTGCGGGGCCTGGATGACCAGCAGCAGCTGGCGCGCCTGGCCAGCGCGGTGGCGCCCAGTGGCCTGGAGCGGTTGGTTTTAGAGAATTAGACGTCGTTGGATTTCATATATCATTAAATTGTGCTCTGTTTTTTTGCTGTTCCCAGTGTGTGTGTGTGTGTTTTTGTTTTTGTTTTTATTAGTGTTGTTTTTTTGGGGGTGGTTTTGACTTATAGTGACGCCTTGATCATGGGTGTTATCTTTGTGTTGGTTTTTGTATGTCATTTTTTTTACACAACAAGGTTCTCCCAGTGGTGATGTGTGACATTCTTTGTGGGTAAGGGTAAGAACCTTTTTACCCATGGCGTCCCGTCGCTTGAGGGCACAGACCTTCTTCACGATTCTTCACACATGGCAAAGGAACAAGGAAAACAGAGTTGTCTTAGTCTTGGGTGATTTTTTAGGTATTTTCTTTGTGGGTGGGTCCCGGTTCCTCAGAGCAAATTCCAGGTTGCATCGAAGCACAGCAGTGGCTGGACGAGCGCGGTTGACGCAGGGCGGTGCGGTTTTTCGGTTGTACCAAAGAGGGCGCAGCCAGGGACACTGCGTTTGCTCGCTGGGTGTGTTTTGAAATGGGGGACATCCCCAGCAAAGGTGGAGCAAGCTGGTTTTGGATTGAGATGCTTTTTGCTGCATGTTCCCTTAACCAGGATTCTTTGCGGATTACTTCAAGGCACACCTAGCTGAGCTTAGCCCGAGTGAGAAGATAGCTTGTGTAGCTTTTCAGGATGTGAGTCCTCGGCTGGAGACAAAATCCACAGCATCTTGCCAATGGACGCAGCGAGCAACACATGGCACAGGCAGTTTCAGCAGCTCCTACCTGGAGTGTCAGATCATCTCAGATCGTACCTCAGAAGATTGGGTACTAGTACCTACCAGGACCTTCAAAGTGACCTTTTGAGATCCCAGTTTGAGGTCACTTAGTCCATAAAGAGGTCACAAACACAGACTCCAGTCAGAGGTAGCGAACTGAAGGTCCTGGTACATGTTTTGTTGTTTGGGTGATGTCCCATTTTCTGCCGGCACAGCCGCGGCATCGGGTCCAGGTATGCAGAGCACCAAACACATTCGTACTCAGAGGTTCGATGGCACAACCCAGATGTCTTTTAGGTAAGGGTCCATATATAAACCATATATAAAGCACCTTTTGGGGGATTGCGCCATCATGTGCATTTTTTTTTTCTGAAACTGTATCATTCTATCTCGCGCCGGGGAGAGGTCAGATGGCGACGGTAAGGGTCTTCCGAAGACTGTTCAGTGTCCAGCAGACCAACAGACCTTGAGCTTCGGTAGGCTGGTGGTCAAGAGCAACTTCAGTCGAGGCGTGGGGATGTGGCGACGGGGGCGGACGGTGGCGACCTGGCGACGGTCGAGCGGAGCGCTGCGGTGGGCGAAGAGGGGCCTGATGGACCTAGGCCTCCAGTCGTACCGAACCTGAGAAGGTGGGACTGGGGTGGGTGACATGAGGGTCCAGTCATACCGAACCTGAGGAGGTACGACTGGAGGTGTAGGGATAGGGTGTGTAGCTCAGTCTTAGGGAGACCTACCAGGCCAGTGGCCTGCCAGCTTTGCTCCAGTTGCCTGGATGAGATTTCCACTGAAAGTCTTCTTCATCCCCGATCCCTTGATGGTCAATGACCATTGAAGATCCCTTCATGTCCACCAAAGATGAAGATCCTTCCAACGTGGCGGAAACACCACACCCAACACCTGTCCTGTGTGAGGACGACGCAGAGGCAAAGCGCCCGATTCATGGATTATCTTTGGCAGGCACACTCGCTTCAGTTTTTTTTGGAAGCTGATCCCATCGTGGGTTGATACATTCGTGTTGGGGCTCATGTCTGAGGGTGTTGAGATTAGCTGGTAGTTACTGTACATGCTGGTGCTACCCCATTACCCTAATTTCTAATTTTCCTGAAATCTCTTGGAAAGGGCCGGCCACACCGTATGCGGAATCAAATCCAATGCACGCAGCATCATTTTCTCGTGTTTTACTTCCATGTGTTTTTTTTCAACGACCATGCGTAAACGAATTCTTCGCTGCCAATCCCAATCACTCAGCACATGCTGATCATCTTGCAAAGAGTTTTCAGTCACAGTCTGCACCCAAGCTTTTTGTTGAGTTGGACCATTGAAAGAGCTCGGTTTACCTGGCCTTGCAGTCTAAACATCTTAGTAAAACCATGATTTTTCGATAGTTCAGGCTATCAACATCAGCCAGCAAGGGTATACATCCCCCAATTCCCGAGCGCTTCGCTTCCTTCAGCCTTCTGGCCCTGAATAAGCAGCGCTTTGACCAAACGATTGTAGGGTTTAGCCGTCGCATGAGAGGAAAGGTGAGGAGAGGAGAGGAGAGGACGAGGTGTTTTGCGCGGGCCAAGCAAAGTTGCGTCAAGGTTTCCGTGGGAACCCGGAAGAGTTTATCAGACTCCCGCTCTCCGTGTGTTTGACAGCAGGACGCCCCCCCCTGCTTTTGAGTAAGGGCACCTGATGTGTTGGGCAGAAGTGGAGTAAAGGGTCCGGACCTGTCCGCTGACGAAGCTGCGACGTTTTTGCCATTCTTCCAGAAGAAAGCGTGTGCCAAGGGTGAGCACACCATCAATCCATTTATTTCTTGCATAACCCAATTCCAATCATTTAGGGAACAAGAGCCTAACACAATCGTGTAGATCGAGAACCCACGGCTATCATTTCCCAGTTGCCACCCACCCCTCCCCGCCCCGTTTCCATGCCGCGGATGCGCGGATGCAGGTGGTGACCAAGCCGGCGGAACCCATGGCGCAAGGGGAACAACCCATCTCCCAACGGCAACGCGCCAAGAACATCAGGACCCACCAGCACGGTCTTCGTCGTCTCGTCGTCGCGGCGCGTTGCTGACAGCGGTCCAGGTCCAGCCTTCCGGCCTGAAATTCTGTGGTCCAGGTCCAATTCCAGTGTGACCTATGGATCTTCCAGCTATGCAAGCTTTTTACATCGAAACTCTGCATAGTTGCAAGATCCAGGTGTAGTATATTCCAGTCCCATCGGTTGTGTTTGGGATTCGTTATTCTTTGTGTGTGTGCAGGTGCGCAGGGTGTATCATTGTACCGTGCGGCACTGTGAGTTCAAGGCTGTGGATGTTTGTTAGAGACGAAGAGAAGTCCAAGCAAGTTGGCGATGGTTCCTTTTCTCCTTCTGCCCAGATCGTTCAACATCCGCTTCTGCACTTCCATGCAATTCCGATCCCTGTTGCCTCATATATTGGCTGTGGGTCAAAATCTCACCCTACAAACAATGGTAGCTTGACCACTCCCTTAGAGAGGAATCGTTGTTCATGGGTGCCGGGGTTTTGACTCATCTGCTTGTTTTTTCCATGTTGACAAAGCAAGACAAAGCTGAGTCCTGTTGAGTCCTGTAGTCCGTTGCAGGACCCAACATCTACCCGTACGGACTACCGTACCCGGTCAACGTCGACCGTCCCCGATGGCAGTGATGACCCAGTTGCGAAGGGGTGAGCTTTCATCAGCTCCAATGAACGCTTGAGGAGAATCCTTGTAGGAAGCGCCCGCATCAGGTCGTTGTATCCCTTTACCAAATCTTAAAACAAAAACGACAAAATCCTTCATTAGAGCCATCATGTGTAGAGGCTCCCTACAGGCTTTTGGAGAAACAAACATGCAACAGCACAAACTAAAACCCGCTAGTCAGTGGCGCTAGTGCGGTTGGTTGGAACATGTTGGACATATCCAACCTGTACTGCCAAATGGCCGTACAAAAGAACGCCGCAGCACTCCCCAATGGATCCCAGTTCACACTAACCAGAGCTTCGTTCTGTCTATGGTTTTATTCGTCTTTGGAAACACTAGGTTTATAATGCTTTGCTTGGGTCCACTGGCATGGTGTATTTCAGTGGCACACTGGACCTGGTTGCCTAGCTTGGATCCCCTAATTAGCTCCTCCTGATCCTCGGTGCGCTTCGGATCGCGCGAGACGTGCGCGGAGGAGGAATTCCAAGTCGGGCGTCAAACAGGCGTGGCGACACCGGAAGAGATCGCAAGAAGAGCCCGCCCTGGGCTCTCAAGGTCCTTCTAAGCTAGAGCTGGTATGGGTACTTGGAAGCGGCAAATACTTGGGGGTTGGTGATGCCCAAACCCTGTTTCATCCTGGGCAATGTGTCGGTAAATCTGAGTAATTCCTCCCACGGAGATCGCTGACCTCAGCTGGGGGGGAATGATTTTTGTTAAAGTTTGACTACTCCTCAGTGGGGGTTTCCACTACTCAGCGACCTCATTGCATTCAGCTTGACCCACCAGTCGGGTGTCATGATCTGAACATTTTGTGCATGCAAAGGCTACGACCCGGCTATGAAGGAACCCTGTGCAAAGCTCACTGAAGAGAGACAGCGAAGACACGCCAACAAACACACTCGAATATTTGGCAGTCAAAGGACATGTTCCCTGCACCGCCTGCACCTACAACAGCCTCAGATTTGTTGAGGTTGAATGCTTTGTGAAAGTAGAAGGCTTTTGGAGATCCACCCCCCTTTTGGAGACAGTTGGCGCTTTTCGCTTCTCTACATGCTGGCGGTTTGGGTTTCAGGGTAGGTCAGGTTTTTCAACTTCAGGTTGGAATCATGCCGGAGAAGAGGTCGGTGCGGAGGTGGTGGTCGGTGCGGAGGTGGTGGTCTTTTGTTGAGACGGTAGACTTCCAACAGAGGTTGAATGACCCGAACTAGACTATCCCAGTTTGCTACCCCAGGTTACGGGTCCTATTTACGGTCACTTAACCTCTCTTGGTTTCGAGTCCAAATCGACTGCACGATCTTCGCCAGAGTTGCGCCTGCGGCGTTTCGGGCAGGTGGAGCGTCCCCAGAGGTGCCAGTCAGTGGTCGTTTTGGAGCAGGGGAATAGAGTGGAGTAGTTGGCAAAGGGTTCACTGAAGCATTCGGATCAATATTGATGTGTGTTCTTTTTTGGTTAGGGGGGAAGGCGTGTTTTGAGGGGTGGAAGGCGTGTTTTGAGTCTTTCCAGGCTTTGGCAGGTTTGGGTTTTGGCGTGCTCACCCCATCTTCACCATTTGACCTTTGCGTCACCTCTCCATGGATCATGTTGCGTTGGAAGATCCAATAACACCGAGCATCTAGAACTGGGACCTCATGACGAATTAATGTTCAGGTAGTAGTCAGCAACACTTGGATGGCGCTGAAAAGGATCAGCCCAGTATTTTGTTCTCAAGCATTGACTTGTCCTGAGAAGGTATTGGGGTGCCAACTTGCCAACTTGAATTGATGGTTTTGCAAGTGATTTTGTTTGACGGCAGGTTTTGTCGGGTTTGTCCTTGGTCTTTGAGACATATCCACTTGATGGCCGTTGGAAAGAGATATTGATGTGTGTGCTTGTGTGCTATGTTGTATTGCAGTTGTTCTTCGTTGTTCTTGTCATTTTGTTGTGTGACGGTGATGTTGATGTTCTTGATGGACAAGATGAGACAGGCGCCCAGTGACGCCCAAGCATGACGATGTTGGACCAATATCCACCCCCTGATTCCTTACCCAGACACTCCATGTATGGTATATTTGGGGTCAATTGATCGGCATATATTGCAGTCCCATTGGTTGTGTTTGGGTTATATACCTGGTGAAACCAGCCAAGTTCGGCAGGGAAGATGGAGTACGTATGTCGGGTCCTTGTGATCCACCGATCCACCTGGCCCTTTTTGAAGACGTCCTCTCACCTCAGGTTCAGTAGGACTGGACCCTCCAAACGCTCCCCAGTGCCACCTTCTAAGAAGGTACTACTGGAGGCCTAGGGTCTAGGGTGACCCTGTCTTCGTACCACCCAGGCCATCAAATGTTAAATGGGAGTCTTGGAGCCATGGGTTATAATGGAACTCACCGACCTGTTGTGCCCCGAAAAAGGAGGCCTTCCCTGCTATATAAGCACAGGGTGCCAGTTTCGACACGAGTTCGGGCGCAACTGGCAGGCAGGAGATGCAACAGCAGGAGGAAACCAAGGCAAGCCTGACATCGTCTTGTAGTTTTTTAATGTGTTGTTTTTCTGGATTTGACACCTGGACCTGACATCGTCTTATAGTTTTTATAGCAAATGCATTGAATTTGTCCCGTCCAGCTTCCAGCTGAAGTTTGGATCTTGTGGGGGGTTGTAAGAAAGCGGGCTGTGACAACGGTCACCGGTCACCACCTGGAAAGCCATGTGTTCCCCAATCACTTGTTAATATGTTACTCTATTATGTGTTGGTTGTGAGTCTCAAGAATTGGAACAACTATGAATGTTTCTGTTTGCGACTGGGTTTGAATCCTGAAGATATTTGACCATTCGATGTGCTGCACCATTGCCAGGCCCGCAGCCGGCCCAGCTCTGCGATCTCGCAGCTCAACTTGGTTGGACTCTTCCCGTGGAAAGTGGGATTTGAAGGATGCTTCATGGGCTAATATCAGCTGACAGAGCCAGAAAATGGAGTGCAAAGAGTCACTTGGGATTGCATTTAGGCACGGGTTTGCAGCATTTTGTTGGCTTTCCACAATGAGAGATTAATGAAGCTCTTCACGTTTGCTGCGTATTTTGTGAAATTAGAGGCTTTGGACTTCCACGATTCACAAATGGGACGTGACCCGACCAGGGGCCCAGAAACAACCAAGCAACTCAGGTAGAACAGACTCACACGGGAGTGAAGGCATTCTTGAAACAACCTAGTTTCCATGAATGGTCCTAATTATTCTTATACTTCTTGGCTTTCATAGCTTTCATGTTTTTTGTTTGACTTGCTCCAAAAATCTATCATTCGGCTACCAGTTTCTGGCTCGACCGAGAGAAAAAGCGAGCTTGAATCAATGAGTTTGAGTTCCCTCCGCCTCTCTCGCCCAGGCGCAGTGTTCCGGTCAATCCAGTCCTCCAGTTGACCGATGCCACTCGAAGCGGTTTGCGCGCACAACGCACGGGTGCAAGGTATGTGAGATGCGCAGAAGAATGCGGTATAGACCTGGGTTTGGGGTCTTCGCCCTATAGTATAGTGCCTATATGATTTTGGACCTCTGGGTCAATCCCCCTAGCCCCCTAAACCCGGAGAATTGTTGTTGTTTTCTCATTTTTCTCTGTGGTTCCTGGGAGCTATTATCCAAGCTGAAGGGTTTGAAGGACACAATCTGGTTGCAACTGGCAGAGCCAGACCGATCACCTTCCGATGCTTGACCCTGGGGTCAATGTGTAGGTATTTCAATCTCATGGAGTGTTGGACCTTCCAACGGGTGGTTTTTAGACACCCCTTCACCTCTAAGGATCTATTTGGAGGGTCCTGGTTGGGTTCTTTTTTGGGGGAAGCATGTTTTTTTCGTGACCCAAGTCACCCCAAGGTCAATTGCAATCTCTCCAAACCTGGTTCAAGCGAAGCGAATCGTATTGCAAGGTGTCCATGTTGTGAAAATGCGAACGATTTGCCGAAGAAGAACTCTTGAAAACCACAGAGGGCCGCAGCCAACAGTTTCGCTGATCGGGTGATGTTGTTGTTGTTGTTTGCTTGGTGATTGATGCAGTGAGGCCCCTTTTGGGAAGGTTTTTGTTCATATTCTTTATATAAATATTCAATTATATAATACGCTTTTCTGGGTATTATTGGAAACAAGGGCTTGATTGCAGTCCACTGGGTTCACTGCAAGGCAGGCTTCATACTGGGTCTTTTCTTGAGCCCAATGCTGGTTTTTTAGGGGAACAACAAGCACCCCCAATGAAAGGAACTGCTTGACATCTCCCCCAAAAGATCAAACACCCACGTGACACTACTCATACTAGTCTGTTCATGTCTTTTCGTTCCATCTGCACGTCCACCTTGTTTTTCTGCACCCCAGAAAACACACCCAAAGTCTCGGGTCCACTTATGTTTCTTTCATGTTCACCCCCCCAAAACATCTGGCCAAGACCTGCTTTTGGCCTGAATCAGGGCACAAACGTGGTGTTTCCCGCGTCCGGGCTCCTTGGTCCCCAACGGGCCATGGCCATGGCCATGTGTTCTTGGCGTTCCGAAGCAGATGAAATCAGATGAAGCCCTGGAAGATCCCATGGGCCCGGAAAAGCCTCGTCCCCATGCGAAGCCCCGCTCGAACGCCCTCGAACGAGGCGAGAGCGCCGCCCAGGCGCGGAACCGGAGCCGGCGTGCTGTTGGTTGGAGACGAAGCGAAGCTGGTGGAGTTTCCAATTGGATCCACAGGGTGTTCCACAGGGTGTTTGGAATGAAAGTGCTGAGCATAGTTTTGAGGATGAGTTCCAAATGAGTTCTATGTTCAATGGATGAATTCCTTTGCTGGGGACCACATGGATTGTTTGAACATGTTTATATTTGCTTCCTGGAGCGGCACATCGCAAGATAAACTAACATTGATTGGTACATCTCATTGATCGGTAGCCCGTTGACGTCCTGTTGATGTCCAGGCCTGGCACCCCAACAAGAGAATCACAGTTTAGACTCTAGACTCTTAGATAAAGAAATCACCCCCACACATGGATTTTGGATGATGTGTTATCTTCATATACATGGGGGGGGAGTCTTTTTTCATCAAGAGTCTACATGAGGGTGTGTCCCAGTAAACCAGTTACCAGTCAAAAATAAAGATGATCACGACTTTTTGGACTTGTCGGCCTGCTTTACTCATCATCCGAGGAATATACTATATCAGCTACTATACCAACCTATAATCCCCCATCGCCCCCGTTTCTATAAAATGGTATGCAAGACCCCTACACTGAATAGTCACCTGTAGATCTTTTGGCAGATCACAACCATCCAGAGTGACCATGGCCTGTAGATGGTTTGGTAGACAAGACCCCATACACGCTTTTGGGCCGACTAAGTACACCCGGCCGATGTGATCTCCCAGCACCTCCGTGGTCGGTCACCGTAACGTCCGTCGACGGGGACCGTTATAGCTATGGACTGCCATAGGACTGCCGATCAGGTGGGGTGGTTGGGGTCAATGGGGCAGCATTTATGTGGCAGTCCCACGGAGTGTATGGGTAAGAAGAGGGGATACTCAGAAGCGGAGTATGAGCGCAAGTGTTGTGTTCCCGAAATGTGACGATGGTCTGACATGGTCTGACGATTTCGGCGATCCTTGACTTCAGTCGGGCAACCTTTGATTCAACAGGACCAGGGTAATGATTGGTGCCACTCTAAAAGAAGCGTTTGCTTGGAGGACCCCCTACTCCTTCAGGTTAGACCTAAAACCCTGGGGGAGTCAGCCAGCGCCACTCGGTACTACTCGTCAGGACTGTGGAAATGGAAAAAAAACAGAATCGCTGAGGTGGCGAGTTCATTCCACTCCCTACCAGGCCACATGCCCCATCAAAAACCTGTTTGTTTTTTCCCCTAGGCCAAAAACATGGTTTGTGTGTATGTGAAAACCATTACTGTATTCGTTCACGGGTCGCAGGGACGCTGGTAGGAGGCACCAGTGAGTCTGCTAGGTTTCTCCAGTTCTGCCAAGGCAACCTTCTTCCGACGCGTTGATGGACATGCCTGCGATTCAGGATGTGCGCCCTATCCAGTGCAAGATCACTTCAAGCTGGTGTTGCCGTGATTTTGGCTTATAGGCTAAGGTTTGTATTCATGATTTTGCCACCTACCCCGAGTGGATCACCTTTTGTTCTTCACTTGCTTGGTGATTCCAATTCATTTGCGACACAAAGTCCTCAACTGATCCAGTGTGGACCACGTGCAGTTCTTTGAGGAACGGGTGTACACCCCACTCAACACTCTCCGCACGTTCGCTGGACCTTTCTGTATATGTTCCATGAAAAGAATCAAACAGCTCGTGAGTCAGTCAAACGGCTCGTGAGTCAGTCAAGTGATGCAGTAGATCCCTACAAGTCCAGTCGGACCTGGCGTTAAACCTGGTCATTATGTGGCATTCTCCCGGACCCCCGTCAAATGGAGTCCGTCAGACTGCTCAAACAAACAAACATTAGCCTCCATCCTCTCAGATTGATGTGCCGGTGGTCCATCTTCATGTGGGACCAGCCAGACGTTTTCAATGTACCAGGACCCTCCAAGGGGTGCCCAATGGAAGCGAAAAGGTAGTGTGGGGTAGTGCATTGGACACCCCCTGGAGGGTCCTGGTATATGTATTGATTCATAACTCCGCCCCTACCAGTGAATGACTTAACTCTTGCACCAGCTGTCTCGCCTTCAGGTCCCGGCCCTTCCACTGCGTCGCAGCCAGACGTCGCAGTCCTGGACGAAAGGCGCGCCAAATCAAGCGGCTGGGCGCCGGGTGGGTGGGTGGCGATTGTGGGAGAAGTTGAGGATTATAGAGCAAATCTCGGTCGAAAACTCACATATGGATCATCACAGATCCTGAGAATAGAGAATGCTGAGTCCGACTGTTTTCCTCTACAAACCAGGTGGTTTTCAGGCTGCATGTGAGTCTTCAGCGGGGTATGCCCTAGAAGTCCAAGACTACTTTCAATTCAACATGGTTTGGCTAGCGGCTAGGTGATCCGAAGAGAGAGAGAGAGAGATGCCTTTTGCTTTGGTGGTACCACGTTCTTGGGCAGAACTTGTGCAAAAGATGAACACACATACATTTTGCCCAGTTGGTTGACCTGTTTTAGTAATCTACAATCCCTTGTAAAGCAAACGTAAAACGATGGGTTGTTTTGGATGCAGACCATTAAAACAATTCTTAGGGATCCAAGTACCTTCTAAGAAGCAGGTACTTGGACCCTCGTGGCACCTACATAATAGTGTCTCCAATCACCTTCTGAGAAGGTACTTGGATACCTAGGGAATGGCGTGCCAAGAATCCCACGACATAGAGTTACTTTCTCTTGTTCCAGCATCTTCCACCTACATGGAGAGGGCAATGCGGTTGACCTACCTGGTGGACCGACCCATGTCGATCCGGTGGGCGCCGATCACGTCCCCAGATGGATGAGCCGATGGCGGGGGAAGTTCACACGTGAACGGAGCTACCCAACACGCTCCGGAAACACAGGCCGACGGGTCGGAGGATGTCCGGCCCCGACTGAGAGGGTCCAGGTCGACACATCCATGATGGGTTTGGTTCGAACGGGGGGTCGTTTTCGTTGGTGGTTTTTCCTGTGTCGCACCTTTTCCGGTCACTCTCGCCATCCTTCGTGTTCTCAAAAAGACACTCTTCGATTTGACCCCAAAGAAGCGGCCCCAAGCATCCCCAAGCCAGCCATCCAAGCATTCACTCCAGGCCCAGCTTCATTGGAGGCCTTTTCCCAAAGTTTGCCAGTGAGACCCATGAGCGGCAAGTGGCGGGTGCCCAGCAAAACCGCTCGTGTTGGCCAGAGTTCCCCTAGTCCCGCGCAGGACGTCCGGTGAGTCGTCCGGCATGACCGGTTTTGGGACGGTTTCTCGGGTGAGGTCGATTTTCCCGAACTGCTGCGTGAAGAACCAGCCTGATGAATATGATGGAAGGCTATAGTGCCAAGAGTCACATGGAGTTGGGTGGTTGAGTGGACGTTCCATTCAGTGAGTGGATCATCGGCACCCCTATCCTCCAAGTTCGGCACCCTGTCTTGTGACTCGATGTTCGCATTCCGGTTCCTGGAAGTGGCAAATCCAACATGACGGGGTACCCATGCAATATATTTTGGTGGTCTTCTGCGGTAGCAGCTGAGATGGGATTCCTTTCGTGTCCCCTCCCAGGGATGGCAGTGCTTAAATCATCCCCCATGCGTAGTCCAGAAGCGCCTCATAGTTCCTTTCCCATGAGACCAGCACCACCCAGTTCGGGTGGTTGATAGGCCGCACTATGTATGTTCCATCCAACAACCACCTGAACCAGGTGGTACCATATGACTATATGAGTGTGACCCCTAACCGATGGGTAGACTGGTATCACCTCCCTTCTTTCAGGGGTCGAACTGGGAGGTACTAGTGTCCCGGTGTTCTTTTCCAGTGTCGCGGCTTAGATTGGATGAACGCACCCAATCTTGGCGGGTGAACTGGGAGGTACTGCAGCAAACAACAGTCAGTTTCAATGCTACACTTTGCTCACCGGTATCATCCAAATGCACTCGTAGCAGTTAGTATCTTTGGTTCTGTCTTTGACCACATCCATTATGCCACAAGCTGTACCTGTCCATGTCCTGCTGCCTTCGGGCCAAGTGGCCTATGAAGCTTCGCTACTGCCTGGCACCAGTGTGGAAGAGCTCCTCATGAAGATTGGCCAAGCTGGGGATTTTGGCCCCTGGCTTCGTCTCTCCTTAGTCCTTGGGAGCCAAAAGCTGTCTTCAGCGACTACATTGGGATCACTGAAGCTAAATGCTCAGGATGTCTTCTACTTGATCCAGCAACCACCTGAACCACCTGCATCTGCTAGATGGAAGGTGCTACTTCTAGGAGGAGTGCAGTCAGGAAAGACAACGCTATGTCGCAGCTTCTACTCTGGAACATTTCATGGGGAGCACCTGGACACCATCGGCTTGGATTTGCTGAACATAGCAAAGAACATCACAACTCCGGCTCCCATTTGGCGAGAATGACCCTTTGGGAGGCGCAAATGGGCAGGAACGGTTTCACTCCTTGGGCCTGAACCTTTTACCAGGCACGGGCGCCCGTGCCGCTGGACGACTCTCAAACTGTGAAACACCTGAGAAATGCGGGGGGTGCTGCGGTGCTGCTTGAGTCTTCGCATGAACTTTTGCACGTTGAAACACCTCTCTATCATATATGGCCTACAGTCCAGTTTGCAAAGAACAGTTTTGCAATGTTTTGCAGAAACCCATTGCAGAGTGAAAACCTCAACTCTTCACCCAGAGGTGCACACATCGTTATGTTTGTCTTCAGCCAGCAAAGACGACAAAGCCTATGTGAGGCCGAGCATTTGCTTCGAATGGCGGAAGGAAAGTACGACTCAAGCGTGGTGCGATGCTTGGTGGGCACACACGGAGATTTGGATGATCTTGAGGTGCCTGGAACTGGATTCTCATTATGTAGAGTGCATGTTCACTAACCTATCTAACTATATAACCGCTTCTTGATTGAAGACGCATTTCTTTTGGGTGTTTCTATTTTTTCCCATGGTTTAAGTAGACGGAAGGAGATGGAAGCTGGACACGGATGGGGAACTTGTTTTAGTGCTTATGACATGCGGTGGATGTCAGGTGACAGAAGACGAGGTTGCAAGACTGGCAGAAGAGCTGAATTGCACATACCACTTGATGTCATGCAGGAGACCCGCTGCTGTTGATGAGGTCTTCTCCAGCTGCTTACGTCGATATTTGGAGCTCTATGGCAGAGAGACAACCCATAGCCAAGAGGACGCAGATGGGAAGCGTTGTTCCTGTCAAATCATGTGAAGCCTTCGCATTACCAACTTGGAGGTCATATTCAAATGCTTCGGGGCAAAAAGGCCTGTACAGTGACCTGCTGCACTCGCCCCTGATGTTCCACCAAGAGCCTGGGAAAACCGTGCGTGTAAGCTGCTCGTCGCAGGCAGTGTGGCTCACCGTGCTCGGAACATACTGGCTACTATACTGGTTAATTAGATTGGTGTGGTTAGTTGATGTTAGTTTGAACCCTCTTCAATAAATAGGCCTATTCCAAGTGTCATGAAGTTTGGAATGTTGTACCCATCGGTGAGCAAACACCGTTATTGTGCGACTTGGCTGTGGTGATATTCAGTTTCTTCAACACCTATGGAGACAACATGAGCAGCAAGTGATCCAACAGATTGACCAAGAAAGTCAGCCAGCGTCGGTGCCCTGGGGGTTCCCTATGCACAAGCCATGCTGTGTGGGCCTTGTGTGTGTGGTCGTGAGGGTCGAACTTGGACACTGCAACGGGTCCCTCAAAAGAATTCTTAAGTTGCTTCATCTAGACTGTGGATGAACAATCCAAGAAAACCACTCAAATCAGAATGATTCGTGAAGTTATATTCTACAGCAGTTCCGAGGGTGCGAAACATGGAGGACATGATCCACGAGGCCCAACTCCATGGGGAAGATTCTCAAGCACCCGAGACTCCATGGAACTCCAAGGGTATACCTCTCGCTTGTGCCCTCTTCTGGCAGAAATCCCATCATTTGGAGGAAACGTCCGACGCAACCAAAAGCACGTAGATTTAAATATGTAGTGATTTCAGATATGTTCAGATTACATATTTCAACTCTGATAAATACCCCTAAATATCCAAGTACCTTCTCAGAAGGTGTTTGGGGTGGGTTTGGAGGGTCCAGATGCCTTTTGAGAAGGTACTTGGATCCCTAGCGGTTTTCAAGAGTACGACACCTCGCAACCTGTCCCATGCTCCAACGGTGATGGTCCAGGAAGGTCCAGCTGGGTCAAGAGAATTTGCCCCAGCGTTTTCTGACCAAATAAATTCCCTTGGCTTTCCAAGAGCATGACAGATGAAAAAGGATGAGAAAGGTTGATCAGTCTTTTTGAAGCCTGAGCTAGAATGGTTGCTAAAAGAAAGATCAGCCAAACATGTGAGTTAGGTTGTACTTGGACAACGCAGCCAATATCAGCCAATCTTGCTACAGTTCGAAAGCAGGGTACCATCCAAATGCACAGACTAAAGATGACCAATCTGCCGGTTGTTAGTTGTTTTGAACCACCTCCATGATGGTTGAAGCTGTGCCTGTCCGTGTACTGCTGCCTTCGGGCCAAGTGGCCTATGAAGCTTCGCTACTGCCTGGCACCAGTGTGGAAGAGCTCCTCATGAAGATTCGCCAAGCTGGGGATTTTGGCCCCTGGCTCTCCTTAGTCCTTGGGAGCCAAAAGCTGTCTTCAGCGACTACATTGGGATCACTGAAGCTAAATGCTCAGGATGTATTCTACTTGATCCAGCAACCATTTGAGCCTAAGGTCAAGGTACTCCTTCTAGGAGGAAGTATGGCAGGCAAAACGGCTCTTCAGTCAACCTTTTCCTCGGGACAGTTCGTGGGCAACTACGAGTACCCGGCTTCCATTGGTGTTGACTTCCAAACAGCCATTTTGACTGAGGGCGGCAATCGGGCGAGAATGCAAGTATGGGACACGCCGGGCAATGAGCGCTTGCATTCAATCACCATGTGCTTTTTGCGAGGCAGGGCCACTACTAGGAAGACTGTCATTTTGGGGGTGAAACACCAAGGGTGGGGGTGGTGTAGTCATTGCATGAACTTTTACACGTTGAAACGCCTCTCTATTATATAGCCTACAGTCCAGTTTGCCAAGACAAGTGTTTCAGAAACTCATTGCAGAGTGAAAACCTCAACTCTGCACCCAGAGGTGCACACATGGTGATGTTTGTCTTCAGCCAGCAAAGACGACAAAGCCTACGTGAGGCCGAGCATTTGCTTCGAATGGCGGAAGGAAAGTACGACACAAGAGTGGTGCGATGCTTGGTGGGCACACACGGAGATTTAGATGATCTTGAGGTGCCTGGAACTGGATTCTCATTCTCATTATGTAGAGTGTTCACTAACCTATCTAACTATATAACCGCTTCTTGATTGAAGACACATTTCTTTTGGGTGTTTATGTTTTTTTCCATGGTTTAAGTAGACGGAAGGAGATGGAAGCTGGACACGGATGGGGAACTTGTTTTAGTGCTTATGACATGCGGTGGATGTCAGGTGACAGAAGACGAGGTTGCAAGACTGGCGGAAGAGCTGAATTGCACATACCACTTGATCTCATGCAGGAGACCCGCTGCTGTTGATGAGGTCTTCTCCAGCTGCTTACGTCGATATTTGGAGCTCTATGGCAATCCTGAAGATGCTCCACGTGGCGCAGATCCAGATGGAAAGCGTTGTTCCTGTCAAATCATGTGAAGTCTTCGCATTACCAACTTGGAGGTCATGTTCGAATGCTTCGGGGCCAAAAGGCCTGTACAGTGACCCGCTGCACTCGCCCCTGATGTTCCACCAAGAGCGTGGAAACACATGTTCGTGTAAGCTGCTCGCCGCAGGCAGTGTGGCTCACCATGCTCGTATACTGTATACTGGTCGATTTGGTTGGTGTGGTTAGTTTGAACCCTCTTTATTAGGCCTATTCATCCAAGCGTCATGAAGATTCGACGTTTGTTAAATGTGTTCGCCCTGAGGTAACCTACATATGAGATTATTTCATGCCTTTGACACAGTCCTGTTTGAGAAAGTACAAGCGAGAAGTTTGTCGTTGTTTGTCACGCACGGTCAACTTACAACCTTGTCAATGTTAAACAGTTGTACCCTTTGTTGTACCGTCGGTGAGCAAACACCGTTCTTGTTCGACTTGGCTGTGGTGATCTTCAAGTTCTCCAACACCTATGACGAGAGTCTGTAAACATAAAGCTTCCGCAGTCTGTGCCAACGAGGTCTGAGAAATCAATTTCATTTGTCATGTTGGCCTCCAGGTCTGACAAGGTTCCATTTCAGATGGAACAGAAAACTTCAGCACAGATGAAGTACGTCTCATGCTTCAACTAAACTGGTTCGAATCAGGATGAGAGGACTTTCTGGACAGTTCTCCATTTTAACCCCGTCAAAAAAACCGGGGAACCCTGGTTGAAACTGGAACATAAACAGCCTAGACTACTGAGAAGGTTAACCTAGGAGGGTGCGCAGGGCTCCGCGTTTTGACCTACAGCCATATTTCTCAACCACTCTGTGTGAAAAGGTGGCTCCCCACTTCCTCATGTGTGTCGTTTAGAAGTTTAGGAGTTTTGTGTTCCAGATCAGCTGTGCTCCAAATTGCAGCAACAGTGCTATACATAATGACATGAAAGTTGGAGCCGGTGGTATAGACAAAAGTTATCACAAGTTTGAGTGTGTTTTATTTTATAATAGATGCATTTCTTCTGCACGGTTGGCGGTTGATTCATTTCATAGAGATCTCTACCAGCATCCTCCCTGCCGCGTCACCAATGATTCGACCTGTACTCGGCCCCTTCCTAAACCTTGAAAGAAGAGACCTGGCAGTGAGGATGCTGGTAGATCTCCCTTTTTTCCATGGCTTTGAGGCTACTGGTATATTGACTATACAAAAGACATGTTCTCCTGATTGCTTGATGTCGATCCATTCTAGAGATCTCGATCCCTCCATCCCCCCCACACCCTTCGCGCCCTCCGCTTCTCAAACGTTCCGAGGTCAGTGCCCCGGCCAAGTCGACCGCACTGAAACGCCACAAGATGAGCTCCGAGAAAAAGGGGGGTGACTGCGTGCTGAGAGTTCAGTCAACTTACAAAAAGGAAGGGTCTGAGTATGACTGAGTATACAGGATATATACCTTACTTATGTAAAATAAGTTCGGGAAGGTTCCTGAAGGTCGGTCGTTGGACTTCACTGTTGACTTCGTGGTATCGGTCGGGTAGAATCCGACGACCTGGATGGGGATGGGATGGGGAGCAGGGGATGAGGGGCAGGTCATGCGGAGGGAGGGGCGGTTTGGTCGGTTGCAGGAGAGGTGGAGGTGGTTTGGGGTAATGAAAGTATTCCACCTCCAGGATGTGGAGGTGGAGGATTTGGGAGAGGGAGCCCGAAGCTGGCAGAGGCAGTGCAAAGCTGTCTTGATATGGGATTGTTGGGATGTTGGAGCCTTTTCAAAAGGGTGGCTTTCCGCATTCAAGTATGATATGCATGATAGTATGCATGATAGTTACGTTGTGGATCTTATAGCGCAGCTTGGCTAGCCACATTACCTGAGTCTTGTCACAGTCGTTCGAACACCGTTCGTTCTCACGGTTCGTTGTGACCCGTCTCAGGTCGGGCGCGCTGATGCAGCAGCTCTTCTCCAACGTACTCTTGTCCGGACGCCCCGGACATGTCACGGTGCCGCCGTAGGAGTGGTGTGATGGTCGAAGAGACGCTGTCACCCACGAGTGTAAGGTGGAAGATGGATCCAGGGCTTGGACAGGTGTTTGTATGTTTGTGTTTGTTTTAAGCACCAGAATATAGATGGGTTCAAGATCCAGGAAGATCTGAGGATCGAACTAATATAAACTAATGCATCTTGGAAATAAACGTTCAGTTCATGCATGTTAAAATTAATCCATTTTGGATCATCAATCAGGTTTCGTGGTGTGCTTTGACAAATCGGTACAACTGGATTGATTCGAGATTGGGTGTGTCCAAGTGAGGACATGCAAGCCAATCTGGTCTTCACCAGAACCCTTTCTTGGGTGATGGATTATATAACACCCTGATGGCGGGTGGGGTGGCTGTGGCATAGAGCAGTCTAATTCAGTGATAAGAAACCCATGACTACCCGCCATTTTCGTACATTTTTTATTTTTTTGAGTTTTTGATATTCAATGGTTCAAGGCTGAAGCCTCAAAGAGAATCAGCCCATGGAACCCCAAAGTGAGAAAAACAAGCCATCCATCATACTTCAACCTACGCTTCAAATTCCTACTTCCCACTAGATGCTCCAACTGAGTTTTCAACTTTCTTGATTCCTTTCACCCTCAATGCCCTTCTCTTGAGCAGCTGCTGCGGTGCGCTGCCTCCATCAGCGAACCCAAGGCCGGATGTGGGGAGAAGTCCATCACTTATTTCCAGCATCTTTTAAAATGTGTACCCTATCTAGAGCCAATCCTCATTAAAAGATTCCCAGTCTACCAGCCTATGGCCCTTGATTTTCATGTAACCTTTCACTGGCTGGAAGCAAGTGACACCAGGCAGCGGCTTATTGGCTTTGCGGCTGCGCGGCTCGTCAGCTTCTTGAATCAAAGGCACTGGTGTGGAGGGAGTGTGGATGTTAGGCTATGTTTTGTGGAAAGGTTGAGCCTACTTTATTCTTTTGAGGCCTGCGGGTGCCACACTCAACCGTTTCCAGAGATGATGTCCAACCCATGGCAAACCCACACAGACACACTTGACAGGCGGCTGGCTGCTGCGGCTCTTCGGCTTTGCGGCTCTTCAGCTTCTTGGGTAGAAGGCGCCAGGGCCAGGGCTCTGTCAGGGGATGCTTGGTCGATCGCAGCTGGGAATTGAATGGGTTTTGTGGGTTATTTGCACTAAAGCTGGCAGGGCATGGCCTCCTTTCTTGCAGCCCTCGTCGCCAACCGCCGGGGCCTGAAGTTCCCGGACGGTGAAGCAAAATTTTCAGCAGCATGTTGGGCTCAATAGCTTTGTAGTTGCCTGGAACAGGAAACACTACTTTTTAGGGTGTTAGGGACGACAAGTTCAAACATTGACCGTTATGCCAGGTCGTTCAGCCAGAAACCCGGCCAAGGCGTTTCTTCTTGCAGCTCCTTCGTGTGGAGGCCAACCGGGCTTGAGAGTTGGAAGGGTTCGATTTCCGCCTGCATGCAGACTGCAGAGTTTTATGGCTGAGACTGAGGCAGTTGCTATAGGCTCAACGGCTCTTTGCGGCTGTTTTTGAATTTACATGTTGCAACCAAAAACCAGGTCAGCAGTTCTGGAAAGTTTAATCTGTTTAATGGTATTGAAAGCTGAGTACAACTGGCTAGATGTTCTTCCCTGTTGACCTGCATCACCAGAGCCATTGCTGCTAGCCTCGGCACCCTTGAGAGGCTCGGAGGGAAGTTGCGGTTTGCTTTTCAACTGGCCCGATGATGGCTTTTGGCTTTCTGTTGAGTCTCAACTCATTGGCCACCAGTTCACCACTGGCTGGCTTGAATTAGATAGCGGCCCCACCTCTCGGGCACAGGCTTCAGCGGCTCCTCGGCTATTTCACTGCGGTCAGAAGGCAGCCCATCTATCATTCCGCATTTGGTCGTGTGGGTGAAGACATGAAGACATTGGGCCAGGTATGTTGAATAGCTTGATTCAGATTGTTTCAGTCTTGGATTGAAACACTGGCTTGGGGGTGTTTGTGTGGTACCAATGTCACTTGCAGGCTTCGCCGCTGCCATCGTTGTCTTTTCCTTCAGCAGAGGCAGCGCCGCACTAGATGTTTAAGAGAGTGTGTGTGTGGCTCCTTGCTTAGCACCCCTGTTCTTTGAATGTGGTAGCCCCAGAGATTATTCCAAGCCCACACACCCAAAAAACGATAACCTCCGCTGTTCCATCAGGCCCAGGCGTTTGGCGCTTCACCTGCTGTCACTGCTCCCCTGGCTTTGAGAAGGCAGGGCGACGGGACACTTCAAGTGTCGAGTTTGTCGGGCAGGGTCCACCGACGTCCAACTGTTTAAGCTGGAAACGCAATAGTATTAGAGCGGTCCATCGCACAAATGCTCTGTGTTTCTCAGGGCACTTCGGCTCAGCGGCTCTTGGCTTTTTGCTGTTTGGCTGCTGAATGTTTGGTGCTTTGCGCCGTGTCGTTGGGGGTCGCCCTGAGCCAGAGTCTTCAACTTGCTCGTCCTCAGACGAGATGGCAGCGGCGCAGGGACCACCACAAGAGATGGGCCCACCTGCTGACGACAGCGCAGGCAATGGTGGCAATGGTGGTGGAGCAGACGATGGTGGCAGTGGAGCAGGCCATGGTGGCAATGGTGCTGGAGCAGGCAATGATGCGTTGGTTTCGGCTTCATCGGCTTCAGCGGCTCCAGCTTCCAGTGCTGAATCCCAACTTGCTCAGAGCGATGCAGCCAGGAGGGCGCGGCAGGAAATCGCTCAAAGCGTTAAGGCTGGGATGTCTTCATTTGAGACTGGCGCGCTGATGTTCACCAGAGAAGAGTTTTGCCGCTTTACCTGCCACCCATCGGCTGTGCCCTCATGGTTTCAGCAGAGGTACAACACTACTGAGAATTTCACCTGGGCTTTCTGTGGCTTCGACCCGGTGGTGAGCTCATTTTACCCCAGCGGCTCCCGGAACCACCAGGATTTGGTCAGTGTTTGCGCCCGTTTCTCGGTCAAAAGTTTGATTAACTTGTCTCTTCACATTTCATTGGCTGGCGTTCCTTCATGCGCAGCTAGACTTGGGTTGAAGCATGATAGTAGTCAGTTGTTTGTTCACTGGAGAATGAGAATGATGCATCTGAGACATGGCCTTGCCGGATGCCTGGGTGGTGGATGAGGCCAAGGAGCTTCAAGCACGGCTGCCTGCAGCGCAGAATGTGCCAACTCGCTGGCACACAGTTGCTTGTATGGATTAAAGTTGTGTATTACGACATTTTAATGTTCTTTCGGGTAGAGTTTTCTGGGAATCTAACAAGGACATGCTGCAGTGGCAGAGCGGCGACGGCAGAAACAGGCACCCTATGCTCCCACGGCTCCTCGGCTTGCAGGCTTTGGCGCTGGAGGCGCAGAGCTACCAACTTGGAGCAAAAACACGAATGTGCTACCTCATTTCAGGATGTATTTGCCAAGAGCTCGCAACTTGGAGCTGCCCCGTGGATGCACTCTGCTTTCCTTTCTCCAAGTTGCGGCAGCCGACATCATTGTCGTGGACCAGCTGACAGACATGGACACGCAAAGCTCAGATCATGTTGCCACTTGAAGCATCAAGGGACAGGGCAAATGTTAAGTGGCTGACACTGAAGTTCAGCACGCGTTGGACCATCTGTGAGAGTGAGTTTGCTTGCTTAGGCATTTTGCTCAAAATGACGTCTCCAATCCTTTTGCCTAGTTTCCTAACTCATTGGCTAGACTCATGGGGGCCCCAGACTTTGTCGCGGATCCGCGCAGCTGCAGAAGCTTGTAATGAGAAGGTTGCGTGGCCGAACTTTCTCATCAACGGCTCCAATGGCTCATCAGCTTTGCGGGTTGGAACAGATTGTAGTGGCTTGGAAGCTCCAGTGCATGCCCTCCGTTCTATGGGCCTGCTGCACAAACATGTTTTCAGCTGCGAGATCAATCCGGCCCCCAGGACGATGATTGAAGCGAATTGCTTGCCTGAGGAAGCTTTCATGGACGACGTGATTGTCAGCTCTGCTGGCGCAGTGCCCTTTATGCATTTGTATGTGGCTGGGTTTTCCTGCAAACCATTTTCCATGCTTCACAACAAGACCAAGCTTCTTGAGGAAAAGGAGGCTGAGATTTTCAAGGCAGTTCTTCGACGCATCGGCAAGATACGGCCTCCATGCTTTGTCCTCGAGAACGTCAAAGGCATCCAACGGTGCATGGAGAAGGTACAATCTATGTTGCAGGACTTGGGCTACATCGTAGCGGTTCAATTGATGGACCCTTCGAGTTTGGGGGAGCCCCTTCTCCAGCCACGTTTCTATTTCATCGGGCTGCGAACAGATGTGGCCGCTTTCCCTGCAGGAGCCTCCAGGCACATTCTCCAGCACATTTGGACTGAGCTGGGGCAGGCAAATGAACCTGCTCCTTTGGCTCAGCGGCTCTTGCCAAGTGACCACCCGCTTGTGTCGCAGCACCAACAATTCAGGAGGGCGCGATGGTCTCAGGCAGCAACACTGGCGTTTCCAACCAGGTCACCCCACATGAAATGGAAGGAGCTGCATGATGAATGGAAGGCCAAACATTGCCACGCGGCTCCGTCAGCTTTTAGTTTCAGGGGCTGCTCGGCTGATGATTTGTTTTTGCATTTACCCCGGGAGAGAGACGTTTGGGACAAGTTGCGCACGACAGTTGGGCAAGCTGACCAGTTTGTGTGCGATTTGTCTCAAAGTTTGGGCCGCAACAGAGAGCGCACTGATGGAAAGGTGCCTACCATTACTCCCGGATCCCACCTGATCCTGGGCAGTGAGGGTCGAGCCCTGCTGCCGCACGAGGCTCTTCTGCTGCACACATTCCCACTCCACAAGATGACTTTCCCAACCCTAAGGATCCGAGAAGCCACTTTTAAAAATAGCTTCTGGTGGAAGCTAAGATTTTAGGCTGGCAGCCATGGAAAGTGGCTTCTGGGTTTTGAACTCTAGAAGCTACAAAAAGTGGCTTCCCAGAAGCGCTTCTTGGAATCCAAGAAGCGCTTCTGGGAAGCCATGAAAAGTGGCTTCTGCAAATCAGCATGTGCATCTTTTTCCTTGGCACTACTGGGTGATACAAGGTGAAACATATTGTACCTATGGTTGCATGGCCTTCTTTCAGGCTGAAGCTGGACATCGGATTTGGGCCTTCTTCAGGCTGAGCTGGGCAAGTTGACACTCAGAGGGGGTGTGTCATTCATGAAACAAAGGAGGATTTTCTCTGCTTCACTGCTTGCATTTCTCTTCCCACCCCTTCTGAGTGCCCACTGCTGCATGGAGGATGCAAATGTTTCATCCCTATAATTCCAGAAATCCTTAGGGTTGTGGCCTTCCCAGGCTAAATCAAAAATATGCTCAGCCAAGTGCCACTTAGGCTTGGCATGCCAGGAACAAACATCATTTTCATCTTCTCTTTGAATGTGAGATTCCAATGCCATGTACTGGCTCTTCAATGCCCTTCCATATTTGGCCAGCTTCCTGCCATTGAAAGCTTCCATGTGCTGATAGACTTGGGTGGTGAAGGTGGCAACTTTGTGGATTGCCTTTTGCAGGCTGGTGCCTGTGTCAAAATTGTGTGCACTTGTCAAAGTGCTCAAAATCCCCTGCCTGCAGAAATACCTGCATGTCGCTGCTTTAGTGTCAAGTTCAGGGGCCTTCCCAGGCTTTACAATGTCAAGCAGAGTGAGTTTGGGCAATTGCTCACTGGCTGGGACACCCAACTCTGAGTAGATAGTCTGGATATGTGCCCACAATCTGCTTGCTTTTTCTTGCTTCTTCCCTTCATAGCAGGGCAACAAAGCGTTCAAAACTTGCCCTGCACAGGCTGCACCACATCCTTCATCCATGACATGCATCCAATCAGGGACTATGGTGTGGTTGGTAATTGGGTTCACATGGAAAAGTGGTGCTATGGCCTTTTTTCTCAATTCCAGGCTTGCCAGAAATTGGGCCTTGTCCAGGCTTTGGCTCTTTCTCTGATCTAATGTTTGGCATCTCCACTCTGTTGGCTTGCAGGAGCACAGCCAACACATTCCTACTTTGACATTGTGCATAGGACAGCCATACCATTTTACATTCCAATCCCAATCTCCTCGCATCATAACTACAACAGCCTTGCACAGGCTTTTGCCAATTCTTGTCAATCGAAAAGGTTCTTCGAAAGGAGCCCCATCATGCCTTAATGCAGGCTGCATTCCCAATACCAAATGTTGCAGGCTCCAAGCAAGAACTTCCAAGATGGCCTGTGTGGTCTCTGGCCCTGCAATGAATTTGGCATCAGCACAAGTAAGGGGGACTCTCAATTGTGAATGCCTTGAGGCCAAGAGGTTGACCGTGATGAAATCCAAGCTAGATTGATTCATTCTGCCTTGCACAGGCACTCCATCACCATGAATACCTAGAGGCACCATGCCTTGTGCAGGCTCACCACAATCTGCACAGCATTGGGCCAACTTTGCGGCCAGCATTGAGCCTCTTTCAGGCATACAATCTTGCCATGCTCCTGGCTGCATCAAATAGCCTTCCAACCACTCATGGGGAAGCAAGAATGGCAATGGCTTGGGTGATATTTCTTGTGTTTTTGGATTTTTTAATGGTATGTTTGCCCAATACAATTGACACCATGTGTTGTTTTTTTTGAGCCACCTCCTCATCGACCTGGCTGCATTGCCACCTAGTGCAGCATCTTCATTGGCCTTGTTCAGGCTTTGGCTGGTTGGTGCTTTGACCCTGAGGCCACCAGCTTTGGCTTTGGTGAGCATTTTCACCACTTTTGTGGCTGGGAGCTGGTTTCTCCTATGCAAGGATTCAATTTCTTCGACCAATTCCTCTTGGTTTTTCAATTGGTCTTCTGCACTAGGAGAAGCCCAAACAGCCTCTGCCAAGCAAATCTTGGCTTTCTTCTTAGGTGATGCAAAGGCCTTATCCAGGCTTGACAACAGCAACCATAGGAAAAACTTGAAAGCACCCATGCTTGAGCTAAAGATGGCTGCAGATAAAAAAATATCATACATCTAGAGCCAATTTTCATTAGTCCCCTATTCTCCCCTACCCCCACCACCCAAGTCCAGCTCTTTTTTTCATCCTGCTGCCATCCAGCTGTACAGGCCTTGCACAGGCTGCTATCCAATGCCAGTGCTTGTTCAAAGCCTTGTTCAGGCTATATCCCTTCATTCTTGGCCCAAAGCTTTGCTGGTCCCCAGGCCTTGTTCAGGCTCTTGAGGTCTTCCTCACATGCAGCTTTCACCTTGTTGACCTCTTCAAGCGAGCCTGGAGCATCTGCTGGGTCAACTTGCTGGCTGAAGGTGCCCAACCTCTTTAGCCACTCCTGTTTCTTTTTGCCATACTCAACCAAGCCTTGCTTCAGGCTGTCCATATGGGCCTTGACATGTGGGTCACTATCATTCTGCTTTTGGGCAATAGCTTCTTTCAACACAGAGCCTTTGTCCAGGCTGGTGCTGAGAGCACTGATGGCCTTCTTCAGGCTTTTCAAGGCCATCTTGTAGGCTTCACAAGGGTCAGGCTCACCTGCAGGGGGTGGGTCCTCATGGCCCCTTGGTGGATCAGGGTCAGGCCTTTGACCAAGCTTGAGCCTTTCTGCTTCAGGCGGCTGGTAGGCCAGCAAGCCTTCCACATGCTGGAAAGTGGGAGTGTCCAG
>CAXAMN010028817.1:358951-384306 GCA_963970005.1 Durusdinium trenchii
CTGCGCCAAGACCTCTGGATCGCGCTGGCAACTGGCAGTGTTCGGTGAACCCTTTGTGGCTGCCAGACCATTTGCTTGCAAAAAGAAGGTTTGCAAGAAGCTGGCAAGCTGGCCTGAATTTTGGGCATTCCTTCGATCAATTCGCGTTCTGCGGAAATCAAGAGGCTTAGTAGCCTTTGGCCTGAAGACTTGAAGTGGGGTCAGTCTTGTTTCGTACAGGAATCGGAAGTTGCTAGCAAAGCAGCCTAAGTGGCTCCAGTAGCTCAGCGGCTCCAAAAAGCGCCCCCTCCAAATACGCCCAGTGGTTTTTAAAAACCAAGACCGTATTGCGAGGGGAAATTGTCCACTGAATATGCTTTGCTTCAGTTTCAGTATTGCCTGGGAAAAGATAACTGAGAATACACTCCTGGTTTGCAAAAACTGGGCCCGTATTCACAAGGGCATTCCCCCCCTACAATACGCCACTGGTTCGTAAAAACCAGTAACCTCAATGTTTTCGTGTCATTGAAAGGTGAAAACAAGCACTTGAAAGGTTTCGTGCATTTGAAAGGTGTTTTGTAGCCGACGACTGCTTCCAAAGGTCTCAATTTGCTTGCAAAGGTACTGCGTTGCCACTGAAAGGTCTGAGAGAGGTCTCAGGGCAGCTGTCATTGTTTTTACTATGTTGACTTCACCGTCATGAATCGCATGCTTTTGCCAGGCCAGCGATGCCTCCACCTGCGATCAGTGCAAGGCTGGCAGCAGACGAAAGGGTGAGCGCCTGCAAAGGTGGGCAGGCGACCAATTCTTGGGGGCGTTTGGCCAGATGCGCTTGGGTCGTTGCTTGGTGGTAGTAGTCCTTACTGGTCAAGTAGTGACTCTAGAGTTTGTGCCATATAGGGCCTGGCCACCCTGCAGCCCACACTGCCAGGGATTGCATGGATTCCAACGACAACAAGCTATATACTCTCTGTGGCAAACTTCATGTTTCGAGACTATGATTTGGACACAGTAGCTCCAGTCTTCCCGCTGCACTGATGAGAGTGGTAGTGGGTCAGTGGTGTTTCAGCAGCGTGCAGCGTTCAATCGAAGTGAGGCAGCCCTGGCAGCTTACATGGCCTATAGAATCGGCTGTCGCATCCCACCACTGGACAAGGTGTGTGAAACCTTTCAGTGCGTTCTGTTGAGCCTTCACCACTATGTGTCACACTTACTTTCCCATGAAAGGTTCTCTAGTGCTATTGAAAGGTGAGCTGGTCGTCTGCCTTGTTTGATCAGACAAGAACATCATCAGGAATCAGATCCCATATTGGCACTCCAAGCTCCGCAGGACCCAGACAACCTGATGCTGCAGATCTCGCACGCTGAGAATCCCTTTCTGAGGATGGGGGAGTCCAGGCTGTCTTTTTTTGGACAGTTGCAGAGGCAGCTTTGCCCACTCTGTGGTGAAGAGCCGTGACTTGGTGGATGCCTGTGTGATAGTTTTCAGGCAACAACCTGCAACTTGATACGACCATACGTTGCAACCTGTGAGCGCTTCGGCTGTTTGTTTCTACCTGTGCCACAAACCAGATGAATCACCGCGCCCATGCCAGGCAACAGGTCTGTCAGCTTCAAAAAAACTCTGGCTTGGTGCTAGGGCGGACCTGCTTTGGGGCATCCTTAACTGAGGTGGTGACAAGCTGATGGCCTGTTTGAAGATTCTGGTGGCCAGTGCCAAAGTTCAGAAATTGGAAGCCAGGGAGCAGTTAGCTTTAATTATGATTGCAACGTACCTTCGCTCTGTGCAATTTGGTGAGTTCTTGGTGGATGAGTTGTCGGCTCGTCGGCCCTTGGCTTTGCTTCCGCTCGTTCAAAAGTTCTTCGAAGTCACCCATGGGGTTGCCCAGCGAAAAGCTTTCCTGCCGTCCCGAGTTATTTCCAAAAGGGAGCAGAAGGTCCGGCCGAACCGTGCCCTGGCGAAGCTTCGGATGGCTGATGTTCTGGCCATGGCTGGCCAATTTTTGGATGGCAGCCTCGACATTATGTTCGTGTGCCAGGGCAAAGCTGATTGGATTGTCGACGTGGATATGTGCCTTGTCGCAACCTGAATGGAATTTCAACAACATCATTTTCAAGACAGGGAAGCAATAGCCAAGTAATTGACCACCGAGGCTCTATCTCGTGAAGTGCAACTCCAGCAGGCTGATGGCTCCCCACTTTCGGCAGACACTTGCGGCCATTGATCGTTTGGCCAACCCTTGCTACGAGTGCAGCCCGCATTGGATTCGCAGATGCAGTTTATAGTATAGTATAGGTTCGTGTCCTGGGGTTTGTGAGTGGCCCGTGCACTATAATAGACTTCACTGACTAAAACTTTTGCGGCTTCAATGGCGCACTCGGGTTTTATGTCAGGAATGGAACGTACAGCAAGGTCTTTGGGCGATGGTGCGGCCAAAGCCCTGCAGACACTCTGGAAGCCGTCCAGGAGCAGTTGAAAGGTTTGCCAAATCCCAAGTGCGTGAAGATGCAAATTCTCCAGGCTGAGGTCACATCTGACGTTTGTGTCGTGAATGCGTGCAAGTGCATCCACGTCTTGAAGACTCCCGGTTTGCGCTTATCGTTGAGATTCAGCAAATGGCTTCCTGTCAGTCATGGGTTTCCCTAGCCACGACTTGCGCTCAGGAACTTTTGCTTTCTCAAAAGGAGTTGCTAGGCTAATTTGGGATGCCAGCGTGAGTTTGTTTCCGCCCCTTGGCTTTGCAGCCACAATGGGGGCAGCCATTCTCAGGCAATTGGATGGGCGAGGAAGACCCGTCTCCTCTCCCCAAAGTTGGCCGTGCCCTCGGCGGCAAATGAAGAGGCTTCCTGGCTCATCGGCTCCCGTTTCAGGCACCATTGCCGCTTTCGTTCCTTTAGGAGGAGATTTAGATGTCGCTGCAAGGCCTTAACGCACCGCTTCATGTAGACCCTTAAAGTCAAGCACTTTGCCCTTCACTGCTGGACTATTCAGATTTTAGCAACTGAAGGGTTATGGCCCGGACCCTTCCAAGCATGTGGCTGGTTTTTGGCCACTGGGCTTTGGGTCGGATAACTAAAATTAGCCGTTAGTGTTTTGTGAGCATCCTGTTCAGGCCGAGATTGGCTGGGCTCATAGATCCTCACCATCAAGGCACCTTTTGACCTTGCAGAAGGTTTCTCAAAGGGTACAGTGTCGTCACCTTTCCTTGCGCAAGGAATAACTGTTGATGCAGTAAAAGGTGGTGGGCATGTGTTCAAGGGTTGGCCAGGCAGTGCAAAGCACATGCTTGAGCTTTGAGGCCACTGGTTATTATGTACCTTTGAAATCACCAAGCCTACCCTTCCCAGCGGAATAGCTTCAACCTATCAAATGAAAGGTAGTAGGTGGGGTCGGAAAGGTTTGCCTTGTGTGTCTTGTTTGAGGACCTTGTGTTGTTTCTTACAGCTTCCTGGCCGGTACTGGCCAATTTTGCGACTTCGCTCACTATCCTTGGCAGGGTGAGGTTGGAAGTGCGGCCCACAGATCCTCTCCATGGAGGTGCCTCATTGTTCCTTCCTCGGGCTTCTTCAGGGCACCCAGCCGTGACCTTTCCTTGCTCCAACCTCTTTGGTTTTTGCAGTCAAGGATGGCAGACATGTACCCAAGGGTTAGCCTGGTACTGTACGATCAATTCCTGTTTTCTTTGTCGCTTGCAACCCACTGTTTTGGCTAGTGGCTGTGGTCCTTTGAAATCACAAAGTTTCCTTTCCCAGCGGAATTGCTTCCTGCAGGCAATTGAAGGGTAGTGCGTGGGCTCTGAAAGGTAGACTCAAGATTGAGCTTGTCGTTTGTGTGGCCTCTGGCTAACTGGTTGAGATTTTGGATTTGTCCATTGTTCCTGTGGGAGGCCTTGCCTCAGACCAAGCAGCAGCTGGTTGTGACCCAACACATGAAAAGACTGGGGTTGGTGGGCTGGCCGCTTGCTGTCTGATTGAGTTAAAGTGCTCACTTGAATCTTCGAAGCCTCACTGAACAGTAGCATACGTCTCAGGTATGTGAATTTCTTAGACTTTTAGAGCACGGAAACTGCAGAGAAGAGAGGCTCTGCGATTTTGAGAATTACGCCTGCAGGTCTCCAGCTAGTTGCGGCAGACGATGCGCTGCATGCCCTTACTGTCAGTCAATGCGCGGAAGCTTGGATCCAATACCTGTTTGTCGCGGGCAACGAACCACTGAAAACAAATCAATTCAATTGTCACGAGAAGATAACCTTTCAAAGTCTTGCTTGCGCCTTTGAAATACCACAATTTGCTGGCCATTGAATCGAAAGGCGCCAAAAGGCGCCCAAAGGTATGACGACGCGAAGCTTTAACGCAAGTTTGTAAGGTGGACATGATGATAATTAGCTGGCTCAGGGGCTGTTCGGCTCAAGGTGGTTCATTGGCTTCAATTCAACCAATCTTTGGAATGGCGCTTCCTCCGCCATTCCGTGTACGAGGCAAGAGATCTCCGAAGGACCTTATTGTCCGCAAGAAACTCAAGACTAAGAGAAGGAGTAGGGTATCTGAGCGAAGAGCCGCGATTGGAGATGGCCTTGCGCCCAAAGCTTGCCGCCCCTTTGCTTTGTTCATGAAGGATCATTGCAATGTTCACAAGGGGGCGAGCAAGGATGCGCACGCGCAGGAAATGAAGCGCTTGGGGCAAAAGTGGCGAGACCTACCCCCGAGTGAGAAAGAGGCTTACAGAGCCAAGTGCGCTGCAGAGTTTGAGGCGCAGAGGGTGCAATTGCGAGTTCAGGGGTGAAGTTCAGACAGCACCTCCTTCCTGAGTGCAAGGGACAAAGGTTGGAACCTTTCAGTAGTAGCCAGTCGGAGAATACCATCAAGCAGGAGCAGCAGGAGGACGTGCGGATTGGTGCCTTCCGATGCCATACAGATCCAAAAACACAAGATGGCTCATGCTTGTACGTCGGAGAAGGTTCCTATGGAGCTGTGCTGCTGAGTGACAATCACCAGGGAAGAAAATGCGTCGTGAAGGTGTACAAGCATAGAATCCAGGACGGAGACATGCAGCACGAGGCTTCCATGATGAAGGCTGTGCGGGCGAAGGTTTGCCAGAGCTGCCTATGCTTTTTCCCAGAGGTTTTGGCGGTTGAGGAGAGGAAGCTTCCGTTCCCCCACTTAGTGTTGAGTTTTGGTGGGCCGTGCGTGAAGTCTGTTTTGTCTGAGGTGAGACACTGCCCCCCAAAGGTTATTCTAATAATTAAGACATTTACGGAGAGTAATTGTGTTGGCGGTGCTGTTGCACAACGCAAGTTGATCAGAAGTCTTTCCTCAAAGCCACTCACACGAGTCTGAAAAACCCACGTGGTGTTGTGAGTTGATTTTGCCGGAGCAAAGCAGTACTTCACGCCACCGCTCTGCAGCCATCTGGCAGTGGGCTCATCCCCTTGCGCGAAGGTGCATCAGGCTTCATTGTAGCTGCTCCTTCGAAGGATGGACTGAAGGGTCAAAGGAAGTTCCTAAAGGGCAGCGCCTGTCGCAGAACTCTATGTTCAGATCAGTCTATGCCAGGGCCGGCTTTTGATTTTGAGAAGGGTGCGTACACTGCACATCCGTCTAGAGTAGTCGAGACTTTTTTGGGACTGGGCCTCTCTTCACATTATGACAAGATGGAACCACACAGCTCTCAGCCTGTCAGCAGACCAGTCCCAAGAACACCAACGGGAAGTGGCAGCAGTTTACCAGTCTGATCCTTGGTCAGGCTGCAGCGGCTTCTCGGCTGCCGGCTGCTTTGGTGAAGGTTCCTAGACCAGGCAGGCGTCAACTCAGGGCAGATGAAATCGGTGAAGAAGCACTTATTATTGATCGTCAGCCCCTTCTCTCACCTATCATTCGTTCCTGCCAGGTGCAGACAGCTGCTGCTAGCGCTGGAGCAGAATTGTGAGAGAAGAAGAAAAAGTGCTCATTTCCTTAATATTTTTCGGGCCAGTCGAAATTAGCAGCTAGATGATGTGTCCTATTCTGAGTCCATTTTCGATACTTTCACGCCCGGCAACCTGCCTTCCCCACCGTATTTCTCAACCAGCACGTGTTTTCCTCGCCCAATGAAGCTCCCAATGTCCATCTCCTTCCTGGCCCCACATGATCTTCCCACCAAGTTGAGTGGTGTGCCGGTGTGTGCGCCCAGGACCGGCCCGCCGGTGAGCGCCTTCCTGACCTCCGACTTGGTGCGCACGTCCCAGCATCGTCCGATCGACCGATGCGCACGAGGGACGGCGTGGGGGGGCTGGGTTTCTCCGTTCACAGGTGGAGGGGGTGTGCCTCAAAACCGGGAATTTGGTTGGGGGGAACCCTTTTCGTTCGCATTTGCCGTGCCAAGCTTTCATGGAGTGGAGCTTGGACTCTCAGCCTCATGGAAATCCTCATGAATCCTCTCTTCAAAGTCTTCAAAGTATTCTATCTAACTTGGCTCTTCGTGGGAACTGCTTGGAATCTCTATTATGGAAATCCTCTCTATCATTGAGTGAGCCAAGTTAGATCCCAGTGAATCCAGGCAGTTCCCACGAAGGTTCGTGGGTCACCAGTGGCGGAGGCCCTAATGATCCACTGCCACCCCTCTGAGGTACGGTGATTGGAGACACTGTTATGTAATGTTATGTAGGTTTGGAGGGTCCAAGTACCTTCTGAGAAGGTACTTGGATTCCTAGGTCGTAGGCCATAATAGCCATTCCAATCGATCATTTCGAAGCTCCCTTTCCTTTGCAGGGACCATACATTCGTCGATGGCCACGTGTTTTGCAGAGCAGTTCTTTTGAAACTCCCTTTTCCGAAATTGCCAAGACGTTGAAAGAAGAGCCCGTGAAATGGGCCTGGCTCGTGCCCCATCATGTTGGGCTCCACCGTTTGCCGGCTTCAGAACCGACACCAGGGTGCCGGTTGTGCCTGATCGGTCTGGTGCCATGACCAACTACCTGTCATGCGCCCTGTTCCTTCATGTTCCATTTCCCAAAGTTTCCCAAACACTCCATGTACAGCACATGGAAATCTCAATTCACCCAAGAAACCACCAAACCTGATGCGCCAATTTGCCAGTCCCATGGGTCGTGGTCGCCCTCGGTTTCGCGCTCCGACATCTTCCCATAGTCCGACCTCCACCCTGACTCCCGACCGCTCAGGTATACCTTTTAGTTTACATGTAAAGGCACACAACAAGAGTTCTTACATGAATGATCATGAATGCACACATGTACCCTATATAACTCCCAAACCCAGTTCTATACAGTTCTCATGTCATGTATATAACCAAATGCACCCTAACTCCCAAAACCACCTCCACCGGTCGTCGCCAGATACTGTACCGCGCCGTATCCCTGTCATCTTTGCAGCTTTTGTGTGGCGATGTCTTAGGCCCGCCAGTGGTACAAGGGCAAGAAGGTTCACTATGCGTCGATTCACGACTTCCTCCAACGTTCGGGAGACCAAGATTCCAAGTGCTGCGAGTGGACTCGCATGCTATACCAGTCATGTCGACTTCCTCCAACGTTCGGGGTCTCCAAGTCTATGACGCCGTCAACGCGCAGTAGACAAGACTCGAGGAGATTTGAGCACTCGCGCTGCAGTTGTCCAGCGCATTGCTATACCGACGTCATGTTATTTGGAGCCAAAAACGGGAGTCACTCGATAAGAGCTTAAGAATGGGATATATAGAGTCGGCACAAAGCGAAGGTGAACGGTTTGTGTTTGGTTTCTCCGGAGTGTAGATTTATATATCCGGCCTTTGTGTTACTTTTCTGAATAGGAGACACTCCCAGGACCTTCAAAGTGACCTTTTGAGATCTCAGAATGAGGTCACTTAGACCCTAGAGAGGCCACTTAGAGACCCAAAGAGGTCACTTTGAAGGTCCTGGTCCATGTAGCGCAATGTAGATATCTTCCATAGATGGAGTGTTTGGGCATGGTAGCCGGAAGATGAGATCCGTTGTTGCCTGCTTTTAGGGACCACTTGCGACACCGTTCACCGCTTCTAGGCCTCAAAAACGGCCTCGTGCTTGCTGCCCTACCGCCCTGACCATCACACCGCCACGCCGGCGGTGCTCACAGACCGCACAGGTCAGCAGAAGCGGAATGAGAAGCTGATCTACCTCACAGGGCTTGGGAAGCCCAGAAAAGTGCAGTAGTTCTGGCTGTCCTGCTGTGCTGTGGTTTCAAGTACCGGCCATTTTTTACCAGGCAATACGGAACCATAGTGGGCCGGTTCGCCAGGGAGGTTCCGTATTCCCCCTGAGAAGTTTGGTGCGATTCAAGGACCCACAAAGGTAGCTGCATGGCTAAGAAAAAACATAAACATAATCATTCAGATATTCTCAGTGTCGGTGTTCGTCCTGGTTTTGCTTGGGGTCACATATTTGTTATTTTTTCCGAACTGGCGTGGATCCCCAAATGTGGGGAATATGAGGTTTTCCCAGTTTGTTTATATAAGCAAATCCAAGTCATGGACATAATTCTTTGATCTGATTCTTCACCTTTCTTCCAGGCGGATGAAAGGGATGAAGGGGTTTGCGTTGCTTGACTAGAGACTCACTGAAGAAGGGATTCTGCTCCGAACAGTGCAAGGTTCAGGCCCAAGGATGCTTCAGTGCACGTGATACCATTGATTCTGAAAAGCAAGCTCGGTGAGACCTGCTTAGTGAGGTGCTTTTTGGGGGGGGTGGAACACCTCAAGGGCCTTGGAGTGAACGTTCAATTCTCTTGGTGAAGAGCCCTCTTGCAGCCGAAAATCAACATGAGAGAGGAACCAAAGGAAGGAGCCTAGACCAATGGACCCCCCACCCCAAGAAAAGAGACAACAACAGGTCTGACCTGACGGGTGTACATCGTACTGGTAGATCAATATCAAGATGACTTAATGAATGTCGCATGTCAGCCACCCTGTCAGGACGTTCTGAAACGGGAGAGTCTTTCGAGTTATGAATCTTGAGTTCGTGTAGTGAGTTGTTGTTCACATATGTGATGTAAACTATTGTGCAAAACACCTGCATGGAGATGTTACTTGACATAATCCACCACCGACCACCACTGATAGGGATCTCTATGAATAAACCTGTGATAACTTCACATACCAGCGCCACCCAAAGGGTGTTTATTGGATGGAAAAAGAATGAAAAAGACGTAGTCAAGGGCCTCAAGGGGGTCTATCAACCACCCGAAATGGGTGGTGCTGGTATAAATTTTAGATGTTTGTGTGTGTGTGTGTGTCAGCCCTTGGGCCTCCGATCTCTAGGCAAACATCTTTCAGGGTGCCATTCTCAGGTTCCATGTTTAGTTTTCGGGAGTGCGCTATTGGGTTTGAACAGTCCGGAAACAACACGGCCGGTTGTCGCACACAGCGACAGGGATGGAAGGACAGCGACACACCAGCGATTAAACTATCACTCCCAGGACCTTCAAAGTGACCTTTTGAGATCTCAGAATGAGGTCACTTAGACCCTAAAGAGGCCACTTAGAGATGCCAAAGAGGTCACTTTGAAGGTCCTGGAATGCGTGGTTCTCAGCCAAGATATGTATTGAATCGCATCCGTGCGATGGGACCCTGAATACCTGGTTCTGTGCTCTAGCCCGTAGCCAAAATCGAGGACTTCTACACACATGTTGCTCCATCCCTCCTTTCGAGACGGCTCAGAGGCTCAGCGATAAATCATGATAAATCCGTATAGGAAGGTGCAACATCAGTGCCATGATCTCCAGAGCGTATCGATGCGTTCTGCGCTCGCAGCACAGGTGGGCCGTCGTGCGAGAAAGGCATCTCAGCAGCTTGAGACTCTCTGTGCAGCCGGTTGCTACGGCTGACTTGGACACTGTGGGGTTGTGGTGTTTGGTCGAGGAGGCAAGGTCGTCGAGGACGCCCACGCAAGCGGGATCCGGGTCCCGATCGCCCAAGACTTCGAGGGCACTGGGCGATGGCAGTGGCAGTTGGCGATGTTGTGATTGTGGGGTTGAGAAGAGACGGGATGGCTTTTCTGTAAGTGCCAAAGGCTATGTTCGCTCGTACTGCAAAAGTTGTGACAATCAGAGAAGGGCTAATTATGCTCGAACCCTTCGCGGAAATGCTGTTTGTCTTGTTAGCAGTGCCAAAAATCGATCAAAATTGAAGGGTTGGGACTGCAATTTGGACGTTGACTTTATCCTTGACACAGTCCTGCAACAGCAAGGAAAATGTGCGTACTCGGGTGTTCACATGGAGATGCTGTTACCGCACTCAGACTGGCGAATGTCATTGGAAAGGGTGGACAATGCTGCGGGGTATGTGCGGGAGAACTGTGTTCTTATTGCTGCAGAATTCAACTCCACAGAAAAGTTGAGCAGAAGAGTCCCAATGTCAGCAACATTTGGATCTTCCAAATGGTCTTTGGAGAAGGTTCAGAATTTCAATTCTGAGCGACTGTCGAACGTGGACTTGCATGGCTTGAATAGGTTGATCAGCGCTGCACGTGAGGGATACCGCTCCCTTTCTCGACCTGTTGGTTTCACCGCCCCCAAGTGTGACAAACTTGAGGAAGTTGAGGCGATCTTTGGAAGATTCAGGTGTTTGAGGTGTGGGGTTTGGAAGCCTTTGGAGTGTTTTCACTTGTGCAGCCAAAGCGCAAGAGGTCATCGAAGTCAATGCAAGCAATGCAAAGCTGCTTACGATTTTGCCTGCAGGACGACTTTGCGTGGACACATACAAAGCATGCTTGGGCATGCCCGTGCCAGGCATAAACTGGGCAAGTGGCACGGCAACTTTGAACTTGATTGTGCTTCAGTGCTGGAGATGATGGTGTCTCAACAAGGGCGTTGCTTTTACTCCGATGTCCCCTTGCGTTTTGCGCAGCTCAACGTTGATTGGATGGTGTCACTAGAAAGGCTCGACAACAGCAAGACATACACACAAGACAACACAGTGCTGGTGGCGTTGGAATTCAACACTCCAGATCATAGTCGCACTGCCAAATCAGAAGTGTTTGGCTCTGGCCAGTGGTCCAGGCGCAAGGTGGAGCATGTTTGGGGGGAGTTTGGGAGAGGCCTGTCACTTTGTTTGAGCTAAAATCGCAGATCGAGGTCTTGCTCAAGGGCTTGGAAAAATATATTGAGCAAATCAGACCTTGAAAGGTAGTCCTAGACCCCTTGTGGTCTTGCTCTGCACAAGAACATGGAGCTGGTAATCCATGGAGCTGCTGACCTCCTTTGGAATTCTGAGGAGCTGTGAACTTTGGCTTTCGATAGGCATTCAGATGTATCCGGATTTATCATAATGTATCCATGGCTCCCGAGTTGTTGGCTGTATAGCTTTGGGCCGTGATAGTTCGCCGCAGAACTCATCTCACGTATATGAGCTGCTTTGGAAGGACCCAAAACAAAAGGAGCGGGACTGGGACGTCAAAAGCTTCCGAAACAAAAGATACGAACACAGATGTTGACACTCTCAGTCTCGAGGGAGACGAACATCCAAAGTCTTTGATTACCTTTCCTCCAACAAAGATGGTCTCGTGACGTTTCGTGGACGATTCCCTGTTTGGTGTTCGGATTTCGTCATCTTTCCAGGGGCCATTTAATCTTGAAAATGAGAGTTGAGCACTTCTTTCCTTCAGGGCTTTAGCAGAGCATGCTGGGCCTGAGACCGAATGTTGCGTCCACTCACGTAGGTATGCGGTAACGGCCAGACCAAGAAGATTCCAGGATGTAATCCCCTGCGAAGGTTTAATATTCGGTTGACGAATAACTTGTACAGTACCTAGTCTTGCACCTGTACTCAATTGTACTCTACATTCTTTGGGGAAGGATGGTCGCTATCTATAGTCAAAAGAACCGATGCAATCCACCGCTGTTTTCTTTGTCTCACAACCTTTCGGTGCTGTTTGACCTTTGACGTCTCGGCGATCGTTTTGTTCGATCACCCCGGCACCTCGCTCAGGCATTCCTTGGGCGGGGGCATTGCCAATCTCCTAGGCACGCCTGATCGCCGATCGAACGCACGGCCCGAAGAAGCAAAAGAAAAGATCCACCTGCCTACATGAACAGACACTGGGAAGATCTTCTAAGTATATGCAGGTTGCTCCCAAGTTGTTGCTGTTCACATCGTGTTTCTTCTGAGAGCGGTTTGAGATGTGTTTGGGGATGTGAACATGTTTGAGCTAGAAACGTGTTCCATGACTCAATGACGTGGAACTCCTGGTCACTACCAACATGTTGCTATTCCAGATGAACATGGGTCACATGTTACACCATATTCTTGCTGGTGCTTAAGCACGAGTGGATGAGTCAAGAACATGTGTTGGGAATATTGTTCTGTAGATAGATGATATAGGTTCATGTGTTTGGATTCTGGTTTGACAGCTTTGACCCCCCCGCCATTGACAGAGAAAGAAAGAATCGAGGCAGCTGACTTGCGTGGGATGAGTTGGAGCAAACAGTGTTTTTCTTCTGCTCGGTGGATTTGAAACAGTCGAACTTGTGCTGGAAATGCTTTAAGTTTAATATAGTTCTCAGAGTCAGTGGAGGCTGGCATTCATTGTCGAGTAGGGTGCTCAAGTGGGTGGCGGATGCACCTAGTTATCTTTGGTAGGCAGTACTGCAACTGTTTCCCTGCACAAACTCACCAGAATACCTGAAATCTTTCTTCTACCGCAATTGCATGTAAACTTCTTATTTATCCTCGGAGTCAAGAACTGTGAAACAAATGGTGGTTATATAGGGGGACTTTTGTAGGATTTATATAATCAGACTAGCTTTATTCCAGCAGATCCGGACGGAATGCCTGACCCCCCAGCAGCGCTCCAGTGTGCGCGGACGGCTTCAGGTGCTGAGTTTGGAATTCCCTCCATCGCCTTTTCTCCTCCGGGCGTCCGGAAGCCCGTCACACTGAGGATTGCAGACGACGCAGCAGGCATGGGTGCCCACTTACCCACCCACCCGCACCCGTGGATCGTGACCAGAGGGGATCTGCGAATGTATGCGAATGTTTGACCAGGTGAACTGGTCTGGTTGCCTGTTGCTTTTTGGCTTGTCTTGATGACTCATAATAAGAAATTGGGAAAGATGCAACAGTTGAATCTCCGTAAAGAATTACCTAATGCTCCAAAAGCTATAATACAAAGATCGAACCGATTTTGTGTAAGTTCTACCCCCCCAAAAAAATAGCTGCAGTACACATCATTACACAACTGAGTAGCATATCTTCACATCTCTTGGGGCTGCCAAAAGCGATCAAATCCAAATCCTGAGCGGTCCTTACTTGGCAACCCGGTTCGGCTCAGAAAGCTGTTCCAAACAGCCTACCCAGGAGTTCTATAGGAACCCTGAGGATCTGCAGGTCACCTTTTTTTTTGTGAATCTGCGTTGTTATAGGAACCCTGAGGTTTTTGTATCAGCAACTCCCAGTAAAATGTAGGTCTTTGACCTGTAGGGTTTAAACCTTTTTGAAGGAATCGGTTTCTCCACGAAACAAGGAACGGGTGGGTTTCGGTTCGGTGAACCTGTCATTGTCCAGGGAAACGGCTTGGGGGTCGGAGTATCTTCCAGAGGATTTATACTTAAACTTCACCCAGTCTTCTATCTATATAATATATGTGTTTTTGATCGCCTCGAAAAAGATGTCCACCCAACCATGATCAACCATGGGTCCCTGGTATTTATGCGGCAGGCAGGCCCTTCCACCCTAAACATCCTCTCAGCTAATATATTTGTTTCCTCACAAGGCTATGAATACAATGATTGTTTTTTTAGGGGGGCTGATTTTGATAATTTCCCTTACCTAGGACTGCAAAGAAAGCCTAGGACTGCAAACGTATATAAGCCTTTGAGTAAGCCTTTGGACTGCAAAAAAGGGTTTAACCATTTGATGAAGACAAACAACTTGGGCTCAGTCGCAGCGACCGTCCGCTCGCCGCTCTTCACACCGCTCTCAGGTCCGATCGACGGCGGGGCATCCCGTGGAGGGCGTGCGTTCGGGGCGTGTGGAGGGAGGCATGGCTGGTTGCAACCCGAAACAACATCGGATGACTGAATCCCTAAATCCCTAAATCAGCAGGTGGCCCCTTTTGGCTTGGAGCCAATTTGGCTTTCCGAACCTGGCAGCCAACGTGTCCAACGGCAGCTTCCAAGGTCACTTAAAGCAGATGCGCAGAGACGTAACAGCCAGGGTCAAGCCTTCCAATCTCCCCAGTTGGATGTCCAGATGGTCTACGATGTGATACATGGCCATGTTTGCTCAAAATCATCTCACTCTGAGTAACAGCTTGGCTCCAACCAAACACCCCCTGAGGCGATCCTTTTGGACATCAACCCCGTCAGGTTGCAGGCGAGGCCCTTCCGCGCATGCGCATGCGACGCCCACCTCGGCAGTAGCAACACTCGATGGGCTCGGCGGAAGAAGGATCCAACTCAGAAGTTCTTTGAATCTGTGCTCACGGTTTAAGTAACGTGAACGTTAATAAAGTTGGCAACCCCGACCCCGAGCACCTTTGGCACCGCTATTTCTCCAAAGTTCTTTCTTGATTTGGATGGTATGGGTCCACATTGCAAGGTTCCAGAAATATGTAAAACATACTGCGCTGCTGACCATGCTGCTCAATCAAATTGCCCAAGCGGGAATTGTCAACTGTGATTTGCATGTCCATTCTGTGGCTCATTTAGTTAGCAAACTCGTAGTTTGTTGGTACACCTTGGGGTCAGTTTGTACTCAATGGTCGTGATACTCCACAATGAGTGCATGTAAAAGCTCATTTTGTGTCAATTGTGTATCTCACCAAGCTTTCAAAGGACATTGACTTTGGACCTGTTTCCAGAATTCTTCCAATGGAACATGCGTATCGGCAACACAAAGTCCTAGAACACGATGTCTTGTTGAGTCTCAAAACCCTTATTATGACGATAGTTTTTGTTTTTTTTTCCCATTCCTTCAGTCCATGTCGCAACCCTTTTTGGGGTGTCCAATCTCTTCAGCACGTCCACCCGAACCCGCCTGGCCTCCAGGCCCTGGCCGTGGATGTCATTCCTGACCGTGATCCCGTGGTGAGGTGCAGTTGTCACACGTCCACCGGACGGTCGAAGATTCCGTCGGTCCAGCGGCTTCGCACGTGGATTCCGGCGTGGCCAAGCGTGGCGCATGTGCGGCGTTCGTGGTGTGCGTGGGATGATACGTCCTCATGAGGAGTGGAAGACAACCCGTGTGGTAAACTGAAACAACCTAGTATGGCGCAGTCCTAGCGCCATGATGTGTTATGCTGTGTCAGGGTTGCTGCAGTATTTGGATTTGGTGCTGTTCAGTCAGGTTTGACGGCCCAGTGAAGAACAACTCCGGGTATTGGTGGAGAATTCCTGAGAGGGGGGGGACTACATAAAAAGGAATGAACCAGATCCTCCAATTCTGCAGTTGGTTGGAGCCCTGTAAGAGACTCTGAGTTCAACAAGTTGAGATTTGATCTGACAAAGAGCAGTTAGAATTCCCAATCACTAGGTCACCAGGCTGCCTACTGGCCTACAGGATTCTAAAGAACATTCAATGCTCAACATCCTATCCTGGAGGTGGGTTCACACGTCTTTTTGGAGCAATCCATGCAACTGGAATGTTTATTTCTTACTTCCATTGACCAGATTCACTTGAAATCGATCACCCCAAAGTCACGGAAGACCTCCGCATGAAGCTCAACGCACACACCTGTGCACCGTCCTGGTGACCATGAAAGCTTGAACCTGGTGTTGGAGTCTAAACCAAGTGTATAACACCAAGGGAACATTAATTAATTCAATGGTGATTGAGGTTTTAGCCCAGCAGATTTGAGGAGTTCCGGAACCAGCCTTTTCGGAGAGTCCTTCTGCAGTTTTTGGATCCTTTTCTTCATGGTGCCTACCGAGTGGACTCCATCTTCGCCAGCATGGGTGGGTCATAGGACCCACCCAAACACACTTCAGGAAGCCCCCCCCCTCCACCGGCACTTGATCTCAGTGATGCCTCCTCCCACGTCTCGGTCCTGGGCCAGGACCGGGGATCATGGCACGGTGCAGTTGCCGATCGCCTGTGCTGATCATTGGCCAATGCCCTGCACCCCAGAGCGCGTTGATGGCCGCGCCGGCCAGCGCGCCGCGCGGCGCCTGCGCGGGAAGGGCCCAAGTGCTTCGATTCTATGCAGATCTATCTTTGTCCAGTTGGTCTGCTTTGGGATCCTAAAAGGTGGTGAGCCTGGGCGCCGATCGAACGGACACACATGGAATCACCCATCGAACGAAAGGGTCCAGGTAATAGGAATGATAGGAACAGCAGATCTCAGTGATGGATGACTGTCACCATCCTCAGAGCTTCCATGAGCTTCCATGTCTACACATGTCACACTCTACACATGGCAAATTACAGGTACTCGGTCGCCTTCCAAGACAGTTCAAAGAGTTTGGTTGACCTGCTGTTGTAGTCTAGAAAAATTTAACATCACCTAAATTCCCCTGTGAAACAAGGCTTGTTTGAGAAACAACGTACAACATTGAATCAATGGTTGGCCAGGAAGCCTGGCACCCAGGACTCATCCACCGCGTGAAATGAGTTCACCTTGCGGCCACTCCGTCAGCCGCCATCTTTTATTGGTGGAAACGACTGCGAAAACGACAGCGATCCGAGCTAGACTTGGTCGAATATATCAGAGTGAAGAGCTCTCAGACATAATTTCGGAACCCACAGGTCGAGTCGTAGTGCTTTTGTATGATCAACTTCAGTAAAATGAGGTCTTAGTCTTTGCCTGTAGGCAATATATAGCAGTTGCTTCTCTTCAGTCAAATGAGGTCGAACTGACCTGTAGAAAGTTGAGTGATGCCAGTGACGATGTCCCGACCGATGGCAGTGAGGTGCCACCGCATTTTCAACAGCGTTTGTGAGCTCTTCGACACTTGTGGTGATCAGGTCTGCTGGTCGTTTCCGTTTCACGGATGTTCATGGGATCGTTTCGGGCATTTGGGGCAGCCCCCACACACAGAGATGTTTTCTTTTTGTGTGTGTGTGTTTTTTAAATGTGTCTATTTGTGTGTTTGTTCTTAGCTTGTAAGAGGGGGACCACCTTGTTTTTAACAATTTCCAAGAAAGGACGTGTTTTACTCAACGATTTGTGGTGGTCAATGCATTTAAGAAAGACGTGATAAGACATGCCCATCCTTGTTTTTTCGAGGCGATTCAGCTCCACGTGTTCCGAGTTCCGAAAGCTGATTCAGCTTACTATAGCTTGCTCCACTAGGATCGGAGGGTTTTTCGGCTCCCCAAGGAGTTTTTTGTGAGGTCCTGAACCACTCCCTGAGGTCCTTTCTCCACTCGCTGAGTCCTGTTGACGTGGATGGAACCACCTTTACTTGGTATTCAGATGTCATGGTCTTCCTACTTTCCCTAGGGCTCCAACCACCTCCTGAGAAGATGGTTGGGGTGGAGCCCTAGGGTTTTGAGGCCCCATTTACTTGCATGATTTCGGGGAGGGTGCTTGGACTACCCGAACCAACGCCCGTCTTCTCCCTGTTCGGGCCAGGCACAACCACCACGCGTCCTGCCGGCGTGTTGAAGAAGACCCGCTGAAAGTTCATCATGGACATCGCATGACATCCCTGTTGCTACATGAGATCTGGGGTGTGTTAAGATCAAAGTTTCCATATCCCACCTCCAGTCGCACCTCCTCAGAAGGTATGACTGGACCCTCCTGTCACCCACCCCGAACACCTTCTCAGAAGGTACTTTGAGGCCTAGGTATGCGAATGTCGCCGTTGGTCAGAAAGGCCGGCTCGTTCTTCTTTTGGCCGAATGTGTGTGTGGCAGCTTCCATGCTTGCTCGTCCTGATTGACAATTTGGAACTGTTTGGCGTGCTGGGTTTAAAGTCTAAACATGCAGAAGAGACCAAGAGGAGTAAAGACAAAAGCAACAAACACAACACAAAGAGACAACAAGACCAAGACAAGACCGGAACTTAAAACAACCAACAAAACCACCTAACTACTTCGGTTGTTTCGGGATCAGTGTTTGAATTCCGAGCTGCCCTGAAAAACACTCCCATTTAGTACAACAAGTAACAATTTGGTCGAGTCTATTCGGGTCTTGAGGTTTTGTGGCCAAATCTGTGCGCACCGCAGGGAGCTGGGAGCGTAGGAATTTGATGACCAAACTCATGGCCCCATGGCATGACGGCTGGATATGGGGATGAAGTGTTTTAGCCGAGGAACAAAAGGGTATGCGAAGAGTTAGACATTTAGGTTGGACATATAGGAAGCATGAAGGTTGGACATAGGAACGTGTTTCTGATATGACACGCCGCCGAGTGCCAATGTGGGGTGTATATTGGAATGGGGACAATAACCTCCCATTAACCCCGCAAAGATTCCTTGAAGAAGGAAAATAGACCAAACATCCATTGGTGAGGTTGTCCCTATTGGATCCTATTGGAATACAAACCTTTGTACAGGGACACCTTCACACTCCTCCTTGGAATACATTCTCATGTAGAAACTTCACACTGACCAGAGTTCACTCCTGCACTTGCCGCCAGGCCTTGCCTTGTGACTTTTGCCCGGCCAAGCTGCGACAAAGGCCAAGGTGAGAGGTGTCGCGCTTGTGACTTTCGCACTGGAAACATCTTGAAACCAGTGGTTTTTGGGCCGCTTCAGCCTTGCATTTGATGAGGTTGCATGGGGGTCGTAAATCCGGTCCCAAATCATAAGAGAGGTGTGTTTCATGCAGTTTCGTGGGAGAACCATGTATAATTACCGGTCCATGCTTGAAACAGTCAGGGCCTTTAAACGAGATTGTTTCCCTCCCAAAGAGCTGAAGGAGCACTTGAGCAGCTGGACCTTGACAAAAGACCGATGCTTTGGATACAACAGGTGCAAGGCTGCAAGACCTGGTTTGTGGATTCAGGAGTGGATAGGAGTGGCATCCTCTTCTTGGGAAGTGTATTTTTGTTCCGTATTCCTTAAGCAAGTCCAAGGAGACGATAGAGGTTCCCTAATTATGGCACTCTATCTCGGATTTAGGTTATTTCGCGATTTCGGGACCAGAATCTATCTATAGACCTTCGAGAGCTAGGGGTAGATAGAGAGTTCGGGTTTCTTTATCAGCGAGGGGTTTATGTGGTATGTGTGATTTCCCAGACCATCCATGTATGGAATAGCCTTTGGGTTCATCAATGGGTTTCATGTTTGCAATCCCTAGGCCTCCAGTCGTACCGTATCGTTTCGTTTCGGTGGGACGACCGGTGCCCGGGTGGTTTTGGAGGCTTCAGTCATACCGAACCGGTTTGGAGGTCACCTGGAACCCCGGATGGCCATGGATGGTCTGAAGCCCATGGGTTTCCTCTTCAGCTCCGGATCCGGCGGATCCGCCCACGTCCCGCAGGCTGGCGCCCCATTGCGGACATCCAACCGGCCGAGATCGGACTTGGAATGGTTAACGGGCGGAATCGGCGCGGTGTTTGGGCCGAATGATGGAGCAAGTTCTGCATCTTGAATGGAAGACCGTCACCATGTTGGATGAAAGACAACGTGAAGTGAGTAAGTAAGCTCACAAATCTCATAACATGTATACCGTATACCTTATTGTTGCAAGAAGTTCAACTGTCAAAAGCTGAAAAGTTCTGAACTCGCTCCTAACCTCTTCAAGATGCAAACCCTCAGATTGGAAGTCTTGAGAAAGGGAAGCAGCAGATTTGGTCCATCAAGTGTCCAGAACTGCGGATTTGACGTGGAAGGATCAATCACGAAGGCTGGCCTTAATATCTCAGCTTGACGTTCAGTGATCCTCAGCCTTAATTGTTGTTCTCAAGCCTCCTAACCCTAGAAAAGGCAACTGAGAACCGCAGTTTTGCAACCTGGTCTGAACGCTCATCTGTTTTCAAGAGAGCACTGCTCCGGTGATTCTTCATGTCTGCAGGTCCGGAATGTGGTATGTCAAACTGCCACAACAACTTGTTAATAATTGAATGTGAAGAGGATGTTCCACCTGAGTCACACCTAGTAGAAGATGATTCATTTGCAAGAATGAGTATGATCTAAAGCAGAACTCGTTGATGTCTGGTCTTCTTAGCCCTTTTCTTTGTGCGTCCGAAGACGCAACCCGAACATCCAAGTTGGGACGATCGCTGCCAGGGCGAGAGAAAAGGGATCGACATCAAAGTTGGCAACGTTGGCACTTGGAAAGGAATTCTGATGGTGGTACACCAGACTCACATGGGACAATTCACCCGGTGGTGTTGACATGTTTTGACCATTTTCTATTACGGATGGCCATCTGGAAAGTATAAATCTGGATTTTTAGTTCATTTTGAGGGTACCTGGGAGGGGATGGTGCCTTTCAATTTGTAGACCTGTTATGGTTGCCCGGGGAATGTATACATAGAGTCGCGGCCATTGGCATGTTGTACCAGAAGATTTTGTCACATGTTCGAAGCACCCCGCGGGGTAGGCCAGTCATTTTGTAGTGAGGCCACTTGAGTAAAAACACATTTTGTAGTAACCTGATTTTAGTAACATCATGTGAGATGTTGTAAAACTGGTTGGACATGGTTAGACCCATTTGGGCTCTTAGGGCGCAAAATGAGATCAACGATATTCAACTATTATCAAATAGAATGACGGTGACCATGATTGGGTGTCCATTTGGGCAGTCACCAGCACTAGTGCACTACAAAATGCAGTCACCAGGGTTTATAGTCTACCAAGTTTGGAAAGCCTTAGGTTAGACCCTCCATTTTGTAGTGCACTTGTCCCTTTCTCTTTCGATGATCCTTTTTTCTTCAGCCATTGCATTCTGTAGTGAAGTGAGTGTTCTCAGGCTCTTTGCATTTTATATTGCCAAACTCTGCCCCCTGCAAATCATTGCTACAAAATGGAATTCCATCGTCTCCATGGGTATTTGAAGTGGATATTTATACAATCCAATGGTTTTGGGGTCGTGAATCTGCAGGGTGTTTCCCAGTGGAAAAATTTAAGACACCACGAGTTGTAAGTTAGTAAGGAATCAGGATCAGGGGCCTGAAGGGGCCCCCGTTCCGTTCAGGCTACGGTTTTACGGAATCATCGTTGCCTGGAGCCACTGGGATGCCCGTGCGAATTCTATGCCCATGCGGCCTGGGCCTGGATCAAAGCGGTGCTTTGTATCAGCGGTAGCACCGCCAGGCTTCCAAGATCTTCCATTCACCATTACCCAGTGGATCCCAGGCAAACCACTATAAGGAACCAGGGATTCTAGGTCTATGGTGTTAGTCTTTGGAACCACTGGTTACCAGCTATAATAGTGGTAACTGGATGGCCTGGGTTAACTATGTGTTTTGTTCCAAACCACCACTGCATGTTTTTGTTTAAGGAATTTCCACTACCAAACCAGGTCGTTCCCATTTTTTGAATGGTCCAACAGACTGTCCAGGGACCCTCATGTCACACCGGGGTAGCCACAGCACCGGTCTGGTGACGAACCGGGCAACGCTATACCTATAGAGAAACATTGTTCTTGATTCTCGGAGATTACATGTGTGCACATGTGTGTTTGAATTAAACCATCAAGCCGGACTGGAAATGGTTTGTAGTAATGTTATAGCCGGACGCATCTTGTCCAGTTGTAAGGATCCCAAACATCGTCCTTCACGGCGGGTCGACGCCCCCCGCGCAGGGCAGGAAGGCCAACGCTGCCCGAGGGCCATGTATGCGTTGGGTCGGTCTGTGTGGGTCGACAGCGATGTCCCAGCACCCTCCAATGCTTTCTGGTGACAACAGATGCCCATGAGCCACCTATTAGGGTCTCCAAACAGCAGCCCATAGACTATGGGGGGTGAAAACAAGGGTTTCCCCTCTCGAAGAAGAACTTAAAGTGTAGCACGAGACGGAAAGACAAGTCCGGCATTTTTATGCATGTTTGTGGTTTGTGTCAGTCAGAGACAGCTCGATTTTATCAGTTCACCTGTATCAACGTGTTATGATATCAAAGGCATTATTAACGTGCTGCTTTTTAGGATCGAACGTGCCATGTTTGGAACGAATCGCAAGGGAAGACGCGATGCTTGGAACCTGAGAAACCAAACCTGGACACCGGAGACAGACTGATCCTTTTTCCCCGGATGACCTTTGGCTTCGAAGACGTACTTGGCAAACAGTGGGACAGCGCAAGAAGCTCTTCAGAAGGTCCATATTATGATGATATATTTTGCCTTCGTGTTCATCCGATGTCGTTGATAACCAGTAACAACCTTCGTACTGGTAAGACAAAAGACTACCAGCACCCTCCAACAGGTCCCCACCCCCCACTTTTAGATCTCCAAAAGCCACCAGAGGAGACCATATAGGAGACCTATAGAGTCGGGTCCTGGTATGCTTGTATTGTTTGTCCACCTTCGTTTCTCTTCGCTCGGCTTTTTCAGCGGCACGTGCAGCATGTATTTCGTGGTGCTCCTGAGCCACGACTGAGGTGCTCAGTGCTGTTTTGCAAGACACCGGCAGCTTTGGCGTTGGAGGAAATGTCGCACAGATGGAGGACTCCTCCAGCGGGCAGCCCGCGCAGGGTCCAACCCTCTGCTCGTATCGATTCGTTTTTTCCCCGAACGAAGCAAAGAGGGCCAGTTGGTGGTGTGGTATGCCTTGACCCAAGCATACCGAAGCAAAGCCAGCGAGAGCTCACCAGGATAGGTATGTAGCTTGATAGCTTGTTCTCATGTGAAAGCCATGGCTTTTCGAACGCGATGCCTCTCAGAAGCATAAACGATTATGTCGCTCCTGGCCTTTGCAACAGCGTTCAGCATCCAACTGGTATCATACCCTCTATGTTTCCAATCACAATTGATTCGTATATATATATATATAGAATTGTTTGTACCGAAATTAGTTTATATTTTACTCTTAAGGAGTGCTCCAAAATCAATTGTTCCATCCCTTTCCAGCTCATCGGCGTCTTTCTTTGGCTCTCCCATGTTCTTCAGGAAGCAGTTCTCCGCTTGCTGGTGCTTCATAAAGAGCTGGCCGGTCAGGAGAACTCATTGAAACACCTTTGGGATGGTCGCGCACTGTCGGTTGCCACAGCAAGCGGGAGGTCTAACCCTGTCTCATGGCATTCCAGAGGCAGGCTTCGCGTTTTTTGGGTGGTCTAATGGCCCTTTTGTATAGAGCCCTAAGGATCCGCACCCTCAAAAACAAGGGTTTTGAGGGTACAAACCCTTGTGATAGAGGGTTCGACCCCTTCTAAGGAGGGTCCGTTCGGATCCTTAGGGAGGTTAAGTATACGGGGTGTCTATTCAGTCCCCCCGACAGAGCCAGGCCCTGGACAGGGATCCACATAGAGAGGCCCTCAAAAGCTCTCAAAAGCGGGGGATCCGTTTTCGGAGTGCAGCGGTTCGGTACGACTGGACCCTCACTTCGCCTAAGGTTTTCTGTGTCGAACACACAGAAAACCCCTCGAGCGAGCTGGGAGGGTGGCGGATTGACCCAAGTGAAGCTGGGGGGGGGGGGGGGGGGGTGGTTTTGTTTAGAGTGATTCTTGTTTTCTCTACAGCACCCTCCAAGAGGTGTTGGATGGTGTTTGTAAATAGCCTCTTGGAGGTGATTCCGGGTGTCCAAAAGATATCGGGCAAACGGAAGGTGGTGGTATACGGTACATGGAAGAATCCCCATGAATCCCCTTCCTGAGGAATATCCCCAGACCGACCCGTCGTACCTCCTCAGGTTCGGTATGACTGGACCCTCCTGGCACCCACCCCAGTACCACCTTCTCAGACGACTGGAGGCCTCTCGTTCCCGGTTCCTTCAGCCCACGCTGTGCAGGACGAAGCACCCAAAGCAGCCTTGGCCGATGCCACCGCAGGGCCCGGGAAGCCCAGGGTCGGGCATGTGCATGACAATGCCCGGTCGTACCGAACCTCAGGTTTGGTGATTGGAGACACACGTCATCCAGGTGCCATTCTACGTCAGGTCCAGTCGTACCGAACCTGATCAGGTTCGGTACGACTGGATACCCTCGGGGGGGAGAAGAAGGAAGAAAGGAAGAAGGAAGCAGTCGGGCTCCAAAACCACCCCAACCACTTTCCCAGAAGGTACTTGCAGCCCTAGGGATTATATCATCGAACTTCCAGGGTCGGGTGCGCACGCGGCTCTTGTATTCCTTGGAGATGTACGAGATCGGTTGAGGGAGATGGCACGGAGCTGCAGACACTTAATATAGGCATCTTGGCAGACATACCCAGACACGACACATGGCAGACATACCCAGACACGACACATGGGACTGCCATATATGCCTACATTGGGGTGGTTTTGTGGGTCATATATTCCATGCCATACATGGAGTGTTTGGGTTAAGACATAGATGCATGCATCGTGCATTTTTTCGAAAAGGTTGCTTACGGTTGCTTGCCGGTGATTTCAGGCCAAGCAAACACCCGACTGAACACCCGGCTGGTCTGAGTCTGTGAGATGGATTCAGATGGGTTCTATTATATACATGTCTACCCTGGGAGTCCTTTTGATATAGTTTTGACATAGTCTGACTATATATATAGGTAGCCCAAGTCTAGGAACTTCCCTTCTCCAGACCATTTCAGATATAGTTGAATCCGCAAGACTCATATATAACGCTCATAGCTAGGGTTAAACAAACAAATCTTTGACAGTTGTGTTCGCGTTCACCAACATGTAACCACTTGTAGGAACAAGGACGCTACGAACGGAGCTCCTGGCATCGCTGCGAACGGAGCATAGGACGCTACGAAACGAGAGCCAAGAGAGCGTCAAAAAAAGGGAATGCGTTCACCAAAACACGTCGGATGCATTGGGCATGCGCAAACACGTCGGGCTCGCGGACATCGGCCCGAAAACTCCTTCGGCACTTGACATCTTCGGTGGTCTTTTCGTCGACCGGGACGGACTCTGCGACGAGCCGGAGACGGTGAAGTTCACCAAAAAGGAGGCGGATGTTTATGATATTTGACCCTACCCCGTCAGTGGAAACTTTAAAGGTTTTTGAGGGAAGTGGCTTTCCCATGGTTTCCCCATGAACAACTAAAAATGAACAAGTTCACACTGAACGGAAACGTTAAAGTTTTTTGGGGAGTGGTTTTCCCATGGTTTCCCCATGAACAACTAAAAATGAACAAGTTCACACTGAACGGAAACGTTAAAGTTTTTTGGGGAGTGGTTTTCCCATGGTTTCCCCATGAACAACTAAAAATGAACAAGTTCACACTGAACGGAAACGTTAAAGTTTTTTTGGGGAGTGGTTTTCCCATGGTTTCCCCATGAACAACTAAAAATGAACAAGTTCACACTGAACGGAAACGTTAAAGTTTGTTGGGGAGTGGTTTTCCCATGGTTTCCCCATGAACAACTAAAAAAGAACAAGTTCACACTGAACGGAAACGTTAAAGTTTTT
>CAXAMN010028817.1:384796-434608 GCA_963970005.1 Durusdinium trenchii
GGGGAGTGGTTTTCCCATGGTTTCCCCATGAACAACTAAAAATGAACCAGTTCACAGTTCGGTTAATCTTATAGTTGTTCTCCCTGGAGCCTCCAAGTACCTTGTTATGGGATATGATGGTATGACATGACCCTATATAGCAGGTATTGCACCAAGAGACTCCAGGTCCCTATGAAACAGCTCAGGAGTCATTGACCCAGATCAGTCAGAGGAGTCCGTTCGGATGATGTGCAAGAGACTTCAAGAGACATTCGCTTACCGAGAGTGAGGAAACGACCAAAACGCTTGCTTTTTCTAGGGATCCAGTCGTACCTTCTCAGAAGGCACGACTGGACCCTCCTGTCACTCACCCCAGTCCGACCTTCTGAGAAGGTACGACTGACCCTCCGGTGGAATTAGGGCGAAGTTCGCAGAAACGCAGAAAAAAAGCATCTTTAAAATCAGCTAAAATCGAACCTATTAAAGGCTGAAACCATTGGGTAGCAGGTGGATTCAGGATGGGTACAGCATGACCATTCGTTTGCTGAGTTGGGCGGTGTTTCTTCCCCCAACTCATGGCCAGGTGTTGGGCGCGTTTGTCTCCGCTCGGCTGTGAAGCCAGAATCGATAGAATATTCAAGACGTGGCATGGGTGGCGGGTGCCTCATTGAAATCTGTTCAAACATGTCAGTCTTGGCCCGCAAGACGAGCATCACAGACACATGCAGATACAATGTCACAAAGAGTTCTTTTTAACTATAAGGATATTGCACTACAACACCACGTCCACCTTGTTGTTGAATGATCTTGGACTTCCGGAATATACTGATATGCAGCAAGTTCGCCATATGGCTTTCCAGACCGATTAGCTCCAAACCGACCGTGGCGGATGAAGCGTCGTTTCCCGACGTGAAACCGCTCGTTCGTGACTCGAGTCGGTTCCGCGTGTCCGAGCCGAACGGCTGACCTGGTCTGACTGATCAAGCAGGCCTGCAGGGTCCGAAGGTGCCACGTGCGGAGAAAACGAGTTCGGAGTACCTGGAGGTACGGAACCCAACCAACAAACACCTCCGTCCTGCACCAAACGTCAGCGTCTTTGGACAACAAACAACCGGACAAACGAAGAGTTTAGTTGGTTCCGAGCCTGCGCTCGTCTCAGCAGTCGACCGGGCGGGTCGAAAGATGTGGCAGGCGGACTCAGGAACAACAACGTGTTCTGCACACGGTGTTCGTAACAGTTCTTCACCTGCGCACGAGCACGACAACGTGAAGGAACTATTCTCATGCAGCATTGCCATGATCTGATCGATGCCATCTTGAGCCGACACGAAACGCGGTCTGAGCCATGAACCCTGTCTCATTTGCAGCTGAAGATCCCCAGAGAGCTGGAAGCTACGGGAAACTGCATAGTTGCGAGACATTTACGAATTCTGCTTGGCACCAATCGCTTGCAAGAACCTCAGCCGCGCTGGGGGCCTTAAGCCAGCTATTTGGCCGACCAGGTTGGCGCCACGCATGCTGCAAGTCCTGCAGGCTCGGTGGTGGCGCATGGCTTCCCCAGCCGGGAGTTGGACGGGTGTTCAGGAGACAACGTCCAATCAACACTGTGAGGAGGGAGTCCTGCAAGCTCTGTATCACACACAGGGAAACGACAGTGTCATGCCTTAGCCCCGGATTTCTAATGACTTCAGGGTTTGGGGTAGGACATTGTCCGTTGCCTGTACCGAAGCTTCTGGCAACAAGTCCTTGCTTAGGGAACTCTGCTCGACAGGGGTCAAAGCTATATGTCTCGAGAAAGGGATTGATGGCAAGGTTCTCGCATCGAACTCGGTCTGTGTCCTTGCCCTTCCAGGCGGCCAAAGCGATTTGCGAGGCAGGTGGCAGATTTTCCTTGCATTCAATATTGTTAAAGCAGATGTGATGCTAACATGTTGTTGTTTGAAGAATCTATGTTAGTTCACCACTGCGATTCCAGAGCGCAACAGCTGCCGCAAACCATTGCAACGATGTGCCTAGTTCCATTCTGCTGCTTGACCTGCGCAGGCGAACAGGGCCAGACTCCATGCCTACACGGAGGACGCAGACACAGATGTTCATCTGTGAATCTGTGAGTTGATTGGCCGTAACTCTTGCAGTCATTGCAAATGCATGTCTGCACAATGTAGATGCTGGCCCACCTTACAGTCCGTGCTGCCAGTGTTCATCTACCATGCTCGAGCAGTTCATTCAATTATAGAAGATCTGACAGTTCACGAAAGGTAGCCCTTTAGGGGATACCTCGAGTTTGTCTTGCGAAGCAAGTGTTGGCGCGTCCGGGTCTAATAATTGATCATTCAATTCAAACCCCCCCCCCCCCCCCCCCTCGAATTGATTTTTCAATACAGACCCCCCCCCTCTAAATTCAATTCTCTCCTGGAGAACGTCTTCGTGAGCCTCTCATGATTTCAGGATAGTTGAAACCCTCTTGAACATTCAGAAAGAGTGCATATGAAATTCTAATCACGAAAGGTGTTCCTTGAGGGGATACATACCTAGAGTTTGTTTTGTGAAGCACGTCAATTCTCTCCTGGGGAACGTCTTGGTGAGCCTCTTATGGTATCAGGATAGTTCAAATCCTATGATGCTCCGATTCAATGCTCACCGGTGATCTGAGCCATGGGGCAAGTGTGTTTTCCTCAGAATCTTTTTGACATTTCGAGAGCATATGTTTGAACATTTAGAGTGCATATGAACATACCTGCATCTTCTAAAAGACTGTAATTATTGCCTTTTCCTGGAAATCGGGCTTTTTGCGAAAAAGGCAGAAAAAACGCCCTCGGGCGGATCTTCCAAATCAGGTGGTTTCAACGAGGAGCCGTAATTTGCAAACTGCAAAGCTCAAACAGGTCTACATGTAAAACAATAGAGAATTTCTTGGGTTTCAAAAAGGCGGAACTTCCCGGCATTCGGGCGGAACTTCCCGGCATTCGGGCGGATTTACCCGAACACCCTGTTTTGCAATATGTTGTAATCATGATTCATGACATTTTTTTGGCACTGATGTTGCGATTTACAAATTCTGAATTTCTGCAGCTGCCTTCGGGCAGAAATTTCTGCCTCAGGCGGAAACCTGAGATTCGGGCAGAAAAAGCAGCCTGAAACCATTCGGGCAGAAATAAAAGACTTCGGAACATCTAGGTATATTTACGACAGGTCGCCTCCGAGGGGATAAATCACCATGTCGAACATTGCATTTTTGTTCCTGCCTCTCGCGTTCTCTTCTCTTCCCGCTGTCCTACCTTTCGTGTCTCCCTCCTCTCAAGTGATGCTGTCATGATTTACCCTCCCTCCACCAAACAAAGAAGGGAAACCTACACCCTGTGAAGACGAATTTCCTCAGCGCAATTCGCATGGTTTCGAGTCAAACGACCCTTTGTGCGTGGGGTATCGATCTAAGGAAATAAAACATTTGCCACCTAACCGGGGTACAAAAATGTAACCAGGGTACAAGGTAGTTGTGAGGTTTGAGGTCATGTTTTGGTTCACTATACATGGCCATCTTGACATGAACAAAAATGCTCGCTGCAGTGCCGTTTTGTTGATCGAGTTGTTGAGCCATCATGCCCCTGGATTCCGTGGACACTTTGAGTGAGTGGGCGGCTTATGGATGAAACAGTTGGTGCTGTGGATGTGGTGATTTGCATGCTTTACTTGCTTGTTGTTGTTTGTGGTTACGGGGTTGGTTTGAGGTGTGATGACATGGATGGTGGGGAGATGAAGCTGGGCAAGGCACCTCAGCATGGCTTCTGCGATGGTCCCGCTGGCATGAAGGTTTGGAGGCCATGTTGCTTTCCACAAAGCCCTCGGACCAAGCTTGCGCTGGAGCTTGTATCTTGACAACGCTTGCATGTTGTGTTGCCACAACACCACACCACAAAGCACATAGCATCCACAAGCCATGAACACTCACAAACAACAACTATGGACACAAAACAACACAGCATGTTAGCAGCAACCACTTTTGTACGTTTGAGTTCTCAACACCACACATGAACATGCAGTTGGTAGTGTCATCCCAGGTTGCAACTAAGAAGGTGAAGGAAGAAGATGTGGGCGTCAAACTGGTGCAAAAGAACATGAAGCTCGATTCACTGGGTTGCTTGCGTTGGTGCCCAAGTGCTTGGTTGCCTGGTTTGGTAGACTGGTGGTTCATTGCATGGTTGGTTGAGGCTGTTTCTCAGCAACATGGACAGCGAACGGCCGGTACCTGTCTCAGCGTGGCAAGCAGGACACAATGAAGACCGCCCCCAACTTAGATAACTTAGTTGTCACTCTTATAGACCTGAAACCTTGGTGCAGGACCTGGCAACCCAGCTGTTCCACAGCAAGCAATACACCGCTGCTTGCAAACAACACAACCAGAAGAAGGGTAAGTACTTGTCATTGCCTTTTGCAGAGCACCTGTCAGGCATGTTTGTTAAAACTTTCAAACCCATTGTCAATTTGTTGCACTTGTTGGCTATCTGGCAATATTGGGCAGGGGTGCCAGAGAATTGGAGCTCGCCTACAGACTTGGTCAAAAAGGAAGACGTTGCACGTTTGTGCCCTTGGGTCAGTGAGCCGGTCACTAAACTTCATGACAGGCACAATAAACATGTGTGCAGTATTTTTGAAGTCACCTGATGCAAGGTCAACATGTGCTTGATTCACCTGCATGTGCATGTGAGGTTGCACAGCACAAATGCCTGAGCCTCTTTACTGGCGTTCTCGGATTGGAGCTTGGTCTGGCTGGGTTGGGCACTGAAACCCGCCTTTGTTGCAGCGTGGTGCGCGTGTTCAGTTTGAAGTGATTGGTGATCGTTTTGACATCGCTCAGGTTTGTGGTTCCGCAGGCCTATGTCTATGCCTTAGCATTGATGTTGGCTGAGGGATGTCACACGTCACACTTTGAGGTTGAGTTCAAGCCCATTTGTCGACGCATCATCCAGAAGAACATGGACCAGGGGGTTGCCCATGCTGCCCCATTGTATGAAGATGTAACAACATTCATGCCCACAACGACCATGAGAAGGGACTGCACTGGGATCTGCGCAGGGTTTCCATGTCAAGATCCTCAGCCATATGCATGAGTTTCATGTTGTTGTTTCATTGTTATTGCTACACTTACACTGTGGAAGCATGCAGGTTGAACTTGTCGTGAATTTCAAACTAAGGGCATTTGCAAAGCAGGATCCAAAGCCGGGCTTCTTGACCATCGGTCTGGTCTTGTGACATACATTTGGAAGATGTTGGATTGTTTGGACAACCCGTGCCTTGCTTACATGGAAGATCTTTTCTGGTCTTGTTCACAAACAGTTTGTAATGTTTGTTCATTCCATGACTTGTCCTTGGTTGGAATTTGTTCATTTCTTCTCGAACTGATTTCAAAGTTAAGTCACATCAGGCTTTGGGTTTGGTTGGAGAATGTGCATCACCTCCTCTCAAAAGACATGGAAGACTTCTGGGAACACATTCTACGGGAGACTGCTGCTGGAAAGCCATCTGTCTTTCATGTATTTTGAGGGGGGGTCTAGCGCAAACAGTTTGGCATGTTTGTCAGGAGCTCATTCGCAGAGGTTTCCATGTCAGATGGATCAGCGTGACCGGGCACTGCGTTGGCGCGCCAGCCACAAACCCAGAAACTATCTTGAGAATTGTTTGAGCGCCCGGCTGTCCTTACCATGACATGTTGAGGTATGGCGCAAGAGGGTGTTCGTTTTGGCTTGCAAGCCAGGATTTGTGTTTGCTCAGGCATGGTACTCAACCTGATTGAAATGCTTTGTTGTGTGTACGCATCCCCTTGGCAGGACACAAGCAGATTGATGACACAGCAAGACCTGCGCCAGTATCCAACCAAGCCGTGGGGGATCCCAATATCACCTGAGCGGTGGTTGCAGCATGAGCTGGATGAGGATGATCGCGAACGCCTGACAGCTTTAGGCAACATAGTGATGCCTGCATGTGCAAACTTTGCAGCCCATGCACTTAGCCGTGCAATGGTGGAAGCCTAGAGCTACCAACATGACAGCATGTCCTAATTTGTCTTGCGTAGCGCTATGTGCACTCAAATTTGTTCAACAATTCAACAGTTTGTCAGCCATGCCTCCTGTTTGCAAAGAACAGCGTGCTTGGTGGCAGCCTCAGAGCGGAAAAACCTTCACACTCTATCTTGACAGTGACACCCCTTGGCATGTTTAGCTGTACTGAGCAGTTGATCACTTGGTGCTGACTGTTGTGTAGACTTTTGGCTTTGGTATCCACTTGAATGGTGACATTGGGCTAGTGCACACTGGTACCCCCGGCTTGCTTATGTACCGAACAAGCTGTTTTGTCATTGACAGAATTTGAACAATAATAACAATAGTTGCATGTTGCTTGACAATCTTTGCTTCTTGTTTTGGGCGGTTGCTCAAACAGCTTAAGCAGCTTTTTGGTGAGCAGCATTCCTCACAAGCTGGGCACCTTGATGCATTCAATGTGTCAAGCACAAACTTCAACGTTCCAAGCTTCGTGAAAGTTCCACTGCTATGTAAACCGTGCTCCTGTGACAACTCAGGCCAGAACCTCCATGCCGCCTACATTGGATCACCTAGAATCACCGGTCAGAACCTTAGCAAACCAGAGCTCTGTTGAGTTACATGTCACATGTCACAATTTGCATCTCATTTGTACAGGGACACTTCTAGACTGACAGAATGTTTGCACGTGCTCAGCAAGCATGCCTTACTATGTGTGATTGTGTTTATCAATTTTGGCTCAATCAAGACATGGAAGCATGTCACACCACTACCGAACATCGCCCTGGTAGTGAACAGCGTGCCAAGGCCATGTCCAACTCTAAAGAGCTCCATCGCCAGGTGGAGCACTTGCGACAGGGACTGGGCAGGGCCGAAAGAAGTTTGCACATCGCCGAGGGCAACTATGAGCAGATTTCCATGGAGCTTGAAAAGGCCAAAACAAGTCTCCAAGTGGCCCAGAAGCACTACGATCAGGTTGCCCAAGGCTGTGAGGAGGTTGTCAGAACTCTTCGGGCGGCGCAACACAACTACGATGGGGTCGCTAAGTCCTTCGAGCAGACTAAACAGAAGTATGAAGAGGCGCTGCAACTCGAATATGAAGACTGGGCAACTGAGCTGGAAGCTGAAGCTGCCAAACAGTCGGCGGTACCGGGTGTTGGACTGCCGTCGGCAGAAGCAGTTAGAAGTGGTCCTGCTCCACAGCCAGAAGTAGCTGGTGGTGTTCCTGCGGAAGCACCTGGAAGAGTTCACGCTCCACAGCCAAGCAGTGCCCCGCTGCCGCCACCACCGCCAGTGATTGAAGTGAAGTCAGAGGAGCTTGATGAAGCAGAACCTTTGGCTGAACCGCCGGCTGCAGCTGTCGAGGGAGAGGTGCCCGCTGCGCAGACGGTCGAGAATGAGGAGGACGACAAGACAAAAATCGACAGGCTGGTGCAGGCAGCAAAGCGTGCCGCAAAAGCTCACGAGGTGCAGGCCCGGCAGGCGGTCAGTGATGCAGGACTTCCTCAACCACCTCCAGTTCCGCCTATGGGTTGGGATCCAAGGATGCCGCACTGTGAGGTGCCATGTGACTGCGGAGCTCGCTGCACAAGGATTGGGCGGATGGCGCGCATCGGGCGCACATACTACAGACATCGCAACCATACATGCGATGATTGTCATCAGCGATGGTTGAGCAACAACACCATTCATGCGGTGCCCAAAGCCTACATGTAGCGCCAGAGATGTGAAAAAGTGTGCGCGCGTTCTTGCAGCTTTTAAAGATGTCATGCGATAATGCACTAATGCAATGTCATGTGATAAAGATGTCACGTCATGTCATCATTGTTATGTTGTCATTCTCACTTGCAAATGCCAACAAGTCATGGTCGCCAAGCACTGCAAGCCAAGCAATCAACAAACAAGTTGATATTCAACTGAGCTCCCGGCCCGTTCGATTGCCAAGGATTCTTTCTGGAGGTTGGAGGAGGCGGGCCTGCAAGGGTTCATGACATAAGACTTCAATGCGTTGGCTCTCATGCATGCAAACACTCAAGGACTTACAGGCTCACATGCGTGTTTTGAATAATGGACTAGATACTAGTTGCAACCTTTGCCACTCTCTTCCTCGATTGTTGAGATCTCTGTGTGGGTGTTTGTCAGCAAGTTCATGTATGCTTTCGTTTCGCTGACAGGAACCGGACCATCCGTACATCAGGGCAATCGAGTTTCTTGGTTCATCGGAGCCCTCATGGTGTTGCTGTTGTTTGTGGCAAGTGCTTGTGCGTTAAACCTTGACCAACTATACCCATGTTTGGAGTGAGGCGCAAACGTGCTTTGGAGGTGAGGTTTGTGCAACCACCACAGTCAACTGTTGCTTGCATGTGTTCACCGCTTCTGCCAGGAGGAACAGGATGAAGCTCAAGCTCAACTGGATTGGATCTCAGCTCTGGCCAGTGTTCACAATGCTTTTGGATTCACACATCAACTCAGTCCAAAAGAGCAAAGATTGCAGAAGTCAAAGAATCTCAATCCAAAGCTGTCTTAGACAAGGCGCCCATCATAACAGAAACTATGGTAGCTAAGTACGACCTAGACTATGGTGTGTCTTATCATGGCTCACTACATGTGTTGTGATCCTACTACCAACTTCTATTGAAAGACCATAAACGCGGAAAACATTGTGTTCATTGACCCCAGCGATGGTACTGTAAAAGTTGGTGCCCCGGCCAGGTGTTAATGATTGTGCTTGATGACCAGGTCAACTCAGGCATGAGCGTGCAAACAGTGTACAGGTTGGAAGCCATCCTCACGAGGGTGACCAGTTTATGGGACAAAATGTATTGAGATGTCAAAGGCTCTCTTTACAACACTTTGCAACTCAATTTGGTAGGTTCACCACGTTTGCTTGATCGCCGTGGTACAAAAAGGTTGACAAACTACACCGCAAGCACAGTTGCAACACTACTCACTAGCACTAGCGTTGACAAACTACGCAGCAGAACCGTTGCAACACTACTCACACTTTGGTTGAGAGACTTGCAAGCGGCACACCACCTCACAGCAGCATTTGGCTGAATGTTGGTTCCGGTGACAAGCCTGTCTGATGATGAAGGCGATCTCATTACCCCTGCTCGTGTAGTTCCTTGGGTTCGTTCAGGGAGCGAGCTCAGTGGTGAGAAGCCAGAGCCTGTGGCAAAACGACAAAAACTCCAAAGGAAGGCCTTGTCGTTTGCAGATGACCTCCTTGAACATCTACTTGAGAAGACTCGTGCGATTGTTCAGTCAAAGTGCCGGTGCTCACAGAGCAAAGTGCCTAGAAATTGTTATGTCCCCTTCAGGGATTCAGATCAATTTCAGCGGCTTACTGCTCACATCCGGCGACTGCGTGAAATGGACAAGATGGAGCTGGACAAAGAGGCAAGGAAGCAAACGCTTGTTCTGGGCTGCTTGAACCACTTTGGTGTCCATTTTCATGAGACTACCGCTGGTTAAATTGTATTGACTGTCGTTGATTGACAATTCCAGTGTATTTGTCAGGTCTTCAATGCCATGCAGGCAGTGCGGCCTCAAGGTGATGGCGAGCGGTCAGGCACATTGAGCCTGCTAGGCTTTCCCGTGTGTCAGCATGCTTACAAGAGGTTGATGAGACTAGGTTCAGGACGCTTCAACCGGCTCAGCACGGCAGTGCATGAAGGGGCTGAAGATTGCCCACATGATTTGCGATATACAAGCAAGGCCTTCACATCGTGCTCACACAAGCGAGAGCTGGTCCACGACTTTTTGTTTGAATTGTACGAGACACTAGCTGAGCCCATGCCCGAGAATCGGTGTTGCTCGAAACGTCCCAGGCTGATCAAGAAACGTGATGACAAGGTAGTGGAAAGGGCCACTGGAATGCAGGAGAAAGCGTTACCCCCAGGGACATTCGCAGAGTATTTGTCCATGCTACGGCGCAAACACCCAGATGAGAAATTCTCATACAAGATCTTCACAGCCGTCGATGTCCCAGCTTACGGTGATTGCTGTGTTGGCTAATGTCTAAAACTAAACTAACAACAAAGCAAAAACAACAACGCAACATGATGGTCCCGCACATGTTGGAGAGCTAAGGTTTGGGAGCAGCACTTCGCTGATGTTTTGAAGATCCGGGGCAAGAATCAGCACTCGAAATGTTCTGTCTGTATACGTTTCAAATTGACAATCCGGAGGCTTGCGAGGTGCTCTGCCGCTCGTTCTGAGCAAATTCGGCTTTTAGACGCGCACAGGCAACAGCAGTACATGGATCGTGTTTGTTACTGGCACTCACGATCGTTGGCAAGATCGCTTGCTGGATTGCCCGCTCCGAGCGCAATCGTATGTATCTGCGACTCGATGGACGCCGCCAAGTTTACTTGGCCTCGTGATGATGCGCTAAACGCCAAGGAATTCTGCAAGTTCATCAAGCCGAAACTCACGGCAACTGCCATCATTGCACACGGCCATGATGTCATGTTGCACCTCTCAGTTCCGGGCGTTGCTTCCGACAGTTCGAGAACAATTGAACTCTTAGGTCGGATGCTGGAGCGAATGCGAGAGAGAAGGATCGACCTTAGAGGGTCTGAGTTGATCCTCCAAGGGGACAACGGACCCAAAGAAATCAAGAACAACGGCGTGATCAGGTTCTTGGCCAAGCTCATCTGTCATGGAAAACTTCGTCGAGCTGAACTCAGAACATTGCAGGTTGGTCACACACATGAGGACATCGATGCTCTGTTTGGTAACTTGAGCAAGGTGCTGCAGCAAGGTCACTGCTTACACACCCCTCACGACTATGTGAACGTTCTCTCAGCATACCTGCAGCGTGATGATGTAAGACCGACTGAACCGCACTCCCAAGTGGCCATGGTGGACCAAGTGAGGGACTGGTTGCTTGTTACTGAACACTGACTGTTGAACTGTGGTTTTTTGAGTGCTCATGCTGTCTGACTTCCATGATTCAGATCACACGCGGGCGTTGCCAAGGAAAACTTTCTTGCAAATCACACAAAGGGGCAACACAATTGTGGGAATCGGCGGCGCTGGCTCTGCTCATGTTTGGGCTTTAGACCGTATCGGCGACCTAGGCATAGGCTTTGTACATCTTTGTACACACATACCAATTGTTATCGTGCTTTGTACACACACACCAACTTCTCCAAGCGTGGCTTGCATTGCTCTTGGCAGGTATCGACCATCATGACCCTGACTTGGACACGAAGTTTTGGCGGCGCCGGAGGGTTCCGTTTGGTGAGAGGGATGTGGTTTTGAGGACTGATGCATGTTGGTGATGGACACATTGGTTCAGAACAATTGAGCACCGACTGAATGAAACTACTTTTGCCAGCTGTGGATCATGGGTGGAATCTAGCTGTCGATCAGGACCAAAGCTCACATGTCAGACCCTGTCTTCAAGATGCACAAGATTTTGTATCTACCAGCATCTGTTGGTGACCAATCACGAGGGATGACAGTTCCACGTCCATCGGGCTCACTTGGGTGTTTGCTGTGTCTAGTTATATACGTAGCTTGCTGTGTTCGTTGGCTTGCTTGGAGAAACAACCCAAACCGGCCAGTTGCTCCCAACGAGCTGTCCTCTCCGGTGTCAAACTGCGACGACATCGTGAAGCATGCGAGGCTTATGCGAAGCTTGGTCTTTAGTCTTTTTGTGGCAACCAACTTCACCTTGCTTATCCACCTTGCTGGGTTGTATTGGTCAGGAAATTACCCTTTCAATATGAACGTGGCTGCGGATTGTTTGGAGCAATGGGCTACCGGGTCCTGGAAAAAGTGTCCACCTTTGAAAGTGGATTGGCCGAGGGCCCAGGCATACTTGAAGTGACCAGCAAACAACCCTGACCGGCTCAACTTGTCTAGCTGTACGTGTACCTGAGGTGCTTGCCCGCTTTGGGCCCAGCAGTTGGTCCATCTCCTGAAGATGGTGGAGTGGCAGTGGACTATAGACCAGTGCCTGCAGTACAATGTTCATGTCATGTCCGTGCAAATGTTTTTAAGTCATGATATGGTCGTGAATCACACCAGCTACAACAGTTTACAGTTGAGGTTCCGACACAAGCTCAACTGCTTGCGGTAAACCCGTTGCCACGTGCTGAGCTGGTCCGTTTTCGTTCCCGGCATGCACGGGAAGTGATTTACCAAGCAGCTGCATCGTTGTGGGCTTACGGGGTTAGTTGGTCGGAAGCGCACAGCATAGCACATAATGCCTACATGGCAGCGCAAGCCGGAGCGGATGTGCAGGTGTAAGGGACTGTTTTGCGAAGAGTGTTGGATTCAATGGGATCATTTTGTCAAGGCCATTGGTTCATGTCCAAAGGTTTTGTGAAGTAGACTGGGTTCTATCATTTTCTGAAACCTGACAGTCCTGATTGCTTTTAGCATTGTGGTGAACACCTTTTCCTGCACATGGGGTGATGCTGTTTGACATGTTGCAACTCGAAGCAATATGCGGGGGATGCAGCTTCAGCCCAAGGAAAGTTTTCTGAAGAGACTATCCGTCACAAATACCACTGTTGTTCGGAGGCACAGTTTTGTGATGGATAGGGTCGCTACTCGGCACAAATACCTTGGGCTGGGCAAGCATCAGCAAGTGTATGGACAGCATGGCATGTACAAACCATAGCCATGCCAAACTGGGCAGTGGAATTTGTGAAGGATAGGGTCGCTATCCGGCACACTTGCGGGGTCTGAGTTAGACGGTTCATTTGTGAAGGATTTGGGTCATGTAAATTTGCTTCTCCAAAGCAATTTCAATCAACCCAGCTAATCAATGAGCGCATTGAACTTAGTAGTCTTGTTAATGTTTTGTACAGGCTTTTCGGGGCAGCTAGTGGAGGGGTCCTACCAACACACCGGTTTTGTGAAGGATAGGGACGCTATCCGTCACAAAATGGTAGAGTGCAAAACCTTATCCGTCACAAAAAGGGTAGAATGCAAACCTTATCCGTCACAAAATGGTCGAGTGCAAAACCTTATCCGTCACAAAATGGTAGCGTGCAAATCCTTATCCGGCACAAACTGGTAGAGTGCAAAACCTTATCCGTCACAAAATGGTAGCGTGCGAAACCTTATCCGTCACAAATGGTAGAGTGGAAAACCTTATCCGTCACAAATGGTAGAGTGCAAAACCTTATCCGTCACAAAACGGCAGAGAGGAGAACCTTATCCGTCACAAAATGACACCATATCAAAATCACATCGTCACAAACCTGATAGGCCCTGAGGTCACATCCGTCACAAATGGATAGATTATGATAGATTCCTAAAACCATATCGGCGACAGACTGGTAGATTCTAAACCCACATCCGCCACAAAACGTCTGGTTTTTACTCGAATATATCCAGCGCACAGTGGGTAACTATTTCCGAAGACCAAAGCTCACTGGCCAGCGTTGCTTGCAACTGGCAATATCCGAGCAGTAGCATCACATTGGACATATCTCAGCAATACCACATCCATCACAAGTTCACTGGGGGGCAAAACTCAAACAAATGAGTTGATGAGCCCAATGTTTTGGGGGTAGTAGCAAAGAGCATGAAATTGCTCAGAATCTTAGGCGCCAACACCGCGAAGGACAAATCATGCTGCGTGCGTGCATAGCCGGAGCGTCAGGAAGTTGAATCTCTAGTTCGTTTTGGTTGCAATCATGCCAGGGGTGAATAGCCAACGCACCTTGTCTTGCAAGTGTGGTTGAAGCGGGCTTGTTGGTGGCTGTGCATTGTGAGTCACAGGGTTGTTGCAACAAACTTTGTTTCAGCACATCGTAACCAGCAATACATCATGTACAACCTTGTCGTAAGCTATCAACAACATGGTATCACTAGCGGTGCAAAAACACTTGTGCAATATGACATGTATCAACAACATTTCACATGGTTTTGTGAGGACATGGCACCAAAGAAACGGTCTTCTGGCGGTGCTGGAGGGCCTCCGTCGAAGAGCAAGAAGGGAAGCACGCCAGATGACCTTCAGCGCTTGGCAGACAAGCTGCTCAAGGAAAACCCACATGTAGGAATGTTGGAGAGGTGGCTGTGACTTGGCAAGTTGGGTGCAAAACACACGGTTGGAACAATGAAAAACTGTCATTAGTTGCACATGATTAGTTTCAGTCAACACAATTGGAATGACCCGTTCTGACTAAGGTCGGAGAAGGTGGAGTCCCATACAAGCCTGGACAAGTATTTGTCTAGTTGTTTGGCGAAGCAGGCTGGCGGGATCTTGTTCAAGTGTCTGTTTGGGAAACCAGTGTTCGTGGTGTCAGGATGACGCCAAGAAATTCTACAGCTGGGTGGACACAGAGTTTGTGGCTGAACATGGGGTGTGGCTTGCATGGGCACCAGTGAAATCAACCCTCAAACGGTCAGTCTTTCCACTAGTCTTTCCAACTAAACCCAACCTCAATTCTCATGTCTTCGTACTTGAGGTGCTATTGTACAGCCGTGGATTTGATGACACCCGGAGGAGTATTTCTACGACCTTACCAGCTCAACTGGGACCCTCAAGCCGGCCTACGAGGATATATAGACCCTGCCCACTACTCAGCACAACAAACATGCTTGGACCGCAAGAACTTGTTGAGTTTACACGTTCAACCAACCACATGTCATGTTTGTTCAAGGATGTTCTCAAGAACTTGGTTCAACTTTGCTGCGTCAACGGGCTGCTGGGCAAACCACACACACTCTCGTTGAACAATCCCAAACATGGATAATTGCACTTTGTGAAACCAAGGTTTCAGACCGACCCAGATGAGTCAGCTGAGAAGTTGTCCGTGGTAGCTAGGTCTCAAGGTTGCCGCACCACCCCCTCCGTATCTTGGACCATGGACAGTGGAGAGATCGGAGCCAGCAAAGGCCTCGCCGGTGTGATGTGCGTGTTCAACGTGAAAGGTTGGAGTAGGTCGCTGGCAGCCACAGCTATACTCCGATGCGCCTATGAAGAGACCGAGTTTTACAAGGCAGGGATTGAACTTCATGACACAAATCTAGAGTCTGGCCTGTTGGAGAGGCGATGCCAACAAAGCTGAAGGAGCATCCACCTCAGCCAATCCTCAACTGCACAAAGCGCTGACAATAACAACAAATTAGAGCTGCCGTGTGTTCAGCTTGGTGTTCACATGTGGGTTCAACCATGTCTTGCCAAGCGTTTTGTGTTCAAACATCATATCTTGCCAAGTGTTTGGTCAGTTGTAGTTCAAGCAAGCTGTGTGTTTGTATATCCAAGGTCGCTTTGCACCATCCATGCTACCGTGACTGCCAGCACGACACATGGTGAGATGTCCTTGGTTGACGCTAACAGGGGTGGCATGGCCTGCTTGTATATTAAATCCTTGATGATGCCTTGAGACACTGTGAGACACATGGCGTGTTGACATGGATGCAACTGTGAAACTCATGGTCGTTGCAGTTCACTTTGTGTGTTGCGTTCTTATGTTCGGAGATTTGTTGAGATTTGTTGAGGCTTGACTCTTCAAAGCACATCTGTGCGGCGGCGTCCGAATGCCCTGAACCTGCTCCACCAATTGACCATCTTGGAGAACAATGGGACTTCAGCAGCCAGTTCATTGGAGGCTTGGTTCGGGAGTAGTGGACAATGCCAGTCAAAGCAACGAAGCAACATGTGCTATCAAAGCTTCATTCCATGCCCTGCCGCAGAACAACTCAGTCGCCAGCAAGCTGGTCAACGCTTACAACTTGGGTGAGAAAGAATCAGCCGCAGCACTTAACTTGTTGCACAAGTCCCCCAAGTTTGTTTCAGACACCTTGCTGAACATGTCAAGGAAGGGTGCGGGATTTGTGTGTTGCAGGTTGGTGTCAACGTTCATGTACATGGAATTGACAAACAATGGTCTGGTCTGCTAGAAGCTGGCAGGAAGTACAGCATGCAGAAGGTGATTCTGCATGAGGGGTTGGCGGCGGGTGTACTGAATGAAGGCTTTGCAGGTGGCTCTGGAACTACTTGGAAAGATGAATTATGCAATGACCATGTGCTTCTGAAGGAAATCATGGAGAGGCTGGAGCACGACTATGAGAACACCCTTCCCAAAATGCGGCGCCCGTATGGCCAGAAAGACTTAGAAGTTTGGTGTGCACTTTAATCACAACTCACATTGGCATGCTTTTTTCATGGGCCTCATCAAACGCTTATTTCAATGATGTGTGCTCAGGAAACGTTGCAAAAGACCTGTGGCATGTACTTGTCTTGCCTCCGGGTCTTCGAGAAGAAGGTGCCACAGGAATTCTTCCGGACTGAACTGGTAGACATTCAGGTTGCGTCACTTGACAACAATAAACTCACAGTCAAATCATTGGTTTGTCAGCCCAGTCCATTAGGTCACAGTCTAAGGACAGTTGAGCTGAGGTTTCGCAACAGGCATGCGGACGGCGACCTTCAGGCGTTGATGGATGCAACAGTGCCGCCTGCGGACATATCGCGGGTTGGCATCTTTAGCAGCAGCCTGGTGAAATGGGAAAAGCAGGCTATCGGCACAGGGGGGTTCCGTATATGGGGGTGGCGCTATGCTACTATGACACAATATGTTTCATGGTTCTCATGTTGTTTTTAATGTTTGTTGTGATATGCTGGTTGGGAGGCGAATGTGCAACGGGCTCAAAAGGAGGAAGAGCACCTCAACAGCAAGAACCAACCACGTTTCCGCATCTCACTTGTTGCGCATGTCTCCAAGGTTTGGCACAGTGTGACCCTGTTTTGTTTTGGTTGGTCTGGTTGGATCTTGGGACGCAGGTTGAATGCGAAGCTTGTTCATTTGAACTTTGAGCAGACCAAGAACGATGCCATGAAGGACATGGATGCCATGCAAGCGTGGAGTGAGAAGTTTCAGGAGTGGGCAAACCGGCAGGCATGGGGGGTGTTACTTGTTTTCAATGTTTTTGCATGTGGCAAGTGCCTGGATGCTGTTGGATGGGTGCATGTTTGGATTTGGATGGTATGTTTTTTGCACCTGGGCAGGGGTTCCTGGATTGCAAATATTTGACAGAGCGCTATGACAAAGGGCAGCGTGAAGTTCACACCTTGCTGAGCTCATCCCACCGGCACATTCATGTGGAGAGATTGGTTCAGGCTGCAAGTGATGCTGTGAGTTTGCTTCAGCGGGATGGAAACTCCTCGTGACTGGTTTCAATAGTAGCAGCAGTGGCATATGATAACAAACACCGACAACAGCACTACAAGCAACAACTAAACTAAACAACGAGTCAGGTCAAGCCTTTTCCACAGTTGAAGGCAGCGTTGCGACTGAGGTATGCGTTGCTTGTCTTGGATGTGACATTGTGGCCCAACCGTGCCTGGATGCATAGACATGTCCTGTCATGTTGGAGGGCCTCACTTTTACACTAAATGGATGGTAGCTTTTGCCTCACACATGTGTTTCTCGTTTTTGTATGTTTTTGCGGGTTGGTAGAACTGCAGGTGTCCTATCTCTTGATGAAGCGATCCAGATGGCAAATGTTGTGACAGGCGGCAACGACAAAGCGCTGCTTTTGACATTGGAACCGCAATACCACTCATCAACCGAGAAGCACGCGGTGGTCAAACACAGAAGGCTACTAGAAGACAAGATCATCTTGAAGCTTGGATTGAAAACACTGTGCCATGTGTTGTTGCATGTTGCTGCCCCATGTTGTGCCATTACTTCTTTTTGACTGCCCTCCCTTGGCTGTTCAGGTCCATGGATTACTGGGACATCAGCTTGAATTTTTGTGAAGAATCTGCACATGGCAATGATAAGAGGAGGACTTCCCAGCAGTGTGTCCCGGCAATCAATGAAATGCGACAATGCTGTTGTGACACGCACTGATTATGGTAATTTAATTTTGCTTGAGCTGAGGCATAGCGAGCATTTCAGCCCAGCAGCAAGCATCAAAATGGTCCAGGAGCAACATCCTACGAGGACAGATTGGCAATGTTCCCAGGGCGAGAGTGGCTGAGTTGGTGAACATCGACCCTGACGCCCCAATTCCTCCCAACCACAGGGCGGGGTTGTTTGGAATCATGTCAAGTCTTGCAGGTTGGTGTGCACATGTCAGCATTGTTTGTTAACACACCTAGCACATGTTGTGCTTGAGTTGGAGGTGCAACAAAGAGGTGTGCCAGCGACAGTTGCTGTTTTGGAGCAATGCATACAAGGCCTCAAGCTGCCCAAGGGTACTCCTGTCCATGTGTTTGACCTGATCCCTAATCAGTTTGGAGAGTGGTCCAAAGCTGTTTGGAAGTTACAACTTGATGGGCTCAACCTGCCCTCTGACCAAGTGCCTGAAGTGAAGTGGACCTACACGGGGTACTTCACAGACCAGGGAGAGTGCGATGCGGCTCATTCTGCCATGGCTGGTCGGGCAATGGAGGACTGGTGTGTGTGTGTGTTTTAGGGGCGTGCTTTGGGGTGTAACATGCGTCCAGCCCTTGTGGTTGTGTAGGCAAACATAACACACAACATGTTCGGGCATGCAGGAGTGGTGGGATGATTCGGCAGCAGCCGGCCCAAAGAATCGTCCTGCTTCAAGGTTTGAGGAGCCTGTCCCATCCATGGTGACCCTGTCTGTGGATGAGTGCGCTCTCAAGATTCATAGTTGAATTTGTTGCCTTTTCATTCACTCAGTATGTTAAACTCCTTGGTTGGTTCACTTCGTCATAGTTATCTTCGTTGGTTTGAATAAATTTAGACGCTATCAGCCCAGATTGTTACACCCAGTTTGGCCTCACAAAGGATTCCAGATGTATTGAAAGTCCGGTTCTCCACTGATTCCACCAGTTCGGGCAAAATGGATGAGCTGATTCGCATGGTGAACAAAGCCAACACTCCGGTAGTCAAGCGTGCTTTGAAAGGCCATTCAGCTGCGACTGTGCCTGCTTCGAAAAAATGCCCAGGGCACAAAGCCGGCACCGGTTACAAATCGCACATCTTGTGAACCTGATTTTGCAGATTCTGACCGACCAGTGGACATCCTGCGGGAGGTGGACCTGTTTGGCATGCCTTTGCCTGATTTCACAAGCACCAAAACGCGCCTCGACTGACACATGGTTGATGTAGTTAGTAATGCCTATTGTCTTAATGTCACTAATTTCATGTTTGTTGAAGCCAAGGGTCAAGGCCTCATGCCCATGCTTGCGGGACCCGTCGCTTACGGTCCACATCGTTGGCGCAGAAGTTTGGATTTCCAATGGCGGCGAAAATTCTGTGACTCTGTGTGCTGGGGAATTGTTTGGATTCGGTCTTGGTGCATTCAAAGAGGTTGGCTCAGGCTACTTGGCTGCATGATGGCCACTTGTCCCCACAGGTGTCAGTGGTGCGTTGCTGAACGTTGCTGGGTCCAACCTTCAACCAAAACAGTCTAAGGTGTAGCCACTGCGCGTCCCAAAGACGGCATTCCTTGGTTGGCAGTGTCTGACACAATGTTGGTGACGGTGTGCAGTGACAGTGGCAAAGCCTTAAAGTCTGTAGCGGATGTCATGTGCGGTCTAGCAGCAAACAGTGGCTTGATGCAAGTGACGTTGACCGACCATGACATGGAGCAAATGGTCAAGGATTGACACCATGTTGTCTTGATACAATTTGCCTCTGTGACTCACTCTTTTTACCTTTAGCAACTTGGTGCATGGATTGTTCATGTGGCACTGCTGAACCACAGGAGAATGGCGAAGTGCGGAACTTCCGGTACAAGCTGTCTCCCAAGCAGCGGGTGAATTGCTTCGAGCCAAAGAAACTCACTGACTTCAGCAACATCAGAGCCACTCAACTCGGACAGGTGTTCTTTGATGAGTTCAACACCCTCCCAGATAGCCCTGCAGCCGGCGTTGTTTGGGATGCGGGGGCCTGAGTGCAATGTCACCTCGTCTGTGTCAATTGGAATGAGTAGGTTTCAGAGTTGGCTGAGGTGCGCGTTGCCAACTCCTCACCCGCAAACATTGTGCCAGTGAAGCCAAAGTTTGCATTGAAGTGCTCAGCAGTATTTGCGCCCAACCGGGCATACAAGTTGCCTTGATGTCAGCCTGGTTCAGAACTTGGTGTCACAGCACTTCACATAGACCACCTTGACCTTGGCCTTCAACTTCAACTGTTGTACCTGACTTGTTGGTCCCAGACTTGGTGTTGCATGTCTTTGTTTAGCAGTAGTGTGTATGTTTGGGTAATTATATTATTTATACCTGTTGTTTGCATCGGCAGCGGTTCAAGGCTGGCTGTGATGTGCTGGTTTTGAGTGTTCATGCCTGGACAGATAGGCGTATGTTTACAACATACCTGTGCACCGTTGGCAAAAATCAAAGTGCTTGTCGCTCTGCTTACTTTATGTGCGTCGGTGCTTGCATCGGTCTATGACAATGGTGTGTTTTGCACTTTCTGCTTGTTTTGGTCTTGTGTGTTGTGCCCACCTGATAGTCTTATAGCTGTTTTGAAGCCCTCAAAAAAGTCGGTGCTGGCCGTTTGCATGGGGTGCTTAGACATGGTGCTGGCTGCGGTAGATGCTTTGTCTGATGAAGAAGCCACGGGGGGGCGCTGGCGGGTCTACAGAGGCTGCAGCTGGCAAACCCAAAGCCAAAGCCAAGCCAAAAGGAGCACCCAAAGGAGCACCCAAAGGAGCACCCAAAGGAAAAGCAAAGACTAAAGCCAAAGCTGCAGCAACTCCAAAAGCAGGTTCAAAGTCAAAGAACAAAAAGGGTGATGCTGTGTTGCCTGAGATGGGCACTGAGGAGCTTGACACTGAGCAAAAGAAGGATGAACCCAAAGCCAAGAAACCAAAAGGCGCACCCCCCAATGAAGCGCCCAGCTTCCTCGTCGGGAGCGTCCACGGCATCACCAATGAAGCGCAAGCGTGGATCCGCAGCAGCAGGAGAACCCACAGCACCCAAAGTGTTCAAGGTTTACAAGTACAAGTACAAGGACAACCAAGTGTGGGGCTTCAAGACCAACATGGCTACCAATGAGTTCTTCAGGGTGCGGGGTTTGACAAACATATGTTGTCTTAAAGAGAGAGTTGGTGTCACTTTGATATGCATTGTGTTCATCACGCTGTCCTGCAGTTGAAGCCTGATCCGGACATTGCACCAGAGCGCATGGAGGAAATCGCTGTTACTTGCTGTTAATGTTGTGGTGGAAATGTGTTCATGCTTTTACTGTGATTGCGTTGGTTGTGCGATCAAACATGTGGACTTGGGGTTGGAGCACCGTGAAGCAATGACAATTTTTTGGATTGACAAGCACATATACCTACACACACACCATGGGGTGGAACCAGCAGTAACCAGCAGTATACACCAGGCACCAAACAGCGGAGAAGGGTTATGGAACAATAGAAAGTAAGCGTCTTCATCTAAGGAGATTCTTCGCAAAGAGCTGGAGGGCAGGAAGGGGGACAAAGCAATGATTGACTCATTGAAGGTGGGAGTTGTAAATGTGTTGGCAAACCAAACAGACACCACAACAAACTGAAAACGACATGTCATAGCTTGTGGCAACTGTGAGGATGAGCTGATTCGCGCAGAGAAGGCAAAGAACGCCAAGAAGAAGACCGGTGACAATGAAAAGAAGGAGGATGAGAACGAGTGTGGGGCCACTGAGGGTGATGAGCATGAGGGAGAAGAGGAAGAGGGAGGCGATGAAGATGATGTTGTTGAGCCGTAGGACCGTAGGACACAACATAGACTTTGGACATCGTGCGAGAAGGAAAAAGAGTTGCTTTGAGTGAAGCTTGGGCTGGGAGTTGTTGGCAGTTTCGTTGCTCACACAAGCACACAAACCTTGATACCTGGTTATGTTTTTGTACCCCGGATAGGTGGCAAATGTTTTAAATTCTAAAAAGATGAAACGACATAATATCGAATGACGGCGTGTTACCAATTTGACAGGGATATATAAACACAACACTACACAGATTCAGATGCATGTGACATGCATATAACTAAGTCAATATTAATTTAAGGTGTTGGGAAGGAGATGCCGGCCATTCATATTCCTCAAACATTTGATCCGAGAGGTGTTTTGTTGCAACATGTTGCAACAACAATTTGTCTGACCTGACTTTGCAAGGTTCTGCGTTTTTTGAAAAATCCCCTCGACCAACGACTCGACCAACGAACATGTTGGGATGGTCAAATGACATTTTGACACTTGGAGTGGGCACAAAAGAGTAGGGAGGTGGTCCAGCAAGTGTTGCTAAAACAATAAATCATAGTGTTATCAGATCTTGACAATTCTTGATGAACATTTGGAATGCGTTTCCTCTACAAACAGGCTTGGGTATGTCAGTTTTCAGCCCTGCGTCCGTCGCTGCTTTTTCCAGGAAAAGCAACTGGGAATAGATCGCTTGGCTGGCATGTTCGATGGTCACGGATCGCGGCAAACGTTTGGGGCACATCCTGGCTGCGCTGGCCGGGTAGTAGAAACTCTTGGAGCATTGCACTCCTGATTTCATGCAAGTTTGGTGACACGCAATTATCTTTTGGGGGTACCCAAGAAATACATAGAAATACTACACACCCATATTGTCCAGTTGTTTGTCCGTCTTCGTGCTTAGCGAGACAGGGAAGAAGTGGCAGAAAAAAGAAAAAAACACATGAAATTAAAACCACATTCATGATCCACTCGCGGGTCCTTCGGAGGCAACTCGGGGGTTTTATCTGTGTTTGTGCTGTTAATCCTACCGGTCCAAAGCGTCTTCCAGAACCCGTCACCACTGTGAAAAAGTTGGTGTTAAAAGGATGTGACCAAGACTGCCAAGAGGGTCCCTGCCAGGTCAGTTTTGACAGGTGAGCTTTGAAGCTGCGTTTGATGCTTATGTGCTGCAGCAGAAACCCATGTGCTGTGATGTACCAAAAGAACCACGGACTGCAGATCCCTTAACTGAATTTCTCACCCTAAGGATCCGAACGGACCCTCCATGGGGGTAGGGGTCGAAGCCTCTAGTTCACAAGGTTTGGGGCCCCTCAAAACCCTTGCTTTTGAGGGTGCGGATCCTAAATTCGAGGAATTTACCGAAATGCCAGTGTCATGAACAAGGATTGAGGGTGTAGCAGGTTTTTGCGGTTTTTGTTTGGAGAATCAGTGCGCCAAACGAGCCAAAATCACTTCCCCTCCAAATACCTCCTCAGATTCGGTATGACTGGACCCTCCTGGCACCCACGTCAGTCCCACCTTCTCATTTGTCTCCTCATCTCGACCTCCGACCGGCCGGACACGGAGAGCGCCGACCCGGCAGGTTCGGACTACATGGTGCCGCAGATGCGGGCCATCGAGAAGCAGCGCCGGCCCAGAATGGATGGGGAGAAGGTGGAAGGAGAAAGCAACGCCGTGCATGACCCGTGCAACAGGTTCGGACTCCCCTGCAACAGCTTCGGACCCAAATGCCGGGCAAGAGACATGTCAGGACCCAATGTGACTGGATGTCCAGTTGGACATAGATGGTTGTCGGTTGGGGGAAGACACACCAAGACCACACCGGTATACACCGGTAGACTCAGTTTGAGTATGCGGAAGCCAGCACTTTGGAATAACAATTAATGACACATTGCCAATCAATTGACAAGCCCACTGTCCAGAGACGATGGGATTCATGAGGGTGTTTAGCCTCTTCCCCAGCTACTGGGAGTTCCGATTTCGGATACCCCCTCAAAAGGGAACATGAATCATGACCATGGATGATGACCAGGCTTTGAAGGCCCCCCCACGCCTGCAGTGTAGGACTTCAATCAGTCGCTTTGGTCAAGTCTAGGACTCTAGGATCTTCGCGAAGGCCAGGTTTGGATATGAAACGTCTTGGCGAATCATGGCATGGCCAATGGCATGGATCCGTCTTGGTTGCAACGTCCAAGTTTGGAGGAGATCAGATGATTCCGGATAAATCCATGCAGAGGCATCCAGTCGTACCTTCTCAGAAGGTACGACTGGACCCTCCGAACCTACGTTACATAATAATAGTGTCTCCATTCACCTTTCTGAGAAGGTACTTGGATCCCTAGGGCATTGTCATGCACTGATTCTGCAATTTTTCTGCATTCCGAGGATATGGTCTTGGGACCAAAAGAGATCGAGCTTCGAGCTGATCTGTTGGTTTTCTGAAGTTCCACGCAAATTCCGGGCGAGTTTTGACCTAATCTTCAAGGCATCGATTTTGAAGGACCGAACCATTTTCCCTACACCGACCCGTCGTACCGAACCTGAGGGTTCGGTACGACTGGACCCGACACTGTCATCCACCCCAAACACCTTCTCAGAAGGTACGACTGGAGGCCTAGGAGTTTGGAAACAAGAGCAGTGGCAGGAGTTGCCTGTCACAAGCACCACCCAGTTCAGGCATTTGGCACACATGGCACACGTGTTTACTGGCGAATCCCTAGCCATCCAATGCCCTGAGTACAGGAAGATTTGTTTCTAGTGTATAACTATTAACAATCCATGCATTAAATCTGATAGAATATTTGCCTACATTTGGGTGATTTTAAAGATGTCTTAAGGGTCCCATGTCTTTTTTGGTACATACATGGAGTGTTTCTGATGAACCTCCCAGACGGCTCTGACATGGGGTTTGGTCCTGAACCGACCGCGGACCCTGGACCCTCCGCGAGTTCAGGGACCGGGGCCGGACGTCTCCGTCTCCGAATTGGTCAGGGGTCCGGACCTCGTCCCTCGGTGGACCCGTCGGGACCGAGAACGGAGCGTGCCTTGGCTTTCGTTCGGATCAGCCTACAGAATCACGAAGACATCAGGTTGCACCAGCAGTTCTCTTCTTTGATCCCAGGCGCGGGGGGGGAGTCTGTTCCGTGAGAGCGAGGGTCTCTAAAGTAACTATGACCTATGCCTATCACTCCCAAATGGATGCAAGATGGAGTTACAACCATCCAGCAACCAGGAGCATTGTGACCTCTTCTCACCCTCACCCACCTATTCCCCGTCCCCGTCGTGACAAGGGGTGGTTGGTTTCTGAGGGCGTCCACAAGTGAGTGCATCCACCTTTCTACTACCCTTGGGATCCAAGTTCCTTCTCAGAAGGTGTTTGGGGTGGGTTTGGAGGGTCCAGGTGCCTTTTGAGAAGGTACTTGGATCCCTAGGGCTAGATGAACTGGCTGTGGCTCATAGGTGAATTTGGTCAAAACCCATCCGTATGGCTCATCCCGAATCAGAAGGTTGCATCATGCGTCCATATGGCCCATACGTAAGTTATCTTAAGCAGGAATTGGTTGAGATCGACGTACGGCGTCGGTGAACTTGTTCGTCGAAGTACAGGTGGACATATGTGATCAATGTGACAATCACGACCACATGAACGATGTTTGTCCAAGGTGACTCTTCAGCAGCCTTTAGAGCTGGTGTTTAGTGCACAGAAAACAACATTGATTTATATTGATTTGTGGGCAGGCGCATGTGTTCGCAGGACAGCAGTATCTCACACCCGACCAGAGCCTGTGATTATTTGTTAGAAATCATGCGCACGTACACGTGCGCGGGACATGAGTCATTTGCAGACCATCTCCGAAGGATTTCTACTCCTTTGAGATGGGTGTGCAAATTCAAATTCGAATAGAAAGAATGTGGCGCTGACTCTACTAGTTCCTTTCATTACGATGTGGGCCTCCGTCTTGTGATACACAGCCCCTAAACCAAAAGAAATGAAGAAGATTGAAGAAGGAACCATAAAATGCGATAAAATGCGCATGTCAAGTTCTAGAACATGTGGCAAGGTCGAGGAAATTGTGAAAGGACCAGACATGCACAACATTGCACAACATTAGTCTAGCTGTGAATTAAACTTAGTGGAGATGATTTGTAGTCCCCATGATTTGCTGGCACCTGGTGATTTGCCTCAGGTCGAGCTGAGATTCCAGAGGTGCATCGGAGTCTTTGGATCCGCGGAGTTCGTCCGAAGAACTCGGACGGTCCGACTGGATAGATGGTGACTGTTCAGAACCTGGGAGCCTCCAGATCCGTAAGGATTCAAGTAAGGTACCTTCTCAGGTTCGGTACGACTGGACCATCTTGGATCCTCCAAACCTACACAACACAGAACAGTGTCTCCAATCACCAAACCTGAGGTTCGGTACGACTCGATCCTGTTTTGGGCATGTAGCTTGACCGGTCTTTGTAGGTGGGTGCCCTTGTTTCATTCCACCTAGGTCGTTGGACCACAGGCATGACGTGGCTCATCAAAAATTCAACCCATACTCCACCGAACGGTTGTGACGATGGCAGTTGTGAGACTCGCGCACACCCGGCCAGCTTGCCTGGCCTAGGAAGTCCATTTGCATGCTTTTGCACTATCTCAGACCTGCAGTATGAGCTCTCCCCAGCTATAGATGCCATGCCTACACCTGAAGCAGTCATTGGCTTAGCCAGAAGCCTGCGTGCATCTAATTACATAGTCCTGTGCTAAATCTAGATGCCTCTATAGAACAAAGGGGCTGAATACCACTGAGCAAGAACCTGACTCGCCAACCTCATCCGACCCGCCATATCTCGCATATCTGCCACTTTCGCCCGCACAGATGCGCTGCGCCTGCGGCGCGGATTTCACGGTGGACGCCAAGTTCTGCCGTCTCTGTGGACGCCGCAGGTCCGACGTTGAAGCAGGGACGCCAAGGCAACGATGGGATGAGCAAGGCAGTCCCAGTCCCAGGTCAACCACCCCAATGAAATATGCTATACCCATAGGGTCCAGGTACCTCCTTTTCGGATGGTCTTGGAGGTGAAAGTACTTCCAGAGAATGGTCTTGGGGGGTCAAAGGACATCCGATTCGGATGGTCCTGGACCCTTAGGCATATGCATGGAGTGTTTTGGCAGATGATTCCGTGGCTCCAGGTGGAAGACCCATCGGAAGCTTATCCGAGGATTTGAGTTGATGTTTGGTTGTGGACGCTGCACGCGTTAGGCAAGGCACATTGGTTGTCTCGACAACCAGTGAGTTGGATATCTCTTGCTGCTCCGGCACTGCTCCGCTGGGTCTCAACATCTTTTCCAAGTTGGAAACCCTTAAGCGAAGTCCCTCGGTGAGTGTACTTCATTGGGCAGAACTGGTGGAGTCCACCCGATCGGATTGGACGACATCGATGCGTTGTCGCCTGTAGTGTAAAACCATTACTTTAAAAAGAACGGTTGTTCTGGGGAATCCTAGAGTATCAGTCAAACTTTACTGCTTGTACCTTGCAAATGTGATTATGTATACATACTGTATGTTTTTTAAGGGTCATATGACATGTGTCAGCATTGACCCCCTGGGGGCTCCCTTCCCTTTCCACTTCCGCTGAGGCCCCATCCTCCGCCAGGTCGGGCCCGTTTCCAACGCGGGATGCCTTCGTGGTGATGCCTTCGTGGTAACAGACCTTCGGGATCCTTCGGGTGCTTATGCTCTAGGCTATTAACCACCTACCGAACAACCCTTTGTTTTACCAAGATTCTACACTAGAAAATACTGTAATTAAGTTGTTCCATGTTGTTCCCACGTTTCAAAGAATTGTCTTGGAAGGCTATATATCTAGGGCATGCGTGCTTCGTGCTGTTTCCTTTCCATCGACCTCCGTGTTTGTTTCGACTCCGCCCGAGATCCCACAATTTCCCGGCCAGGATGGGATGTGTGTTTCTTCGGTGTTTCGCAAGAGGGCGAGAAAAGCCACCGCTCCTAGGGGTTTGGGCAGTTGAGACCTATGTTCAAGTGCAGGGATGTCAGACCGACCCTACTTTGGACCCGCTGGTTAGGGAAAATGGACCAGGTTGCTCTCTCGAAATAGAAGCCCTGGCCCCTAGAGCAGCACCAGGTTCGGACCAAACCAGCTTCGGTTTGGACAGAAACATGCTCATGAAACTCTTCCCAAAGGCAGGCAGCATCATCAAGATGAACGAACACTATGTGGACTCTTGATGATACTTTAAGCCCACGGCCCACGGGTTTGAAGTACAATGAAAGTCCGGGGCGAGGTTATGAATCACACGTCTAAACTACAAAATGAAATCAACATTTATAGCTGAACTGGTTGATTATTAATGTTTGCTCTTCAATGAATGGTCTTTGGGTCCTTGGAACAATCCTAGCCCAGTTGGCTGAGCCACTCAGCTCGTTCTGCAGAGCTCATCATACCTGGATCCTCTGGGCAAGTCGCCTCCAAAAAAAAGCCCCAATGGTGGACATGTCTAGCAGGACCCTCCTGTCCAAAAACCGTCCGAGTTGTTGCTCGGTCGAGTTGCGGATAAAGCTGCCACGAGATCGTGTCGAACCTTTCCGAAAGGACCAAAATTGCACGAGGTGCCATGGCAGCTGCAACCCCAAGTCGAACAGGTTTCCTTCCACCGGGCGACCCGCGTCAACTGGCTTTCCAGCAGCCCGTAACTCGCCGCGCTTTCCCCATGGTTGGCTAGTGGGTCAACACCAGGCTATCCGGGTGATCTCCGAAACTACACAGACTAGACGTCCCCCATGGTCAACCTACCGCTCAACTACTGAGCGCTCCGCTCGGTCTCTTTGGAAGGTGGAGCCCACGGCCAGAACCGCCAGGACCTGAGTTTGATGAGTGGGATTTGTATGTTAACTAGGGAAAAGCAGTGGAACCCCCCGGGCCCTTTTGGGCGTGGATTGCGTCGATTGCTTCCCTTTTGTTTAGGGGGTTCTTTGGAAGTTTAGGGGGGTCCCCCTATTCCAATACACACCTAGTTTGATCGAGGACTCTGGAAATCGTGGGGTTCTTGCCTTTTCTTTATCAAAGAACATCGTTTGAGGACGGCCCGGCCTTTTCAGGACAAGTATCCAAATAGATCCAAATGATGTTTATGGCCTGGATGCCTAGGAAGTACTGAAAGCTTTTTGAAGAGTGTTGACCAGAATCATCAGTTCTGTTATTTCCTATATTCCATCTCATATCAATTTGCAGCATCATGACCCAACAGAGAGAACCAGCATTCACGCCCTTCATTGTTTGAATTAGCTAGGCCAACTTGCAAGACAGTCTGACCGGGGAGTCTCCGCTCTTCGGTGGCTGAGCGAGCGAGCTGGGCGTCTTCGGTGTTGAAAGTTGAAGTTAACAAGATAAGTGATACCTGAACCCTCCTGTCGGGGTGTCCTGGCTGGACTACCCCACACTACCTATAGGCTTCCAGACAGGGCACCCCGACAGGAGGGTCCAGGTACTGGTCAGTTTGCTTTAGGCATCCGGGTGTGCAGTGCAGCAGCTTTCCAAGACACAGGACTTCACGAATAAATGTCAAACATGTCCCACCCCTTGTGATGCGCGCAACCCAATGGTAGCCACACCTCCTGGCGACTCGGTACGCCCAGTAGTCCTAGTAGTCCACGGTGCCCTCAGGTCCTTTCAACACTTGCATGCCCCTCCAGCGCACCTTGGCATTGGCTCTGGGAGGCCTGTGTTGTGCCGCATGACCATGTTCAACGGGTGGATGTATATAAGGCTTCCTTTTGTCGGGGATCAGCTAAGTGAAAGAGCTGCTCCAAACAAATGGAAAGCAGGAAAGATCTATATCTATGATGGCTATATATGGATGAACTCATGCCTTGTGAACAGTTGTGAGATGTCGTAAGCATGAACATCTCCAAGTCGCTCAGTGGGAATCCATGCAATTTTACCATGCACCTGACTGCGCAAACCAGCACCCCTGATTGGTCTGAAGACACGTTCGCCAGTGCCAGAGAGTTCGTGTTTGAATGTTTGAAGGCTTTGACAGTCGAATCCCAGGGGCTCCAACTACCTCCTGAGAAGCTCTTTTTGGGATGAGTTTGGGAAGTCCCAACTACCGTTGGAGCTCTTGTGAAAAAGGCCTTATAGGACCTCCAAAGCGATCCCTGCGAACCTTCAATGGGCTGAGGGCTGACCAACTTCGACTGTCATAAGGTACTCACGGGGCGCGCGCCTAGAGGCCGTCCCAATCGACCCGGAAACATAAGACATACTCTCCAGGTGTCCTTTGTCCCAATCTGTCCAGCTCCAACTTGGTTGTTTGCTCGATGAGTGGAGAAGAGTTTGGCATTTGTGTGTCAAGATCCCAGTTCAAAACTTATTGGCGACCTCGTGGCGTTATATGCAAGTGTTGTCGGCATGTTTTGGACAAGGTACCTGAAGGCATTGGGTTCCTTTTCGGCGCGCCACAAAGATTCATATGAGGAGCAGATCAACATCTCTTTGCCGTGTGCTTTTTCCACAGAGTGGGTTTTGATGATTCTTATATGCTCATGAACATTCTTGTTCAACGAGAACATATAAGAGGGTTCCATTCTCGTATGTTGCGCGACAACTTCTAGTCAGGAAGCCCTTTCCGATGCAACGCGGAGCATGTGCCGATGGCAAGATGTCGATGCAGGTCTAGTCTGATCCAGTACAACCTGGTCCTTTAACTAATTGAGTTAGATCATGTTACATCAATGAGGCTGTAGACGAATCCACGATAGACTATAGCTTCTGTATACAAATATAATATATAATATATACATAAATATATCTACTATGTGTAATTGGGAACTTCCCAATGAGTTTGTTTGGAATGACATCTGGGTGCAGGTTGGGGATCGATGGACGGTGACATTTGAGATCATTTCAGGATCAAGACCATGTGTTTCGTGTGACGAAAGATGTCACAAACCAGCCAACTTCTTGAGCAAAGGAAAACTGCTCGCTTGCTGAGGTTTCATGAGTCCATTTGTGATTAACATGATAAGATGGAAGACACAAACAAATATAGAGGTTTGCACGAGCTACCGGGCCTGTCTGTTACCCAGCGACCGTTCATTCGTCGATTTGGATTGCACAATAGCAGAAAAAGGAAAAAATGAGGCTGCCGCCCTGCCTTAGGTCACACTTAGTAATCCTTGGACCTGGTACCTTTTGCCCACCTACCTTCACGCCCGTAATCACCAATTTCGTCAGTTGGGGCGAGCTCCCCATGTGCCTTGCCAGTTATGTGAACTACCACCGTGTCACCCCCTGGTCGTGGATGGTGTAGTGGCTGGTTAGTCTTAGAATGGTTCATGGAAGTGAAGTCTAATGTGAACACATGGGTTCTTGCCGATACATCACATCCGTTTACAGTGATGCATCGTTGCAGTTGGATATAATTTTGTAGGTCTTCTGCCGCACACCCGCAGATGTCTGAGAATTCTGAGCTCGGGTTGCATGCCGCATGCAACTTGGCTTTTGGCAGGCCCTTTGTGGCAGGCCATCAGAGGTGTATCACTGGCCTTGAAAGATATTGGCATGCGGCATACAGTTATGGCCAGCCTGGGCAGCAGATTGATAACAGTGAGTTTCGAAATTAGGTCACAGCCTTAGATCCAACTGCAACACTTGGTGCCTCTTACTTTGTTCCAATACCAGATCCAACTGCTAAGATCTTGAAGGAACAAGTGACATCACCAGAGTCAGCCAGTTTGAAGAAGGTGCCTCAAGCCGAACGCGAGTCCAGGCTTCAGAACTTCAGGGCCCGGATCGCCCCAAGGGTGCAACCGGGTCTGCAAGTTTGGGCTTGCCAGCCCCAGCAAGGATGACAGGCCATGGGGCTTTAAGAAGAAACATTGCCTGAAAAAGAAAACCCGCAGGGCATTTTGTCCTATGGCACAGTTCCTTCCCCGATCAGTAGCTCCACGGACACTCGTCAAGGTGTTGTTCTACTTTTCACAGAAGATAACCGTGCAGCACTTGGACAGCATCGACAGTGGCACCCTGCGGGCGTGTTGCAACCTCATCGACAGTGGCACCCTGCGGGCGTGTTGCAACCTCATAAGGAGCTACCTTTGCCATTGGCTGATCATTTCCAACAGCCAACTGCTTGGTGGAGAAGGCATTGAATCCTCATTAAGGCCAAAAACGAGCCAGAAAAAAGGGAGCGCGCAGATGTTTGACTACATCAATGCTGGATATATGGAGTTCCTTTCCCACCAGGAAGCCTTCCCATGATTGTGGTCAGACTGGCTCCTCTTGGCTGATCTCCGTCGAGTGCAACCACTTATACTTTCATGGCTTGAGGGGGGCCTGATCACTTTCGCTTCGCAGGACCAGACGCTGCGAATTTCCCTTTAATGATCAAAAATACCAGTAGAAACGACTCGAACCTTCCCATCAGAGATGGGACACAGATTCAATAGGCGATGCAAGTATAAGTGTTGTGGCGGTGCAATGCAATACATTGAGCTAGACCATGTACAAAGCCATAATGGCCAAGCATCATACGACCAACGTGGCAGTGACATAAATCAGGTGTCTGAAGCATTTCATAAATTCTGGGCTCAATTTGGACTACAACACTTGTACAGGTACATTGAACAGACCAAGAAGGATAGTGGGAAGGCGTGCTAGCGGGATCAAAAAAAAGTTATTTTGTAGGTCCCCAAGACTAAACCGAATTCAGTTCAATAATCCACAAAATTCTTGGCGAAGCATACTCCATATAGTGCCGCGCTATAGACGTTGACGGATGGCGCGCGGAGGCGCCTACAGCAACTAAGCGTGTCCATGGACCAAGACTTGTCACAAAATGTCGCAGCTCTATCGTATTGCGTCATTGCGGACTTTCAACTCAACAGGTGCCAGAACGCTCCTGACCTAAAAGTTGATGACCCTTATCAAGCTCATCTCCGACTAGACAATAAGATGGGCAACAAGTGCCTTGCAAACTCGGATATCGCTCATGCAACAACTATTGATGGCTCGCGAAAACAACAAAATCTGTGAGCGCGCTGGTTCGACATTGCAGACAAGGCCAGCGAAGAAGACTTGCCCGAACTTGAAATGCTTAGCGTGAATACCCAACCATGGTGTGATACTAACTCATAAACCAACCATGCAATATATTTATCCTCCTTTGTACTCCCCAAATTAAATCCTGTAGGTCCACTACGCTTTTTTAAATTGCGGAAACCAAAAATAGACTATATCAGACGTTAAGCCCCAGGAAATAATTTCAAACATGATCTCTATGTTGGAGGGGGGGGGGGGTTAGGAGACAGGAAATAATTTTGTCCAACGAAAGTTGTGTTGGAGGGGGGGGAGGTTCAGGGGATAGCATTTAATTGTGTCGAAGAAAAAGCTATTTTGGCCAGATGATGCCAGATGGGGGATCAGGAAAAATTGTGTTTGAGAACATTCGAAAACAGATCGAAAAGACACATAATACACCAAACATGACGGAAGATGAGACAAAAATAGAAACATGCCAGTCTATGACCACCCACCTCTACGACATTATTTAGAAGTAATGAGTATAGGAGGACCCACCTCGCTATGTACCAAAGCGCTGTATGGGGGGCTGACCAGGTTCATTGACATGACCTATCTTCAAGGAAGACACCCCTGGAAATAGATTTCAAAAATTTCCAGACACAACCCCCTACCCCAGAAACAGCCCCAATGACTCACAAAGTCCTTAAATGAAGTGTCAAACAATTTTTGTCCATGGGGGCTGACCATGTTCATTGACATGACCTATCTTCAATTAAGACACCCCTGGAAATAAATTACAAACATTTCCAGACACTACCCCCAACCCCAGAAACAGCCAAATGATTCACAAAGTCCAAGCATGAAGTGCCAAACAATTTTTGTCCATGGGGGCTGACCATGTTCATTGACTTGGCCTATCTTCAAGGAAGACACCCCTGGAAATACAAACATTTCCAGACACAACCCCCGCCCGAGAAACAGCACCAATGACTCACAAAGTCCAAACATGAAGTGCCAAACAATTGTTGTCCATGGGGGGCTGACCATGTTCATTGACATGGCCTATCTTCAAGGAAGACACCCCTGGAAATAGATTACAAACATTTCCAGACACAACCCCCAACCCCAGAAACAGCCCAAAGGATTCAAAAAGTCCAAAAATGAAGTGCCAAACATTTTTTCCATGGGGGGCTGACCATGTTCATTGACATAGCCTATCTTCAAGGAAGACACCCCTGGAAATACATTACAAACATTTCCAGACACTACCCCCAACCCCAGAAACAGCCCAAATGATTCACAAAGTCCAAACATGAAGTGTCAAACAATTTTTGTTCATGGGGGCTGACCATGGTCATTGACATGGCCTATCTTCAAGGAAGACACCCCTGCAAATATAGTTCAATCATTTCCAGACACAACCCCCAATCCCAGAAACAGCCCAAATGATTCACAAAGTCCAAAAATGAAGTGTCAAACAATTTTTGTCCATGTGGGCTGACCATGTTCATTGACATGACCTATCTTCAAGGAAAACACCCCAGGAAATAAATTACAAACCTTTCCACACACAACTACCCCCCCAGACTCAAAAAGTCAAGAAACCAAATTTTAAGTATTTTTCCACGGAGGCTGACCATGTGACCTATCATACCTATCTTCAGGTAAGACACCTCAGGGAATAAATTACAAACATTTCCAGATGAAGCGCTGATGTAGCTTGAAATAGGAACCCGTGCATGCACCAAAGACCTGGCAAGATGGAAAAAGACAACCTTGCTGCATTTTGGAAACGCTACACTTCATCAATTCGACAATTTTGACAGGTATCCACCCCGCTAGCTTTCACAATCTTTCACCAATCCCCCCCTGCCTGTTCCCATCAAGAAGATTAAGAAATTATAGAAGTTGTTATTGAGGGGGGGGGGTCAGGAGACAGGAGAAAAATCATGAACTTAAAAGTTGTTATTGAGGAGGGGGGGGTCAGGGGACAGGATTTATTTTATTGTTATATAGTGATCATTAGCGACTACCCCCCCCCGTTCTTGGCTTATTTGATGGCCTTCTTTCAGAGGTCTGTGCCAATGGAAATAAATTCAATTTCAACATTAATTTCCAATGTGAGGACATCCCCTGGCAGTACACACGGGGATTATATTTATGATTTGGCAGGTTTTGAATCACACGGCATCGCGCGCACTGTGGACACGCGACCATTTGTCCACCAAATTCCGCAAAAAAATGTTCAAACAAACTATAGGTTCAAACCTTTAAAAAGACAATTCAATATCTTGCATCAATACTCATTTCAGTGGATGGTGAGCCACATGGAGAATTCTCAAAGCAAACGCATCTTTCATTCATTTCAAATCCATCAACATCCTGCTGTCATAGGAGATCTAGAAGACCCACACTTGCCAACCCAAATGGAACATTTGGTGTTTTGCAACTGGTCCCGCAGCGGGCGCATGCTGGCCCCCCCCCATCATACAGAGCCGCCAATGCTTGATTTGCCCCCCACATGCCCTAAGACACGGTGGCCAGATTCAGGTTGGCCTGAAACCCCAGAAGATAAGCGAGGGCCATTCCTTGAACATATGAAATATCGTTTCTTGAAGCTCGATACAGTACGACACCCGATGGAAATTTAACGAGTTCGCAGTTCACATTGAAGACATCACTTGGTTAAGATTGGTTTTCCGAACAAACCACGCATTCCGTTGCACACCTCATGGACCTCGTGTTCCATTTTACAGATTTCCCTTGACCACCAACATGCACCTGTCTGAATGGACAAGGAACATTGTTCTTGAAAAGACATACATTTCGTGAGAACGCGCTCCAGTATATAAGCGGTTTTCCACGTCCCTATGGATCCACATACCTTCTGAGAAGGTGATTGGAGACTATTTATGTAGGCTTGGAGGGTCCAATTACCTTCGGAGAAGGTGGCAGTGGATCCATAGGGCGTATAGTTCATGTGACATGCGTGGGAATCGCGACACTGGCGAAACATGAGGCATTTCGCTCCATCGCTGTCCAGCTCACCGCCTTCGGCGCGTCGCTCGTGACGTGGCATAGAGAAGGACAAAGCTGACGTGGCTGGAGGTCCCCAAGTGCATCCTGAGATGCAGAGTAGGCGACAAAGCTACCAAGTGATGTCACATGCGAATCCCGGCCAACCAAAAGCCAAGATCGAACTGCAATGGTCCGTAAGGTGATATGTTTTCGTGATTTAACATATAGTTACCTTTTGTGTTTGTGATGTATTGACCTGGAGATTGGCTCCAAATGGATTGATTGGGTCACTTTGGTCACCCTCGAGGCGGCGTTTTAGGTTCGTGGGCTCTTTGTTTTGAAGCCACTCTATTCTGGACTCCTGCCAAATGAATGGTGTGAGAATGGCAGCAGATCCAACCAAAGTGGAGAAACATAAATGACCCGTAGAAGGTTTGCCATGTTGGCCAAGTTTGGACCAGAGAGGGTGCACAAATCGTCCATGGGTGAAGGTGAACTCTACCACAAATTGCGCCACTTTGCCGGAAGTGTGTGTCCACTTCTGACCTGCAATATTTTAAAGACTAGCACACCAGACTGAGTCGTACGAATCACGATCCAACTGGACTTCGACCCCAGTTCTAGCCAGGTTTCTATCCAGCACGAGCTTGAAAACCCGATGCTAGGCCCTGAAAATGAAGGCACCCATGTGGTTTTATATCATCTGAGGTACAATCTGGGGGGGTATTCTATATTAGGGAACAAATGGGAACCATTATGTTCTTACTTCAAACAATGCGTGTGGGCGGAAGGGTTCACATGATTCTGCGCACTGCCACAGTGGCTGGCGGCGCATCAGATCCGGTCCCTCCGGTCCCCCAGCCTTTGAGGTTGGTTTTTTCCGGGTGGAAGGGCGTTATGACCCTAGGGCTCCAACTAGCTGCTAACTAGCTCCTGAGAAGGTGCTTGGGGTGGGTGCCAGGGGGGTCCTGAACCCAGACATACCCAGACACGGACCTCGAACTTCCAACTATGCAGGATGTTTGCTTTGTTATCCGTTTGAAGCCGGCCACACGGCAGAACTTCTGCACAGTTGGAGGATCCTGGTATGCCATGTGAAAAGCCAGGCACTTGTTCAAACCAGGCGTGATTCCGCCAGATCTTCGGCGATTCTCCGAAATGTTCGGGTGATCCACCTTCCGTCACGTTCAAGCCATCAAGACGCTGGTCCTTCAAGAACATAACAGTCCGAGTTCGGTGACATTCCAGTTCCGCTTCATGACACCAAGCAGCACTCAGACCAAAGCGGACCACCCAAAGTACGATGCCTATCGTACCATTTCCGCGACCGGAACGCAAAACCGACGATGCGCGTCGCGTCGTCCATTCGAACCGCTCTCCCCCGCTCCGGCTGGAGGAATTTGGGGTACATCCCATCGGCTCGACTGGAGGACGAGCGGCGAAACTCGGCGCGTGGAGGAAGCGGCGATGTACTCGGTGCCTGCGTTCGGTGTTTCAGCCTCGCAAGTGTCTGGATGTGCGAGTCTACCACCTGAAGAAACAAAAACCTATCAAAACGTAGGTCCCATGTGAAAGGACGAGGTTTTCCGAGAAAAGCCAGGGTTTTGATGGGTTTTGATGTTCAGACATTTTCACACGTTGTTGACTAGCACAAGACTAGCATGTATACTTTGTCTTAAACATGTTGCTAAGCTTGCCAGCCACAGAGAGTCACTACAAAGCGATGAAATTACGTCCTCTGGGCAAGCCCTCAGAACCCATAGATGTTCTACGGGTTTCTATGGGCCTTTACGAGTTTTCTACAGGTTTTCTACAGGTTGGGAAAAGCCAAGGTTTTCTGAGAACCCTGGCTTTTACGGGTATCCACGGGTTCGCCATGGCTTGCCATGGGTTTTCTACGGGTTCGCTGTCCACTGCCTCAAAAATGCAGTTGTTCCTCTTAAATGGTGTCCCAATATCATCATGGGCACCTCAAAGACACAATGGTTTGGCATGATAAGGAACATGTCTTTTGGGCAAAGAACATTCATGAACATTTCCTCACAAGGCCTTTTTCACTGAAGAGCCGAGGTTTTGACCAATTGACCCAGAAAAGCCGAGGTCCTTGTTCAGAACCTACATTTTTGTAGGTTGTTGATTCTCAAGGCAGATTGTTTGGATGTGCTGGACTCTGGACTAATGAACATGCGCGAGCAGAGGGACAATGGTTGGTGTGGGTCAACTGGGTCTGCACGCCATATGGTGGTTCTCACTCCTTTCCACTCGGATGCCTAGACCCAACAGCTTCACGAGCCTCGGATGACCTCGGCGACGAATCGGTGACGAACATTCACCTCGGTGGCGCGCGGCCCTCCCGACGAAGAAGGGTCAGGCAGGCCTTATAGGATACTAGGTCCTCCAAAGTTGTGTAAGCCTAAGAAGTCATAAATCCAACACAACATAACACGACTAAAGGCCTTATGATGTATATAAGATAATAAGGCCTATATATGGCCTCGGAGGATGTCTCCTAGGCCAGTCATGACGTCTCTTGAGAGGCTCGCGGGGACCGTCCGATAGATCCTGGACTGCCGGAGCCCAGCGCCTCAGAACGGAGCGGAGCGACGACTGGACGGTGAGGGTGGTGTCCGTCACCGGGCCACGCTGGAGACGTTGAGAGGTGGATGTCAGGGGCGGAAAGTGCTGGTCCTCAGTGCAAGAAAAACAGAAAAACCTCAGACATCAGACATCATTGCCTTCATCCATCGATTTAGACATGCGTGATGTGTCAGATAGGCTCTAAGGCTCGGCTTGTTCAACGTCCCCTGCCACCTCTCAGCTTTCTCCGACCATTGGGACGTCGGTTACCATGCAAGCAGGCAAGCAGAAGCACCGTGATGACAGTTGAACCAGCAGAGCAGGAACAGCAGCAATCATGCCGTCAACAAGTTTAACCATCTCCAATCAATGCGTGAAATTCCTGGAATGCTGCATGTTCTCACAGTTGCTTTATGTTGCTTTCTACCACTCCATTCAGTAGAACAAGGCCCAAGGGACCGGCACCAACCGTCGTTTCCAGCTTTTCCGTCCCACTTCGCCTTGTTCGTCGGCCATCGCCCAAAAACGCCACTGAGTTCGCAGCTACCAGCCTTGCGGGGCGGCTCCCCAGTGGGGTCACCTATCTGTCTCCACTCCGCTGAGACGAAGGGAGACGTACTCCGTACTCCGCGGACGGACTGGACGTTGGTGAATGGATTTAGAGATTGGAAGGTGTTTACCAGGACCCTTGAAGGGGTGCCCTGTCTGGAAGCCTAGGCCGGTAGTGTGGGGTAGTCCAGCCAGGACACCCCGACAGGAGGGTCCTGGTATACCCCGAACCGGGATCCTTTTTCGTACCGAACCGGAACCGGTTTGGTGGATCTGTTTACACTACATGAGAGACATGAGACGGTGTTCCGACAGCGACGTCGGGTCCGTTTTCGGGTTCGTACTAGTACCTTCCTGGATGTGTAGGGAAAGGGTGGTTCCAACCCTCGAGTTCCAACAATCCATATTGGCCAACAGGGGCAAAGAATGCTTTACTTCTCATGGGCCCTTCAAAACATTTCAAAACATCTGAGCCAAAAAGCACCCATCCGCGGGGCGGCCAGGGCTCCGAATTCGGGTTGGTTCTTTGGGATCGGACGTGATTCCAAAGATCACCACCAAGAACCTTTGACCGGGCACCAAAGCTTCGACCTGGGCCCTTGCCAACCATCCACTAAAGACCTGCCAACGTGGCAAGATCCTTTGGATATACAATAAGCCTAGGAGTCCAAAGACTATGTTTGGACATTTGGACTCCACTGAAGTAAGGGATATTCCTTTCTGGGTCACCTAAAGACCATTCTTTTGATAGTCTCACCTGCAGGGATGTGCCAGGCACGGACCATTTCCCGTCCGCTGGTTTCGGGACTGGATTTCCAGGCAGAAATCATGTCTCCTATAGAGCACAGTGATACTTCAGCGACAACTCGGATTGGCTTGGCTGGGCAAAGATTGTTGTTCCGGATGCCCATTTCGGCAGAGTGGGGACCAGAAATAGTAAGGATTGGTATGGGGGTGATGTGTTGAAGCAGCTCCTAGACCTTCTTCCATACCCAGTCTTCTCGTCCTAGACCCTCCCATGTCCACCAGCAAGTTTCCAAGATGAGGCCCTTTCTTGCTCCAGGTATCAGTGCACATCTCCTGTTCAAAGCCCAATCGAACCTACGCGAAGCACATCATATATATATATATATGGCTGTCCACGCCGGTTTACCGGATGTTTTCCCACCACCCAAACGCAGTTCTGTTTGAAAATTTCCACTCAGCAGTTGGATGAGTTTCCACTTAGCAGGGTGAGTTTCAATGTTGGAGGTTTCCTGATTTTGCTCGTGGCAGGTGAAGCCTCGCACCGAGCACAGCGTTTCCGGCGGCCCGGGCGGTGCAGGCGCTCGGAGTGCGCGTGGTGGACCGCCACCGGAGAAGGAACAGATGCAGGGCTTGGGGATGGACAACAAACACCAAAAGAACGTGGAGAAACATACACAGGAACAGTGGATAACCTGATGTAACCTATTAAATAACCTTCAACTGTTTTTGGGGGGAGTGGTTTCTCCACTAAGCAAGAACATGTAGAGAATGGTCAACCTTCATTCTTCAGGGAAACTGAAGGAGTCAGAAAAGAAAGCGAACCTGGACCATCATCCTGTCTGGATGTCCTGTTTGGCCATGGATTTAATAGCCTGAATACAGAACAACCAGTGTTTCAACTACCTGCAACCTCAAATGACCTTGTTTTTGTTGTTTGGGGAAACGACTGTAGTTTGAGGAAACCAATCAGAAAAATTGTCTTTTCGAGAAGCGACTGTTTTCTTGCTTTATTGACAATGTGTTTAATATTCCACATGTGTTGCTAGATAGGGCTTTGAGAAGCCCATTCACCATTAACGCTTAAGCAATCTGGTGAATGCATCTTCCATCCAAGAACCACCCTCCACAGGGTAGTCCAGGGGCCCCGTTGTTTCATATGTTTTGTTCATGTATTCGAACCTATCAGTGATGCCAGGATGTTTTACAGGTCTTGGCGCATCAGGCTCATGTGCGCAGCCTGTGGTTTTTGGGGCACATGGCCTTAAAGGGACACTGGAACTGGAAAACCCTGTAGGTTTGATTTGGTGGATTCCAGCCTGGAAGACACGCCGGGTTTTGACTGGTCTGTAGGTTTGAACTGGAAAACCCTGTAGGTTGGTCCGGGACCTGGGCTGAGCTTCCAGCCTGGAAGAGAGTTCTGGTGCGGGACCTGGCAGGTCGCCTCGTGGCGATCTCGAGCTCGAGTGGTGGGACCAAAGCATCAAAACCCAAAACCCAAAACCCAAACCCATCCAAAACCCATCGTCTTCTCAAAACCCCAAACCCTTCCAACAAACCCGAATTTTCACACGCACATAGCACCTGTGCACCTGGAGTCCTGGCACCAGTCCGAGCCCAGTTGACGTGCCCAGTCGCGAGAGTACGGAGTCGTGACTGGTCGTGACTGGTCGGAGCTCAGAGCCCAGGCGACGAAGCCATGGGTCTCAAATCCATGAGACGTTGGATATCGGATCTTCGGACTGAACGACCGGTCGACTGGTGGGGTGAGACTGAACGACCAGTCTACTCTTGAAGAACGGGGCGACCCTCAAAGTCTCTTGGAGTTAAAGATGTGAAACATATCCAGGACCATCCTGTTTGGGGGTATCCTGTTTGTATTACTTCGGGGTCAACCCAGACAGTGTCAGGATGGTTCCAGATGGTCGCATGCTCCCCTTTGCACTTTCACGTCGTGGAGGCATGCCTCAAACGACGCCCCGCAGCGAAGTCTCCAGCATCGCCTGGGGCCGAGCCGCAGACGGCAGAGAGGTGATCTCGGGTGGTTGTTCTTATGCATCCGGGCCCGAACCAACACATAGGGTTTTGAGATGTTTTCAGGGTCCGGACCCCTGCATATGGAGAGCCCGTTTGGATTCTTGGGATACATGTTAATATAGAGTGAAATCATGGTCATAGTCCCAGATGCTCATGGACCACAAAGAGGGATCGGACCCGAATCGTTTGGTGGGTTTTGAGGGACCAATGGTTGTGAATGGAGAGTTTGGGGTTGTGTGTTGTTGTTTTTGGAGCATAGATCCCCCAATGCCAGCTTTCGTATGGTTGTGCCCTCCTGTTGGCTTTAGCCTTTCAACCAATGCAGGGAACTCCCAAGTACTTCCAAGGCCGGATGAATTTCCAAGGGGCACCCCAAACACAGGAACTTGGGGAGATGAGATGCAGATGGGTTTGTTAAGGGTCATGTTCCATTCTGCTTGGAACACAGTTGGTTCGACCCTCATTCTCTTATAGGTTTGTGCCCTTTGCTGTAGTATAGAAGCATATAGAAGCCATATCATGGTCGAAATGTTCATGACATTTGGCCTTACAATCATGTTGAATACATCCACCTGAGCCCTCCCTTCAAAAACTTCGGTTGACCTGGTGTTGTCTAAAATCCTGAGCATCAGACAATTCTGCTTCTTCGATCAAGTCAACTCAAGCCCATTCAACCGCGGGTGGTAGATGCATCCCGAAAAACAACAAAAACTCTCCAGGGGTCACATGTCGGGGTGGTTTTTAGTCCCATCCAGTGAGTGGATATTCTGGGCACCCCAATAGGTCCCAAGTTCGGCACCCTGTCTTGGTGACTGGCTGACTATCAGGGCGGATGTTCTAAGTCTCGGACCGTCTCCGGCGGTGTCAGGCCGCGCCCTGGAGCCAACCAGAGTACCGCCGGCACCTGAGGAGGATCAGGAGCCCAACGATGGTCCAACACGGAAAGGAACCAAACGGGAGAAGACCTAAAACAAAGGAACTGGTTCGGTGGATGTGTTTGTTTGGCGTAACATCCCTGGTATAAAACCAATATGGTTCTTGGAGATGCAGGCTGTGAGTCTCACTGGTGAGCGAAGGATACTCCTTGGGAGACCCGAGGCTTTCTTCACAGACCTCATGAGCGGACATGTATCAAAGAATTCAATGAGTTGGGTGCAAAGGATTAGGGGATATTAGGGGTGTTCCTGTCACATCCACTCACAGGTCTATGAAACCACCTTGACATCCTGGATCTAATTGTATATATAAGTTATGTAATGATACCTTTCTTTGAAAAACCCTATGGGTTCCTGGCCTACCTCCGTTTCGGTCAGATGGGACTGGGGTGGGTGGGTGCCAGGGGGCCTAACCACTGAACCTGAGGAGATGGTGACCGGAGCCCCTAGGCCTCGCGCAATACGCACCAGGACACAGGACCGGTGTTCTTCCTCGGTAGTCTCTCGGTGTTCAGCCCAAATGGACCGGTTGGTTTCTACGTGCGCTTGGTGCTTTTTTTTTTCCCAAAACAGTTTACTGGTTGGGTTTCTATCTTAGAAAAAAGAAGCCTGGCCACACTGAATCGTTTTGAACCTGGAAATGGGGGCTATGCTGGGATCATTCTTGGGTCACCGGTTTGGAGCAAGAAAAAACCAAGGGCGCATGGCTGCATGGATCGCCCAATATGGGGGAAAAGATATCAGAACAGACAAGCAACGGGTACAATATCCACTCAGTCCAGGTACGAAGAGATGAGAGTTGTTGGAAGCAGTATGCATTGTTGAGGCACAAATATGTGTCAATCCTGAGCTTTTGGAACCAATCCATTTTTGCTCAGTGGCCGGGCCGAACCATTACAATTTACCTTCAACTCTGTGTCAAGCTTCCGTGCTTTCACTGAGGTGTTCGCCGCGTGAATGTGCCTGCCATTCCACATTGGGACAGGTGTGCATCTTCCGAAGTTTGCCATCCCTGTTTGTCATGTTCCTTGCCATTCCCTTTCCGTTTGCTTTCCAAAAAAGTAGACCACTAGGATTCGATCAAAAAACACAGTACCTGATGCCTGAAATCAATTGCTTGAAACTGATGGGGCTGTCCCAGTCACACGGAGTATTCGTCCGGTGACACTTGGAGTACTTGGAGTCGTCTTCCGGAACTCCTTGGGCCGAACCATCCGGCAACGTCTCGACTCTGCGCTTGGTTTTGATCCGGAAACAGAAACAGGAACCCCTCGTGGCGTGTGGATTGCGCGTTTGGAGGACTTCGAGGGATCAGGTTTTTTAGTTCTATTATGTTCTATTTTTCTCCCCCTCCCTGAGAAGTGCAGTCTTTTTCGGAGATGTCGTTACTCGGGTCATGTGGCCACCAACCCTATCAACCTTCGTCTCCCTTCTGCGGACCTCGGCCTTCTTCGGCGCACCCACGCCTTCAGGCGTGCGTTGGGAGGTGCGACCCGAGGTGGAGCCGCTGTGCGGGATCCCGGCCTCGTACGCGCGAGATGGTGCGAGATGGTGCTTTTTCTGTTTGGCTTTAAGGTGGGAAGGCACCAGTCGTGTTGCAGGAACTGAGTGTGGCAGGTCTTTCTTCTCTCTTCAGACCTTTGGCACATGGCAAATCCATGTGCCATCGTGATGAGAGTGATGTGTGTTCTTGGGATAGGGGAATCATGGGGAATCTATAGGAATTGTCTCTCACAATCTATCTTGAGTGACAGATGGCCCATGGATGTATTTTATCACGAACTTGTGAACGACGACCACCCGAGAATCTCTTCCTGGGAGCCAGATAAATATTGAGTGGCAGGTAGTGAAGTTCACACCCCCGACAGATGGTGCTGGTATTTTGGTTTCTTTAAAAAAGCCCTGGGAGTCAAAGACGATCAAAAGAATGGGCCTCAGAGGACCTGAAAGGGAGCTTCCTTTACGTTAGTCGGTCAAAATGGGGGATGTATTATATTGACATGAGGTTCATACCCAGTCACACGCCGTTGGAGTTGTACGGACACTTGGGTACACGGTATACCTTGAACAATTGAGGTCAGATGAGGTCAGAATCCCCGTTCACAAGGCCATCACACACATGTTCACCCAGAAATCCCTGTAAGCCTCGGATTTGAGCCCTACTTTACATATGCTTCGCACAGACCGGCTGGAACCTGCCTTAAGACCTGGACGACTTGGCTTCCACCCAAACAGACACACGGACCGGACGGACTTGGGTTCTTCATTCCTCCAAAAGGATGATGTCCCGGCAGTGACTTCTTTCGGAAGAGTTTGGAGTCCCGACTCGTTCCACCGGCGTTTGAGACCCATGTCCTGTTGGACCGGCTGAGTTGAGACCGTTCTGATGTGATGTTTGGGGCACCTGACCAGGGGTGGGGCTAAGGCCATGGAAGCGGAGAGCTCTGCCATGTGGGACGCGGTCGTGGGGTGGCCGAGTGCGAAGGTGGGTTCGGAGAGAAGACAGTGAAGCAAGAATCCACACCAGGAGGGTACCCTGTTTGAAGTGTTTCTCTTCTTGGTTACATGGATGGATTGGAAACATACCAGCAGTTTCATCCTGGTGGCTCACGACATGGAGGCGATCACTAATGGAGATGTTTGGACATTTTGGGAATGTTCCAAAATTGCGCTCAAAAGCCTCCAAGAGACTTTCCCTTTTCCTTGAGGCTTTGGTGTTCTCACATTCCCAGTCACATCCTCAGCTTCAATGGGTTCCCAACTCGTCACCAGGCGGCGGCCACCGTGACGCCCGCTCGACCGGTGGAGGCGAGGAAAGGGACATTAATCCCGAATGCGTAGTGTATTGGGGGAGGTGGGGGTAGAGTCGTGTTCGCATGGTGCGGCCGTCAAATCGAAGATTCCTTCCTTGCGGAAAAGCTCAGAGGTTTTTTTGATGGAGGTTGATTGTCAGATTCGTCGTCAAATACCGTGCTTTTGGGATGTTGGATTTTGGAAGCTTGAATTCCTGCGCAGGTGCAGCGTTTTATGAGATCCGCATTTTCTGCGGAGTCAGATTGGGATTGGCGTTTAGAGGGTGGTGTTCTTGGGGTGGTGGATGTGGCTGTGGCATTGGGATTTGCGTTTCAAGCTGATGCTTCCGAGCGGTTTGACAAGTCTCAGCTCACATGGCGACTTCGGCGAGACCTCCGTTGGATCTGCTCGCTCTTGGCTCGGTGGACCGTGTAGAACTTTAGGCTTCCCTGTCGTCGCATCCAGTGTACGCAATCTTTGTAGCCTCGTGATCTTAAGAACGCGCCCCGCAACGGTTGTTTTGGCTCGTGTCAGCATTTGCGCGGTTTATGGGTCAGGAAGTCTCGTTGTAGTACAAATGAAGCTGTGGCCTCAGAACCATTGTAGTACAAATGTAGTGTGGGAAGCAGCTTCGAGCTGTGGCATCAAAGTCTGCCCGTGATGTCGCTGTGCCATGCGGTTTTGCGCGGCTTGGGTGGAAATTAGCGTTTGCGCGAGTCCGTGCCATTGCGGGAAGGACAACAAGCTGGTGTAAATTCAGCGTGTCGCTGGAGAGCGGGATGACTCGCAGTATACCAGCGACACTGGGTGTTTGCGTGCACGGTTGTATCTATATACACACTGTGTGGCCAAAGTCCGTTTGTGATGTCGCTGTGCCATGCGGTTGTGTGCGGCAAATGCTGATGACCTCCTGGAGCTGATGCTTGTGAGAGTTGCTCACGCCGCTGGCCAGCAATGGGTCATTGAGTTGTGGGGTTGGTTCTTAAAATGTTCACCATTGAGTCGCTGAGTTGTAGGGTTCACCATGGGCTTGGCGCTGTCGGCCAACCGTGGATAGTTGTGCCTCTTGCGCCGCAGACATCAATGGTGGCGGCGGTTGCGGTGACCTCCCTGGCCAGTTCCAGGAGGTGTTGAACAAGCTCTTCAAGGCGAAGCTCCGCATGGCAGAGGCCATTGGAAGTTGGTCAGTGAGAAGTGTGCTGGAGACTGAAGCTGAACTACTGTCCCGCAGATCGGGTGACACAGGAGCAGCAGTCAATGCTGTATTTGATGACGGCTTTTGCCACTGAGCGTATGGCGGTGTCACTGAAATCGATTCTGGATATGGAGTTGGCAAGTTCTATGTGAGTTTATTTCTAGGGGTCTCAGCAGGTTTGACCTTCAATCTCCTCACCACTCCTTTTTAGCATTCAATGTCCTTTCAATGCCCAAGCCCAAGGAACAAGGCTGGGACAATGTGAAGATGATGAATGGTGCGAAGATTGTCATGCCCATGGCAAAATTGGAATCCATGATGTTTCATGACGAGCATTTCGCGCATTCCTTCTGTGCTATCCCATGTCTGATCTCCATCTGTTCCTTTCAATCATATCTCACATTTGGGTTCGTGGGTTCTATCAGGTTATTTTGAATAAGGATGGGAAAAGAGATCCACCAACTCTATAGAAGTGAGAAGGGTTGATGTCCAAAAACAGGATTCTTGAAGGACCCCCTCAAAGTGAAGCCAAGATTTTTAGAATAATCGCAGTTTACAATCAGAGCGTTCAAGATCAGCAGAGCCAGTAGTGATTTAATGTCTTGAATGACCATGTTCCAAACCCGGACAAAACCAAACCAATGCATGATGGACGCAACGATGTGAAACAATAACTAAAAATCCACAAGAATCAAAGCCCCAGGCCCAGACCCTCTTCCGTCCCCCGCCAAAAAGAGAAAACAACAACACCAAATGAATATCCGATCACACCAATAGCAAGGCTTTAAGGGGCGGGGCTCCAACCTCCCCAAATGGTTCCTGGTTTTTCCCTACCCCAGCCACCGCGTCATCTCCGCCCCTACCGACCGCAGGTGCGACCGACGGAGCCCGTGGTCGACGCGTCGCCACTCTGGGATGCGGTGGCCACGGTGGCGGGAGCACCCGATGGAGCCGGGAGACAGGGCGAAAGAAAGTGGGCAGTGGCCCCCCCGTCTTGAGAGAGCTCTTGAAAGACTGAAAACCGAACATCGAACATTCGACTGTTTATAGATGATCAACCAGGATTAGATCCCCAGAAGTCCGTGCGACCATTTGCAAACATGGGGAACGACCTGGTGTTGTAGTGTCAAATCCTTAGCAAAAGCATGTAAAAAAGCAATGTTGGTTCGGTTAAAAAAACATTTAAATTCACTGTGGTTGGAAGCCCGTAGGGATATAAAATTGAGATTGTTCGCGTGAATATATGTGTTTTTGTTGAAGCTTCATGCAGTTTGGGATCAGCACCATACATCGGTTCCATCGGTTTGAGTCGCCCCAAAGCTAGTTGTCCGGATGTTCGGTTCGAGGCCCGATTGAACAGACCTAGAGACCGGGTCGAACGGTTCGAGGCCCGATGACGAGGTGCACTTCGACCGGTGAGCCGGACCGGTGGGTTTTTTCTTGGAGATATGGGTGTGAAATGGGACCAAACGCTCCGAATTCGGATCCGAATGTCACCGGGTCGCTGCATTTGGGTGTGTCGACCTCCTGGAAGGACCTGGGTTCGACCAAAACCCGGTTGGTTGGCATCACCATCTCATGCCCACCCATGGGTTGTGTATTGAAATTAAGGAGACCTCCCAGGCAACGACCTCCTGGAAGGTTCGGAAAATAGACCAGCCTACCCAGCCAGGGCCAGGGGTCTCCCTATAAAAGGACACTCCAAAATGTGATTCCGTGGAGGTCTCAACCTCAGTTGAATGTGTGTGTGTGTGTGTGTTCTTTTTCGGCCCAACACACCTGTATAGTAGGACAAAGTAGACGAAGCATGCCCATGCATGCCCTAATATGACGAAGATCCGCAGCTTCAGTTGGGTCTTTGTTTGCCCTAAGACACCTGTTTCCGGCCCCAAAGTCTAAGCAAAAACCTTTTGGAAACCGTTAGGCACTTGAGTCATTTTTTGGAATGCAGCGCCCAGCTTTGCACCGAGGCTTGCAGCGCTCGCCGCAGCCCAAGGCGGGAAGAGATCCGAGTCCGTTTGAGTCCGTTTGGACGAAACATCATCAGACGGGTGCCTTGGCGACCGGCAGAATCTAGAATCTATATAGGTACGTTGGATATTAGTAGTAAGGCCAGGAGCCCCTACTTCGCGTCTGATCGCTCCTAATTTAGATTCATGTTGGATCCACTTGGGATTTGTGGGTGTTTAAGGCATGTGAAAGCCAAAGAACTCCCGTCCAAACCGACTGGGTCGCTGGCCCACTGGGTCGGCCAGGCCCGTCTTGGGCATCCAGCCTGCACCGGGTTGAAAGTCAAGAAAGTGACCATGTGCTGAGATATGTTGTGTAGGGATGCGGATAGGTTTCAGCAGGAGCAGTATACTAGTAGTACTGGTACTACCTCGTTTCTCCTGACCTAGTTGAAGTCAAGAATCAGCAATTGGAATCTTCACTAGGTCCTAGGTCCAGTGTGAATGTTGGAGTGGCCAGTGTTTCTGGCTCATGGAAACAGGCATCGCTTGAGCTTTCTAGCCCTGTATTTGAGTGTGGCGGACCGTGCTATGTACTGAAACATGGATTGCCATTTGCTCTGCAAACAGGTGATGAACTCCACGTCCATGCTTATTCCAGGGAGGGCATGTGAAATTTCTTGGCTTGACGCCAGTGGCGCCAGGCTGCAAACGGTGGGGCTGCTCAGAAGACCGTCTTGGCTGAACAGAAACCGCTGAGTCCAAAGCCTGGCAAAAGAAAACACACCAGTGGTGTTAGGATAAAATGGTGACCTGAAGCTGTATCCCCAATTGCTGTGTGTTTCTCCTGTGGAGACCTGATACGGGGTCAAATAGCTCAAGCAGGGAGATGAAAAAGATGTGACGTGACCCGGAGATCTCCTTGAATAGAAAACTCGGAAACTCTCCTCTTTGTCGATCGAGTAGGGAGCAGATATCAAACAGAATGTGACAATTAGACAATTGTTATGGACTTTTGATCTATACATATAGAAACCTTTAGTAACACAGAATCACAGAATATCTGTGTGGTTGTTGAAAGGGAGACCACCCCAGTTGGACCCAGAAGAAGGGTCAACTCGTCCGGCTCCCTTGGGTGAGGGTCTCCCCACATAGAAATCCAAAGCCCATGCTTTTCTGCAGTAAAGGAAAATCCCTTCTCAGGTCCCCAACAGACCATGGGGCCTTGTTTTGATTTAAGAGTCTTTGGCTCTCAGGGCCCATTTGTTTGAATATATACATTGTCCTATCTCATCTTGGGTCTTTGGCCAGTGGCCAGCAGTCAAGGCCGCC
>CAXAMN010028817.1:434618-555460 GCA_963970005.1 Durusdinium trenchii
GGGTCTTTGGCCAGTGGCCAGCAGTCAAGGCCGCCCCACTTCGCACTGCGATGCAGCAAGTGCCACTCGGAAGGTTGATCTGGCGTTTGTGGCGTTGGGGGGGATTCTTGTGAATCGAATCTCAACGAGCTTTACGGAGAGCTTGAGTGGAAGCCCCGATAGGGATTCCTGAAGCTTTTGCAATGCAGTGGATTCATTAATGACACAGGTGTTTGCACAAGGTGCCTGCAAAAAGGGCACGCTTGCAAAGGGCCAGGTCGCCTCTATCCAAACAACCAGAGAACCGCAAATGCAAGTGCTGTGGTAAATAAGCTTTCTGGCTTCGCTTTTACAATTCAAGTGTGTTTGCAAGACATTGGTAAGTATTGGGCAACCAGACATGGACGATTGAGTGCTTCTTCTATCAGCCGCATCAACCATCGAACCATCAAACGTGTATCGAAGAATCAGTCGGCACCTTCCAAGCAGGTTCAGGAGCCTTTTGTCCCAGATCAATTGGGTGTTGGCGAAGGGTCCTATCACCAGGCCCCAGTATGATCCAGTGGGCTCTTCTCATGGGAGAAAAACCTTAGATGTTTGTGCCCGGAAACCTGCCGTCGGCACACAAGAACATACAAGAACTATATATTTTTGGAGAAAGGCCTGCAACCTAACATAACCCAACCATATCATCATCCACTGCTGCTGGTAATAGGATAGACCCAATGTATACCCAAGATGTTTCGCAAGTTTGCCCAACTTCACTGGTTTCTTCCAAATCGCGAAGCCAAGCACGGCCAAGCGCTCGGGTCATCACCGAGCTCGGAGGATGCGCTTTCACCCAGGAAGTATGTGGATCCCCTGCTGTCCCTGAGAGTCCGACGAACATGAACTACCCCGGCCGATGGATTGACTACGAACCGGGTGGAGTAGTAGGACGAACATTGGACGAACCGGACTCCTTCCGTTCGAGGCGTGGCGTGGCGGATGAGTTGAGCCATCCGAGAAGAGGCAGAGGCCCAGCATGTTTGTCTTCAATGCGAATGACCAAAACGTGTGACGGCTAGGAAAAGCGATCGGCTGGTCTGCTGGTCGGATTTGGACAGCAAATACAGCTAATTGCGACGGGCAACATAAGACATGTTGCGTGCGGCTCGTGTCAAGCAATGATAGAGGCCTGGACTTGCTTCGTACATCTTCATACCCAAAGTCGTGGGAACTTGCAAATGTAGACTATACCAGCACCCTCCAACAGGTCTCCTCTGGTGGCTTTTGGAGACTTAAAAGTCGCAGGTGGTGACCTGTGAAGTCAGGTCCTGGTAGTTTCTTTGTTTCGTGCGCAAAAGCAATCAGATGAACACACTCGGCACGGGAGGCGTTTTCATTCTTCTGACTCTCGAGGCAAAACAAGAAAGGAGTGACTATACCAATGCCTATACCCAAAGTGAAGGTGTGATAGCGAATAGCTCTCAATCTTGTATGTGGTAAGAGCTACACCAAAACAACTAGACCAGGACCCTCCACGGTTCCGCTGTTGTTGGGACCTCCCAAAATGGCGAACCTGGGCAGCTGTCGTCAGCAGGAAACACCTGAAAGTCAAAGCTACGTCGCCAAGAATGGCTGCTTTTATGAAGAATTGCATGTTGGACCACAAGAAATGACAAGCAAGTGGGTTTTTGTTGGTATTTACATACCCTAGGCTTCCTTGCCAACCATGTTGGCTTTAATGGCCTATAAACACTTGATCGCCCATGTCCGAACGGAAGGCGAACGGAATGGACACCATTCGTGTCGAGTCGCTGCCATCACGAACGGGGCACACGAACCGCACTGAAGGGCTCTTCTGGGCGGGTGGGAAGTGGGAACCCATCGGACTCCCGCACGGCCAACCGACCCTGCGACCCGAGTTCTTTGAACCTAGCCTTCCGAGAAGAGCATGTGGTTTTGGATCAAGTCCTCAAACAAGGGTTGTTCTGGATGGCCTATAATATCGGCGGGCGACCGGAATCCCAGGCATCACCTCTTTCAAACATCCGCCTCATCGAACGCCAAAAAAGAACGGCCTTTGGGAACTAGGTCACGCGGTTGAAAGAGATGAAAGTGGCTTTTCCCCAGTTCCAAGCAGAAACGGTGCTGGCCCAGCTCCGGCTTTGGAAAGAGATGTTTTTTTGATATACCATAAACAAGTGGTTACTTAGTTTTGGTGAGTTCCATCCACACTTTGTTTTGGGACTGGGTTATCTCAGATGCTTCCAGGAAGAGACGATCACGAACTCCGCCGTTTGCACCGGTCTGAACGCCTTGGCCTCGCCAGGGAACAGCGGTGGTGGAGCTCATGCTGGTGCAGGATCACCTTCGCCGGACCATCGCCAGGCCGAGTGAACAACGGGAAGCCCCGGTGGTTTCATCCGGGAAAACCGAGGACGTGGAGACCCCAACACAATCCATCTATACCGGAGACGCCTGTTTGGGGTGTTTAGTCAAAGCCACTTAGAGGTGATTTGGGGTGTAACCACCCCTTGTGGGACTCGGTATGGAATAGTTGCATATATATACTATATAATACGATATATAATGTACATTAGGCTGGTATTTTAAGATCTACAGTAGTGGTCAATTGCAGGTCAGTCTTTCAGTCTCATGGGTTCTTAGGGATAGGACATTGAGTGGCACATGAAATCATGAATTCAGTTCTTTGGGACTGGACCTGTATAACACAAACTCTTTCTCTTCTCTCCAGGTGTCAAGAAACTGCCTTTCTGCACATCCACTCATCTCACATTCCCTGCTCTCCACACGCCGCATCCTCACGGCTCCACGCATCCTCACTGCTCACCGTTGGCGCTCAGATCGCGGAGCCCGAACGCCCACCCGAGGACAAGTGCTCTCCGTGGACTCGCGTGAAGGTCTCGCGCGCGGGACTTGCGAAGGAATCCTGAAAGTCCAGGATAAAACAATCTCATGAACTACCCCAGCCTGGAGATGGATGGATTGACAAATGTACCCTGAGTCCTTAACTACTCCAGCCTGGTAGGTGGATGGATTGACAAATGTACCCTGAGTCCTTAACTACTCCAGCCTGGTAGGTGGATGGATTTGTCCCAGGTGGAGGCCCAGAAGAAACGTTCGTTCTGGAAGTCACGACGTTCCGCTGAACAAAAGGCGGAACTCTCGGTGAGTTCAGCTGAACGGGATCGGTGAGTCAAAGGAGTTGTTTGGAGCGGAACTGGACCGAAAGGACTTTGACTCGGTGACGTTTGAAAGGATGTTTGGGGGTTCTTTCTATGTGTTAAACACACATTTGGTCGGTGCCACCATCAAACTGGACTTCGGTCAGCTCATGCAACGTTCGTTTTTTTAGGTCCAAGTTCTAGGACGGCACATTTCGGCATTGATGTTTCACAAGGTCCCCGGAAGTCCTATATTTGAACCAACTGAAGTAAAGGACATTCCTCAACTGGGGTCGTTTATAGTCTTTGACTCCCAGGTGTGTGTTTAGCATTGTTCTACCAGCTTTACCTATTCATTTGCCTGTGGGTCGTGCCTTTAGCCAGGACCCCCGGCTTTTGCCACGGAAGCAGAAGAGACTATATACAACGGAGGTCAACTTACCAGGGTTTTGACTCACAGCCTTTTGAACCTCGAGATGTACAGATGTAGCTGAAACAGTCAGAACTGTCCGAACTTACCTGTAACAGTCAGTAAACACGCAAATCACTATTTGTGGACAAGGCCTCTACTAACTATCATCATCCACTGTTACAGGTAATAGGATAGACCCAAGCTGAGATTCTTGTCGATGGTCCCTCAATCAGGCCCAGGGGTTTTTCCCCTCCTGGGACGAAGGACGTCAAAGGTCGCCACTGTTCCTTTTGCCTCGCAGATCGGCCATGCAGACCGTGCTTCGGAGGTACTTAAAGATCCTGCAAAGCCTTCAGGCGCGACGGACCTGACGCATGGACCGGACGCGTGGTGGTTCTGCTAACTTGGTTTCTCAGCGCCGTGGAGAAGCCATCCTACGCCATCTACGCTCAAAGGAGATGATCGCTTCGTCCACGGATACCCTTCGAAGAACCTGAATAACGTGGAGAAGAATAGAGAGGGAGAAAACCTCAGCACATCATAACGCTGTGAACTGAGCCGGACTAGCGCTGGAAAAAGTGACCTGGTTCTCGTCTAGACCTCTAGCATTCAATGTCACCAAAGCTCATTTGCTTGACCTGGACATGATTGGACATGTGACATGCACCACCAAGCCCCCAGGCATCAGCGAAGTTGGAGCCTGTTTGTGCTTGAGCACCTGCATTGATGGTCAATCTCCCATATCTCCCTATAGTATAGAATATCCAATAGATGATATACATAGGCTTTCACGATCAAACATCAGTATCCAGATAAATAGTATACAGTAGCAACAACCTGAAACGGAGCAGGTTTTCCAGGAGGCCTTTGGGCCCGAACGCGCCATCGATCAGGCCAAAGGTGCTATGAATGGCGGCTTAGCCGCGCAGCTTTTGGAGAAGCAGGTGCTTTGGCGAGTCATCACACCTTTGAGCTGGTAGGGGTACTGGACTGCGCTCAGCATGTGAGCTAGGAGATTCTCAAAACCCACCCCTTTTATTCCCTGGTTGTTTTCCCCCTTTTGGCTGATATTTGCTGAACCCTAGCACAAGCTGCAGTTTTGTTTGTTCTTGTGCCGAGATGGAGCTGAATTGGCTGACCATTTCTTGTTGAACGATCCTCAACAAAATCCTTGCCCATATTGATGGCACCACGTCCAGCGCTCCAACTCAGATTTTGGGATGTTCGCCCCTTCGACATGGCCACTTTGTTGGATGCCATGACCCATGAACTATGAACAATTCCGCAGAAACAGGCGATAGGCGAAACGGTGCGCGTCAAGGTAGATGGACCAGCAAACCAGTAATCGTGTGTATGTGTGTTTGTGCAGCGAAAGATAGGAGTACCATGGTACATTCCAACCTTGGGAACAGCCCCTTTTCCATCCCTGGTTTTGCTTAGCCCTGCTTTAAAAATACAAGTCCCAGCAGTTCCAGGAACGGACGTCGGGGTCCTTCTATCACATCCACAGCTCCTCCACGTGGGACGTGGGACAAACACACCATTCCGACATGGAGCTGTTGGTGGTTGATTCTCAAGCACCCTGCGGTGTCGGTGTGGTAGAAATCACCAACATGGACGGTTACCTGGGTTTGCGGCGGTCTGTACCCGTTCTCTTCATCGACCGGACCAGGGGCTTCAGCGAGGGCTGCGGCGAGGCATGCAGGACGAGCCTTCGGGAACCTTCGGGGATCGGCATGAGGAGTTTAAACACCAAGGGGAATGGAGTTCAGCAGACGTGTAGGTCTGAGTTGTGTAGTGAGTTCTGAGGGTTTTTCTTGCCTACATCTGCCTAGTAGAGATCTCTAGGTGACTTTGGGGATGTGTTTTCAATCTTCCCACAGTATCAGTCAAACCCGTCACCAGGCCCAGCAAACTCCCCAAATGCGAATGGTAGAATCTGCCACGACCGCCCACCACTGGAATGACCAGGGGGTAGGCCGTGTACTGTAGGCCGCCATAGCTATGGTGGAGCAAACTGCCGCTCAACTGTGTCATACCTCTTGGTCAGGAGATAGTGTCGTGTGGTCACCATGTGAGAAAGTACTTGGCCGTTCTATTCACGGTTTACTGAATTCTTCCTAGGGCTCCAACCACCTCCTGAGAAGATGGTTGGGGTGGGTTTGGGGGGTCTAAAATTGGGGTGAGTTTGGGGGGTCTAACTTTCTAACCACCTTCTGAGGATATGGTTGGAGCCCTAGGGTCTGTGAATTCTCATCAACCCTGGGCCCGAGTCGCACTTGGACTCGGTCGCTAGGGATTTGGATTGGGGGGGGCCCGGGCAGGTCCAACAAGCGTGCCTCCAAGCTCCCCGGCCATCAAACGTGAGGACACCTCGGATTCCGAGAGCTCTGAGTATGTGCGATGATCCCTGGATTTTGTCGTGCCGAACTGGAGAAAGCTAAGACGTGAAGGCTTCAAAGGTTATTCAAAGCTGATATGTCTTACCCTTCCCTGGAAGGTTGATCTTGTTTCCACTTGGGTTCGTGGTTCCAATTATTCCATCAGCTCTTGCTGATCCCAATGTCTCATTTGGGTTCACGTTGTTGGAACTAATTCCTGGGTTGAAACCACCAGCGTTTGTGTTAACGTCCAAAGTAGTGTTGCTGAACTTCGCCTCGGCAAGTTCTGCAGTTCTGCAGGACAAAGACAGTTTCACCAGCGGCTGGAGAGAGACTGTGTAGACTACTATGACCCTCAGTTCCAGGTGTTTCAGCGATCCTCGTTGTTTGGTCTTGCGCCAGGGGTTTGCAGATGGAAGATCGAAGACAGCATGCCTTTTGCGATGCGATGTGCAATACCATGTGGGACTCCCTGGTGGACGGGACCCACTATGGGAACCAGGCTTGTACTAAGGGTTTGACACCACCAAAGCAGGTCATTCCCGTTGTATCACTTCAACGGTCTAGCAACTCTAGCCCTAGGGATCCAGGAAGGTACCGAACCTCAGGTTCGGTACGACTGGACCCGACTGGCTGGCACCGTCTCAGTGTCTCCAATATCTCCAATCACCTGAGGTTCGGTACGACTGGATCCCTAGGGTAGGGTCCTCAGAGTTCAGGGGGTCTTTGTGAAACGGACATCAGGAGGATGCTTGACGGTCGTCACACATGTCCAAAGACACAAAAGAAACCCGGGTAGTTCAAACTGTTCCAACGTGGCAAAATGAAACATGAGAATACATGAGACATGTTCCCCCAACGAGTAGATTCAACGCAAATGACCTTTCGCCAGTTTGCACCACTCATTGTCCTGCCATGTCCCACCAGTTTGCACCACTCGAACTCGGAGTGGCCTGACCCAGTTCTCCCACCTGTGTAGATTGGCCTCAGATGAACTTGGTCTCATATTCCAGGTGCTATCGAAAGAATGGCACGCAAAACACCTCGTTCAGTTCCCATATGTGCTCACATGTCTTTAGCTATATTGGTATTGGTGCATTGGTGCAGACATGTTCTGAGTTGAATGTCAGATCTGCATTTTGGAGACCTTCCAGCAGTGAGCATCAGATGAGTGCCAGCACCTCCACCGTCACTCTCCAGCTCCATGTAAGATCAGCGTCGCCTGTGCAAGTCTGACAGCAGCTCTCAAATCAAGGTGTATATTCTCATGCTATGTTAGCAAACATGAGTAGCATCACCATCGCTTCCGGGTCGCTGCAAAAGCGGAATTAGTGCATTCCAATGTATTCCAGCTAGTTTCCATGCACTGTAGGTGTCCATGTACTTGTAAGTGGTGCTCTTCAAAAGGTCAGTCCTTTGCCTAAAAAGATGGAAAGACAATTGCCCTAGCCTTGGCCAGGGTCCTCTGAACAACCACATGGCGGAGGGTAAAGGGCAAGCACCCCTGAAGACATTGTACTCGCTTAAGAAACGTTTAATCAAAATCCTATAAGATCCTTGTTCAAATTTGCTCATGTTCAGGCTTTACTTTCCCTATGCTTCTGAAAAGGTACGCCTGGATCCCTAAGCTTTGGTCGCCAAAGCTGTCAGACTCTGCAGTTCATTAGTCAATGCTCCCGTGGGCCTCACCGGCGTTTTCGTGACAGAACTCGCACCGTGGAAAGAGCGGTTTTGCGCGTCTCGGTGAGTAGTCAAGATCCGCTGGTGACAGGCCATGCAGTGAAGCATTTGGTGGTTTGGTGTTTCATGGTGTTTCCATGTGTTTCCTCCAAAGGCTTGGCAGTTTGCAACTTTCAGCCAGAGTTTGCCAGGTGCATGTCACAAGACTTGCGCATGATGCGACAGCAGTTGACCTGACTGGCCAAGCGCGCGCGCGACCTCACCTGTCCGACCCTGTCGCGCTGGCTCGAAGCTGAATTCGTAGGCTCGGGCTCCTGGACACCAGTGGAACAGGTGGAGCAACCCAGTCTCTTGGCTGCCCACCAGTGGAGCACAGATTTGCTCTGCACCAGTGGAGCAGAGCAAGTGCAGTTCAATGTAGTTGGGTTCCGAACCAACAAAGGAAGGATAGGTGCTTTTGTCACATCCACGGCCCCTGGATGGGACAAACACACCATCCGACATGGAGCTGTTGGTTGGTTATTGATTCTCAAACACCCAGCGGTGTGGTAGAAATCACCAACATGGACATGCCCTGGTTTTATATGGTTTTGTGGTTTTCCGGTGTTTTTGTTTTCCCCCGGTCCACTGACTGGGTAGAAGTTGGCTGACTGAGTGTAGCAGTTCCAATGCGAAGAAGGATGAATGGGTCCTAAGCACTTCCAACTCACCCAACAAAACTCAGTACAGTAGCTGGATCTTTTGGAGGAATCAAGCACTTCCAAATACGCTGGAGTGAACTCTATGCCGCAGCTTGGACACCAGGACCAAAACGATGTAAGGTGGGTATAGGGCAACTGATGTACATCATTTCCTTGATCATGGATGAGTTTCTGTCCATACTGTACCTGCCCGGAATACCTATATAAATATAGGTATTAGCTCCGCTCGTCGAACAAGAAGCCCTACAGCAACTAGATTCGACAAAAACAGTCTTTCCAGCATCAAAGCTTTGACAAGAACAAAAGTACTGCGCGCCCGCACGTGGATCGTGGAGGGGCGAGGTGGATCCGCACGGGACCTGGTGAGGAGTCCCTTTTGGTGAGCTTTTCCAGGCCTCTTCGTGACCTCAAAGCAACCAGGGGAGAACTTGTTCGGTTGCTTCGAAGAACTGGGTATATATTTAGATCTCCTTCTTGTATGGCGCTCTTTTGACATTGCACTGTTTGAACCAAACACCGTTCCAAGGTGCAATGGACTTTGATCTGGCGCACAAGCACAAGAAAGAGGCGGATTCTTTTGCAGGGCTGGGTGACTGTATGATACCCTTCAAGTCAGTTGGACCTCATTTTACTGGAGATGGTCATACAAAACCAATACTTACTGAGGTAAAAGACCAGGTTTTACTGGGCCTTTGGACTTGCAGGGATAGATTACTTTTCAGGAATTGTACAAACCTGTCCGACACATCAAAATGATCAAAGCTCAATGGCCATTTGATGTTCCAAGTTTCACCTTCTTGTATGTTTTAGCTGTACAAACCAAGGTGCTAGCCTAGTAGCCAACTAATTGAAGACATGCCTGCTTGTGCAAGCCAGGAAAGGTTTGATGAATCATGCGTACTTTCATGGTAATTAGCGTACCCCCGAGACGACCAGACTATTCTTGATCTCAGCCGATGCCTTTGGCCATACCGGACATTTCTTTGTGCCGTACAAAGCTGACCCCGAACACGGATGATGTTCCGAAGCAGGGAGAGACCAAAAGGAGATAGGGTGGGGTCGACGGTCGACACCCTGGACCAAGGAGTATAGTCCCTAGGGCTCCAACCATCTCAGGAGGCTGTTAGACCCCCAATCTCACCCCAACCACCTTCTGGGGATATGTTTTTTCACCCGAACGGGAGTCCTCAGAACGTCTTTCATGTTTGTCCGAAGCGATGGCCGGAAGATCCGGTCTAAGACCAACAGTCCGATCTTCCAACGATGCTGCATGTGTGTTGGTTCTAACATGGGCCTTGGGGCGATGAATGGAGAAGCGTTTCCGGGAGTGCTGATCGCCGGGGACAAGTACTGAATGGGATGAGTCAGCCTTGTATGAAAAGACATATATAACATTTCAGCATAATTCGTTGGAAGATCTATAGGGCCCAGAAACGACCCATGGCACCCCAGGCAAGCTGGATGAGTTTAGTGGAGAAGTTCACCATTCTCAGCTGAGGGATTTGCACGGAATGCGAACCAGGTAAGCCATCACGTCACGTCACCCGGTTCAAGGATGCTCAAGGCACCGGGTGCTGCTATGTGCTCAGGTGATCGACTCGGGTGGGTCGTTTTCTTCCGCCAGGTGGAACAACGCCGAAGGGAAGCGAAGAGAAAGTTAGAAGAAAAGAAGAAGGAGAGACTCACGGGTCCTGACACTCATTGACTGACGGGTTGGACATTTGGATTTTGATTCAGGGTTTTTTGGATGTTTTTGGGGTGAGGGAAAAAAAACAGCTCCCAGGTACTGACTCAGTGTGGAAAAGAAGGGCACGCTGTCTTGTGTGTGTGTGTGTTTTTAGGGGTCAGAAGAGGCCACCACCACATCAAACAGGAGCTAGACTCAGGGCTTAGATCATGTTTGAGGTACTCTAATCACACAAGTTCCACTTATATAAAGGCTACATGCTTGGACCAAGAGGCGCCTTACTAGTCCTTCTTTGGTCTATTCACCGCTGCCACTGGTTTCGTTTCACTGTGCACCTGACCTGAGAAACTGGTAGCTTCTGGGGTGCGTCTCTACCGGTTCCATCAAGGCGGATTCCTTTGGGCAGAGCCTCCTTTTGGTCGATCAGTATTTGTTTTGTGGTCGGGTGAAGTTTTGGTCCCGGATCAATCATCCTTCGGCAAGAGTGTTTGGCTTCCGACTCTTGAAGCCCTAAGCAAATCGATTTGGGGGGGTGTTTGTCATTTGCTTGTCAACCTTCAGAAGACGGGTTCGGGCATCACCTCTTGAAATCTGCTCCCCGTGCCTTGTATGCTTCTGTCGATGTTTCCCTGTCCACGTGCAAGGCGTTCTGCAAGGCGTTCTGCAATCTCTTTGTCATATGTTTGGTATACTGATTTGTTTGATTTGTACCTTTATTATCTTTATTCACTTGAAGCTTGGATTTTCAAACGTGTCGCTCAGATTGCTCAGGAGGAGGAGATTCGGGCTGCCATGGAGCAGGCGTCAATAGGGCGCTGGGGATACGCCAAGTGTCCATTTGCGTCGCCATTGGCGACCTGTGTCATCAAACTTCTACACAGATCACATCTTGGAACGGTGAAGCGTGAGCTGGGAGTCATCATGATGAAGATTTGCATGATCTTGGGGCCGTGAATTGCAGTGGCCTGTCCTCATGTCAGGGGAACTTCGAGTGATGGTTTCAGGCACTTTCCTGTTCTGTCCAACCCCAAATCCAGCATCTTATGATATCACTGTAACCATCATGTTCATGCCTTTTCATTGTCCACTGCAACAAGTGTGTGTGTGTGTGGATCAGTAGGTGTTCCATCCTCCAAAGATCAGGATCGTTGGAGGAGTAAGGAGCACAGGGACATCGTACAGGAAGGAAACGCCCGCGACCACTCTGCCCAGACACGGCCGATCTTTCCCCAGACGCCTCCGGGGGTCGTCGACGGTTTGAGACGCCTGGGACCGACCGGGGAGGTCGAAACCCAAGTCCGGTCGGTTTCCCTCGGACCAAACTTGGGGCGCCGGAAGTAGACGTTTCCTAGGCAGCAGTTCGGAGTTGGGTGCTATCCGGTTCTATCGGGGTGCCCAGAACGTCACATCAGGTGGGACGAAACACCACAGGCCCCGACACGTGACTGGACCTGCTGGTTGGACCCCATCCGCGCTCGAAGCCTCGGCACCACGGGGAGGGGGCAGCTGAAGGTTGACCTCTTGAAACATCCTGAAACCCTTGTAGCTTCACCACCAACAAAGGTTGAAAATGGTTGAAGATGGTTGAAGAACGACCAAAAAGACATCAAAAGACTATGACCACATTTTTGTAAGGGTCCTTTTTCAGGTCGCTGAACCTCTCTTAACCATGTTTGGTGGTGTGGTTCTGTTGATCTGAGGTGGTCCAAACCGTTTTCGTTCAGCTTCGGAGAGTCCCCGATCGGTTCGTGACCGAAGAAACGACCCATGTGACCGGTGTGCTTCGACCGATGGCGGGAGGGTTCGACGGTTCAAATTCACCCGAGTCCTACGTTCTAAGAGCAGAACATCACGGTCCTGGTGTGAACTCTGGGAGACCCCGGATCCATCTCGCAAGAATAGACTGGTCGATTTCCCCGACCAGGGAGTCGATTTGGGGTTGGGAGGTCTCCCTGGATGCCGACCCCTAGACTGGGGACTCAGTTCTGTGGTCACACCAGCGTTTTGGACCTAGAGGGTCATCCTGGAGACTTCAAAACTATCAAGAGAGGGGGGCCCAGAGTGATTTTTAGGACGACCTGTTTTATCTTTAATCTAGGGTCATGGTCATGTCCCATTCTCCAGAGTGCACTGAGTTCTTTTCTAAGGTTTGTTGCGCCCATTGCCCGGTGTGGACACAAATTGGTTGTTGTTCGGCAGTCAACGTGTTTATTTGTTGGACATTTCAGGAGCAGCGCGAAAGGGAGGAAGAACGACACCGGCAGGCGCCGTTTTGTTCGCAGATTTCTGTGGCGGGGTAGAGGGATTGTTGATAGCGATGTCGAAGTTAAAGACCAAGAAAAGACGGGTCTTTGAGTCTTTAAGGTACCTGATTAAGGGAGCTTCCTTCACTTCACTGATGCAACATATCGTCTTTCCACTTCTGGGGAGGTCCACGGAGGCTCCACCTGGTCTATTCTGCAGGTATTCTCCCGTGTTTTGTGTGTCACTGACCTTCTGGCCCTTCTGCTCCAGCTTCTTTGCTTGATTTGGAATACAGTACTGCATCAAGAATAGAAGAACTTGTACAAAGGGCGATATACATACGCCAATTTGTATTTGCATTGGCTATGCAAACACTCCACACATAAACACCGGTGTTTTGTAGAGTCTATCAGGACTGATTCGGATGGACTCGGCAGTTACCCGAAAGGATTCGAAAGCACAAGACTGGGACGTGGACCTCAAGCAATAGACAATGTATGGCACAACCAGATCTAGAAGTCAAGTTCGATGATAGTTTGCCCGAGTGAAGCAAAAGGAAGTTCTCGAAATCAGGTATTCTATGGTATTCTACTCAGACCCTTCTTTTAACTGCCTGAATCATCATGGAAGTGGAAAATAGGCTCCTGAAGGATAATTTTGCTTTTCAACCAGGTGGTAAAGTCCACTTCCATGTTGACTCGGAGAGAAGAAAGCCTTTGACCACCCTTGACCTGGCAAAGGTATGTTCAGCATCTATGGGGTGTGACCGGTGGAACCCAATCCTTTCCATGAGCCCCAGTCAGTCTGACAACAGAGATGACGCTCAGTCCCGGAGCGGTCATTGTCTCATGGCCCAAATCGGGGCTGACACCTGGACACACCTGGACGTTTTAGTGCTGTCCTTCGCTGGTGGCCAGCTATAGGTCACCTGGCAGGCTCGCAAGGGCGTCTTCTATCGTCTTCTTGGTCGCCGAACTGGCACGCCCCGATGTCGCTGCACTTCTGGCTCGGCTTGGAGCTGAAAGCAACTGCAAGCCACGACACATGTGGGTTCAGTCCCCAACTCCAGCGAACGTCCCGAGATGTCCGGAGCTGTTCTCTTGGAGTCGACTGGATGCCAGCTTCTTCCCGAGTCTGCGCCAGCTAGTTCGAAGCTGCGTTCTTCGAAACAAATCAGACATTTCGGGGGAACCCAAGTTAGCCCCCAAATGGAAACGAAATCATCCAACGATATCTAAGGTATTCCATGTCCATCTTCCCTGCACCACACAGAGCCTTTTTTTTTCCAGATCAACCCCCAAGTGCATTGGCCTGACTCGCCCGTGCGGCGTACGCATGCGCAGGCGCAGGAAGAGCGCTTGCGCGCCGAGGCAGAGCAACAACTCAACGAGGGTGCCAGGCGCGGCTGCATGACGGATGTGAGCACGAGAGCTGAGAAAGACATGGAACGCCATCGGGAGGTGGATGTTTTTGGCGTTGTTTGGGTTAATGCAGCTGCACATTGAAGTCTGGTCAAGAAAAGGGAGTGATTGGACTGGACGGGTCAGCATCGCCCACCCACTGGCGGATGGTTCTGTTGAAACCAGTATGGAGGAGCAGCAAAAATAAGTATTTGGAAAACAACACAATGGACATAGATGGAAATAGCAAGAGTTTATTACACAAATTGACAAATGGCTGCAACATGCAAAGGCAGGAAAGCAAATGATAAATTGGACTCCCTGACAAAACACTTAGTGAATACAATTTCGGAACGATGGAAAGCCATGTGAAAAGATAGTGAACACATGCGAAAATTGGAGAAGGATTAACCAGAACTGGGGCAAGCTACGGGACATGACATACTGTCAAGCTTGGGGGTCGCACAATCCTAGCAATAACTTAAGTCTGTTGCGTTGAGCGCAGGTTTGGCTGCATATGTTTTTATGTTTTCTGCCCGCGTTGATTTTACATACTTTTGGCTTGAAGCTCCAAGCAACAAAGAAGGACAAGACTGGACAAAGAGACAAACAAGAAAAGAAAGAACAAGCGAACATCAAAGGAAAAGAAGTAAAGTAGAAAGAAAGAAGGTGAAAGAGCAAGCAAAAGGATAAAGAAAGATGAAGGAAAGAAAGAAGAGAAGAGGAGGAAAGAAAAGAAAAACAAGGAAGGAAAAAGGCTTGTCGATTGGAAATTTGCAGTTTGTAGAGCAAATTGCATCATTTTTCAGAGGGGGTCCTGTGGCCTAATGGATAAGGCGTTGGTCTTCAGCACCAAAGATTGCAGGTTCGAGTCTTGCCAGGATCATTTTCATTTTCTTCTTTCTTCCTTCTTCCTTCTTCTTCTTCTTCTTTCTTATTCTTGTCCTTGGCCTTTCTTCTTCTTTCTCCTGCTTGTCCTTTCTTCTGCTTCATTTATTCTTTTTTGTGGGTTCCTTTCTTCCCCTCTTCTTTTCCTTCCCTTTCCTCTTAATGATTCTTCCCCTCTTCTTTTCCTTCCCTTTCCTCTTAATGATCCTCTTCTATTCGGCTTCTTCTTTCTCGGTGGCCTTCTGTAGGTCGCTTGCCCAGGCAAGCAGGAAAAAACGATGCAACACACGCGAGCAGTCGGTCGTGAAGGCGATTTCCACGCAACCAAAAGGCGGGCAGACGACCGCTGGGACCTCAAGGACCAGGACGTGGGGAGTTGATATTAGCTCCGTTGGCTCGGCCTTTCGATGTCTGCAGGGAGCAGTCCTCAGCGCAAGTGCAGCCTAAAACAGCAACCAGGGATCGTTAAGGGTGTGCTTGCTCGCTCCTTGTAGCTGCTTGACGTGCACGCAGCAAACATGCTGGAACTCTCCCCCCACGCAGCCACGCTCCCCTGTGAAGCGACGGGATACGTCATCGCGACAGCCACGGAGCCATACGGGCAAACACGTCGCGCCTACCACACGTCAAGGACGGCCATGATGTCCGAGCGCTGCGCCGATGCCCTGTGCACTGGCGGTGGTCGGGCACAGCACTCGCCCGCAACGTCCTGCGGGGTGAGGCTGTGGGTAAATTGAGCAGCCCAGATTATCCAACGCCGAGGCCGAAAAGCTCCCACAGCTTGCGCTGAAGGGTGGCATGTAGACCAACGGGGCGCTGCATCGAGCGGGAGAAGGAGGCAACAGTGGAGGCAGCATATATTAATTGTAGCAGCAACCATATTTATTTCTCACCTTCCTTTCCCTAGGCCTCCAAGTACCTTCTGAGAAGGTGTTTTGGGCGGGTTTGGAGGGCTGAGAAGGTACGACTGGAGGTCTAGGGCTTGAACGTTTGCACCGAACATCTGTGCCATCCTCTACTGCCAGGTACTTGGCAAGGCTTAGGCCGTATCCCTCCAGCAGGACTGATGGGGACGGAGCAGTACGAAGTGGTATGCGTGAAAGGAACCATTCTCGTGTTTCATACTGCATAGCCAGCCACCAATCGGAGTGGCGACATGTTAGTATGTTGTCATATATTTGCTTTCCCAGCAGCAGGTGGATTCTTTTTTTCGGGGTGTGTGCGTACCAAGTGCACAATTTTGTGGAGTTTTGTTGGCGCGCTTTGGGTGGGTTGCTGAAGCAAAGGCCACAGAAATCTGAAGACTTGGCTCAAGTCGCAGGTTGCGGTTGCGGTTCATACAGGAAATAGCTTGCCGGCCGCTATCAGCCCAAGAGTTCTGAAGGCACAGTGAACAGCACAGCTAGTGGTTCGCATATATACACGTGTCCTTTTCAGGGTCCAGAGAGATTTAAAGGCTTACGCCTAACAGCCGGGCGCCGGCCCACTGTGTAGGGCTGGGTCGGGTGCGCGTTAAGCTATCGGGGGCGTACTGGGCCCTGCGTGGTGCCAAGGTGGGAAACTGGTCCGCGTCGGAGACGGGGGCCCTATATTGAGCAAAGTTAAGCTATCTGGTGCGCATCTTGGCCCTAGGTTGGGCCAAGTTGGGCCCATGTGATCTATGTTGGGCACATCTTGGGCCCATGTTAAGCCTATGTTGAGCCTACGTTGGCCTATGTTAGGCCTATGTTGGCCTATGTTTGCCTAGGTTGGGCCTATGTTGGGCCTATGTTGGCCCCATGTTGGCCTATGTTGGCCCTATGTTGAGCCATCTTGGAGGCTATGTTGGGCATATGTTGGGGATATGTTGGCTATCTTGGGCCTATGTTGAGGATATGTTAGGAAATGTAAGTCGTCTGGAGGGCCTCTACCCACAAAATGTCGATTAAGCCTGTCCGCCCGGCGCGCATTTCCGACATCACCCTTGAAAAACACAGCATGTTTGCATTTCTCCCTTTTCCCCGCGTCGTACTTCGATATGCGCAATAAACCCTGTAAAACACAGTGTTTTTTATATTTTCACACACACGAAACACTGTAAATTACGTTGATATCAGTGAGCCGGTGGTCCGCCCGTTTTGGTCCCGAGGGTCGGTGGCAGGGGGGGCGAGCGTCTACAACCTTCGGTTACCACCGAAGGCTCTACGAAGCAGGGCACGGGCTTCGTGGCCGGCGCCCGGACTTTTAAGACGCCGACATTGCGCCACTGCCCAGACAATTGACGTCCCAAAAGGTTCTTTTTGCTGTGTTGGAAGTCTGGTTCCAGTGATTCGCTTGGGAAACACCAGCCGAGAGAGTGAGCCATTCCATGAAATTCAGTTTCTTGATTAGTAAACCCACCCATTTAGATTGCAAGGCCTCTTAAGGTGGTTTTTTGTCAAGAAGTCTACATTACAGATATTACAGCGTGCCTCGGCCTGTCAACAGTTTGAGAAAGGCTTGCAACTTAACCATTACCATCCACAGGTGCCCAGGATATAACCAAAATTTCGGTTTGAAGCCTCGCCTCGCACGCCGCGACGCCTCAGGACGGATGACAAATTGGAGCTTCCGGCCTCTGCTTTGGAGGATGTAAGGGCAAGACTGGGATGCAGGAGGCGTCGAGGCATTCGCAGAGTTCGCACGAACTTGGGTCTATTGTCACACACACACACACCCCGAGCAAGTTCCTGAAGAATTTCCGGAGCAAGTTCCAGAATCAATATCAAGGCGCTGAGGTGCTGCCATTGTAGAGGCGCTGACATGATTCTGGTTGTCGTGCTGATATGCGTGTGGTGTCACGCTGAGCTGCTGCAGTTGGGCCACGCTGTCGCTCTGACTTGCTAGCAGAGTCCAGAGCAGGATCTGGAACATTCTTCCTTGTAGTGGCGTTGTGGTGCTTGCACACATGTGTACACATCATATGTGCCATGCCTCGTATTGCCTCATATTCTTGAAAACTGTTTTATTTTGCAAAGACATGACATGTGCTGGGGAACTTGCGATGGTGCCAGTGCCTCGTAGGCGGATTTTGATGCCCAGTTGTTGGCGATGTTTGTTCGTTTTATTCGGGCTTTGGAGTCTGGAGGAAACGGTGTTTGGTTGGGGGTGTGTTCGAGGGTTTCATGATCTATTCCCCTTCCGTTTAGGCAAAACGAGTGCTGGAGTTCCCGCAAGCAGTCACAGCAGACTACAGTTCCTCCAAGATTCCCAACGACCTTCAAGATTTGGTCATGTTCTGAATGCCAAACAGGTGGTATACATCATGTGCCATCCACTTCCACGTCAATTCCAAAGGGGCGCAGGGCTGTGAAAATATCATTAAAAAATCCATTGGACCCAAGCTGTTAATCGCTTTGAACAGGTTCGGTGTTTTTGTTCGTGGCGCATGGCATGCGGCGTCCCGGTGGCCGTCACGGTCCTGGGCTGAAGAGAAGCGCCCGTCTCTCCAGCGGAAAGCCTGGTCGACCAGGTGAGTCCTGAGAACTCACCTGGTCGTCTTGAGGGTTTTCGAGTCTCAAGTGGAACAACAACAACAACAACAACCTGGAACACAGAAGCTTCATCCTTTCGTGGTCCCAAAAAGGAAGATCCTTGTCATAAACCTTATAAACAGTGCTTCTTTGGAAAAAGATCCATTGGTTTTGGTCTTGGGACTGAGTTTCCACAGTCAATCAGTTTCTGAGCATGGCAGCACCTTTCTCTCCCAGATAGGACCTTTCTGTGCACACATCCGCTGAAAAAGCCATGTCATGCCTGCAGCGCGCGCTGCATCTGTACGCCTGCACAGCGCGCCGCCCGCGCGCCAAGCTGCGCTGCTTTGGCACAGGCATGGGACGGAGTGGTCAAGACGGCAACGGAACCGTCCAATTTTTGTTGGGGAGTTCGGTGGTCTTCGCAGTTTTACCACTTGGTCAAACCTGAATGTGTCTTGAGGATTCTTGAGGTGATTATAGGTACCCGTGTTGACGGGGATCACACCGCACGTCGCAGCTCTGTTTTGCAAGTTTTGTCGAAAGATGGACATAGCCCCTAGGGCCCCCACCAGCCGAATGCCACTTAGTTTAAAGCCTGAGATCCCTGGTGATGAGTCATCCTGCGGTCATTTGGTTTTTGTCGCAGGTTATTGCATGCCGTTGTTTGGTTGCTTTTCCATCAAGTATCTTTTCCAGCCAGGTTTAGAACACATGTCATACATACAGAATAGAATAGACAGACCATTTTGTCCCGCAATGTGACACTCGATATGGATGATCATCCCCACTTCGGTCTGCCTTCTTCAGGCGGCGCGCCGATGGTTTTCGCCGTCCATGGTGGAGCCTGGGCCATCCCGGATGAGAAGAAGGAGCGCCCGGGTCAACGACGCACCGCGTGGCCAACGAAGAAGCGTGGCACAGGGCCGTTTCGGGAGCCACGGCTGAATGGCCTGGTGGAGCTACGGGGATCTGTTGGAAAAGCGACGACCAGCACCGGGTCCTGGAGGAAAGCAAGTCTGGTGTTCAACCAGGGCCCCCCGGGCAAGGGGTGGTTAATGGATAACCCTTGACCTCTAAGGAGCTATAATTGGACACCCCTGGCCTGGAATAGGTTCACAGGGATCTTCCAACGACATCGGAAGACTTGGGACGAACGGCCAGTCTGGTGGATGCAGTTTGGCAGGAAAAAAAACATTTAAATGTCATTGGAAGATTCAGCAGACCAACACCTGCGCCACACGATTCCTCTATCCTTTCCCAAGATCATTGCTTCACGCGACGCGAGGCAGCTCCTACGGGAGCGATGTTAGGATGCCGTCAACGTGTTCGCTGGTTGGTCGGTGAGCGTGCTCCATCCGGCGCTCTATTTTTTTTTGCGTTGATAAATTGGGACTGAACAGCCCGGGTGGGGGATAAAATAATAAACATCCAGGTGATCCAGGTGGTTCCAACAGGGAGCCCTTCGGAGCTTTGAACATGGTTCACCTCGAGAATCCTCACGGCTGGCTCCAAGCGCAAAGGACTGAAGATATCTCCCAGGAAAAGTGGATGACCTTTAACTTAACCTTCACCCAGACACTCCATGTATGCCATATTATATATATACCCCTCAAACCACCCCAACTGATCGGCAATACTTGGCATACATGGAGTATCATGGAGTGTTTGGGTTATATTTTTCCAGGGAAACAGAAGGAGTCAGAGCTTCAGGGAATCCTTAAGTGTCCATACCTTCTGAGGTCGAGGAGGCCGTTGTCGGATCCGTTCGTTCGCTGCGGCGCAGCCCGTCGTCACGAAATCGGCATTGGAAGACCTCCGGTTTGTTACACCAACAGATGCTTCCTTGACCCTCAAGTTGCCACATGATCCCAAACCCCTTAGTCCGAAGGATGTTCCCAACTCCTGCTGTGTCACGGGATTGGGGGAGCGGCTCCCTCGCTCCCGACCAGGCGGCCCGACCGCACCGGGTGCAGTGAGGGCACAAAAACACCTCTGGACCGTCCCTGAGACATACCCTCAACTACTCGACTGGACCCTCCTGTCATCCACCCCAGTCCCACCTCTTCTCAGGTTCGACTGGAGGTGGGACTAGGGTCTGGAATGGGTGACCCTGGAGTTTCTATAGAAGTAGAAGTATACGGTCTCCTCAGACCTGCTCGTCACTAGTAGAGTCGCGACCTGGAGCGGTAGGGTTTCGTTGACCACCGGGCCCCAGACCTCAGGAGCCGAACTTGGCGGTGTGCCGAGAAGCCGCATCCAGAGGTTACGAGCTGCTCAAAGAAGGTGCGACCAATGGAACGAACGGGCGAAATAAAAAAGGAACACTTGTAAGTCAAATGCAGCAGAATGAACACCAGTCAAATGCATTTGGATGGACCGGAGGTCCCCCAAATAGAAATGGAGGGCAACACATGTTGTTTGGCATGTTCCTTTCAATTCTTGGGATCGCTATGTCATGTGGGCCGTATGGCTCAAGAATAATTAGTGTATAGAGCATATCCAAGCTGGTCCTCCGTGAAGGGACAAATCCTCTAAAAGCTTGTAAGTCCCAGGATCTTATTTTGAGACATAGGTAATGTAGACTCTTGGTAAAGCTGTTGATCCGTATGATGAGGTTTACAATCCAAATCAAAGTTTACTCATCAAGAGCTTAGATGACTCTAGGATTCAAAGAACCATTTGTTCAGTAGCCTTTACACCAGAACAACCATTGTTTTACTAAGGGTTTTACACTCCAAACCAGGTCAACCATTTTTTTTATGTTTGAAAGGGTCTTTGAAGGCTATGAGTTATTGTGCTCCTTTCGAGTGAGGAATCTCGTGTGTTTTCCATCAGCGAAGCACCACATCGACCGGATCCAACCCCACGCAGAAGCATGGATTCTGCGTGTCTTCTTGTTCGTCGTGCTGCACCGTCCAAAAGAGGCCCTAAAACCATGGCCAAAGCCGTCTTCTACCTCGATCTTTCAACGGCCGAATTTCGGAACTTCATCCAAACCAGCCAAGTCCCAGCAGAGGTTGAAGAACCCGAACTAAACTATCCTAGTTCGGTATTTCCGGTGTTCCGGGTCCTATTTACGGTCACTGAACCTCTGCAGGAGTCCTGCATGTGGAAGATCCAGGGATCGCTTGTTCCTATCCGGATCGGTCGTGGACCAGAGACCGCCAGTCTCCTGACCGGCCAGGTGGCAGGCGCGGGGTTCGGGGGTTCGGGGGGTTCGGCGGGTTCGGTGGGTGAGCAATTCGGGGATGGATGGATTTGGTCCCAGGTTTAGAAGGAGTCCCTCTCCTGTTCAAGTCAGGGGTGGTGTTAGCAGGCTGTGTGGCTGTCCCCGTTCAGATGATGATGGCACCCAAAAAAGCTCCGCACCCTTCAGTCAGCTTATGGGATGCAACAGGGGCACTGCCGGGCGAAGAGAGCGGACCAAAAGAGCCCGTTGGTGCCGACCGAGAGCGGACCAAAAGTCCATGTGTATTGTGCGTCCCCCGAGTGTGAAGCCCAGAGAAATGCTGTTCAACTGAGGGAGCCCTCAACAACTGGGGACAGAGTGCGAAAACAAAAAGAAGAAAACACATTAAGCCTTCAAGGACAACTTAAAACATGGCTGACCTGGTTTTCTAGTGTAAAATCCTTATTGATTGTTCGGGATTCAGGCGACTAAAGTGGTGGCCACATATCCTAGGCTTCGTGTTTTGAGGCTTTCCAGCGGTAACAGTGCTTACTGTCTTGGGGTTAAGACTGGTGGATGGATCCAACGACCATCATTGGAAACTGGCGAAGAACCAGCTTGCAGATGCTTGGGCGACACGTATGTGGCAATGCAAACTTGATCCCTGCGCGCCTTCTTTAGTCTGAGTCAGACACAACTTGACTGAGACACTGCAAAGTGGATTCCTGAGCACTGGCAAAGGCTGATTTTGTTTAAGCAAGAAAGGATCTGAGTTGGGGTCTCCCTTTGACATCGACCCGTTTCGCCGTGTTCCCCTGACCTGCAAGGTCAGGGGAAGAAGACTTCGAGTCGTGCCTCGAAGATATTGCGCCAGGGCACTGGATGCTGTGGAGCTGGCAGCGCCGAAGCAGAGTGGTTGTTGCAACTATAAACATCACGGTCTTCCATTCTGGCAGTACCAAAGTCTCCAACGCAGTCCGCAATCCGGACACGTTACCCTGAGAGTGCAGTCATGACTCAGTTACCTCATGTTACCTTTATGATCCTCTACAGTATGATCTCTATGGTACTGTTTCCAATATACATTCTTAGCCATGGTACTTTTCTATCTATATTTGGATCTATTTGGGGGTCTGTGTAGATCTTTAGACCCATGCGCCCAGTCATCGCTTGAAACATCGCCTGAAACATCGCCAGTAACCCTATCTCCGCCTCTCGTAACGGCTCATCCTGTCATCGCTGCGGTCTGACCATCTCAGGTGCGACTCTTAGAAGATGATCCTTCCTTAAATGCCGGACGAGGCGTCACTTTTTTGGGGGGTTTAGGGTTGCTTGGAGCGAGAGGAGGTTTCTCCTGTTCTTTCGGGGGGGGAGGGGTGTGTTATTTTGGTGCGAGTTTTGGGATGAACGGATCAGGTTTAGAAATGAAAACACACACATGGATAACACCATGGATGAAAGGGGATTCCTGATGCATTTCCGGTTCACGACTTCTTCCCTCCCGGGAGATGCACCGGGTTCCCCCGGTGTTGGTCGCTCCGGTCCACCGAGTGGCACGGACTCCCGGGGTGGTGCCAGAGGGGTCAATTGATCGGTATATATATACCTAGAACCTGAATGACCTCTATTTTGGACCACCAACCACCCAAAATATGGCCTTTTCCTATCAAAACAGGGGTCATTCAGGTTCCAGGTATATATATAATGGCAGGTCCCAGTCGTCGTGTTTGGGTTTGGCAAGGTCGAATAGGTGCCATTACCAGGTACCAGGAGTCACATGGAGTCACTTTCGGTTGCGGGGTGCCGAACGAACGGAGGAAGGAGGTGCCAGGTGCCCCGTTGTCACATCCACGGCCCCTGGATGGGACGAGCCACACCACCCAACTCCATGTGACCCCTGGTATAGTGACCCACATGTTCACCAGAGCATCCCCAGATTCTCCAGAAACCATCTCTTTTTGAGCAAACCTTTCTGGGATCGGATCCTTCCACTTCGAAAATCCCACTCCGAACATTCTGGGGTCATTGGCCTACATGGGGCCCTATAGATGCACTGTATTATTACAATGAGCTTATTTTGCTCCACTGCCTTCCCTTCAACGCATGAGCTTTCACTTCGAAGCCGCGTCGTATGACGCCCACACCCTCGCGGTTATGGGTCAGACCGCACACAGGCTGTTCTCTCAATGCTGAAGGAGTTCCTGAATTGGATGCCTTAATCATGGAGGGCCCATCACTTCGAGCTGGAGCTGTTGCAGGCCGAGTGTCCGGTCCCACGTCCCGAGCCCTTTCTTCGGCTAACCACGACACGGCTGGGACTGCCAGACGGCCTGATCAAGCCAGGGGGTGGTGGTGCCAGAGGGGTCAATGGAGGGAGTGGACGCTGATGGACGGGTCGAACAATGGAGTTCGTGTTTGGTGTCTTGACCTGCCGTAAATCAGTAGAGGTCAGTTGACAGCCACGAGCTTTTCTCTGAGCCAGGGGCCTGTTCCGGTCGGTCTATGTCAGATCCACTGGGCTAATTGTACCAAACAAAGACCGGAAGATGTCTTAGTGTATACTTTAGCTTTGGTTCTTTTGTGCGCATTTGAAGAGACTACTATAGCATACCTATAGCTATGTGTTTGGCCCCTACCGGACTTCGGAACTTCCGAATTGGAAGCTGCCTTGCTCTCGGAGCTTCAGGTGTGTCGTTGCAACATCCCATCTCCTTGGCACGCATGGTCTTGGAGCACACAGATCACGTGATGTTGGCCGGGCCAGGTGGGTGGACCATGTGGGCATTGGGCGGGTCAAAAAGGGCTTGAGTAGCGGGGCAAGATGGGTAGCTGAGGTCCTTCCTGTTTTCTACTCGTATTGCGTTTCTTACATTTTATATAAATCAGGCTGGACCCCAGACAGCAGGGCCTTCCTCCTTTGCTTGTGTGCCCTTTTTGACGAGCAACTGCATGTGGGGGTACCTGTCCAGTGCTATTATATATGCTTCCTTTTCGACAGTTTTCCGTACCTTTCCATGTTCAATCCGACCAAGGTGCAAAGAAAAGCAGCTCCACATCCTGGAACACCTCCAGTACTTCTGCTTCGAACTCGCGGTCTTCAAGTCCCTCCAAAACAAGCTCTAAAACCCTGGTGAGGGCCTTCTCTATTCTAGACTGTGTGTTTCATTTCATTGCGATTCCATTTCAACGGCGGATCCCACCGCTCGAACCCTCCGCTCGAACTCTCTCCCACCCACCTCAGGGCATCGACGCCGACCACAGGTGCCATGGCCTTCGCCGAGGAGCAGGGCCTCGCGCGCAGCGAAGGCCTAGTGACCCCCGAAGCCTTGGAGGAGAACGCGACAGACGCGGCGACGGACGCGGGGCGACGGACGTGGGCGACTGACGTGGGCGACGGACGTGACGGTCGTTAAGGCGCGTCCTGAGACGGAGTGGCACCTGCTGTCCGATGGCGTCTGAAGTAGTTGAAGTGGTTGAAGTGTGGGTTTGTTGTGACACGTCAGAAGTAGCAAGCACATGCCAACCAATAGCATCATTGCAATTCATTGCATATCATTGCATTTGTTTGCAAACATCTTCAGTTTACCTCAGCTTTCTGAGAAAGTCAGCCGCATCATCTGTCTGATCGTAAACTCTGGCGCTGTGGAAGGCTGATCCTTCAAACCCAGCAAGCTCCGTTTGGGCGGATCACATGCCAGACTCGCGTGCAACCGAAGACACCGATCCCGGATCAAACAAATCAACTATAAGGTCATTCACCATATGTTTCATGAATTGAAAATCACATGCATGGCCGTGTTCTTCTCACTTCGCATCGATCGCAAAGGCTCGGAATGCGTCGAATTCCGCTTTCCAAAGGCTCGGAATGCATTCCAACGTTCGAATCGATCGGCTCGGTGGTTTCAGTGGGACGACCCCAGGACGTCCGTGGATCTGCAGGGAAAAGCATTTTTGTAATCCTACAAGTCCAGCCTGACCCAGGTCTATACCTGACCTGGTCTTTGACCTCCTTAAGTATTGGTTGTGTATGACCATCTCCAGTAAAATAATGAGGTCTTTGACTCGCCACTAAACAAACACTGGCGGACAAAGGCTTTCAGCTTCTCTTTTTTTGGGGATGTCCGGCTCAGTGTTTTATTCCATGTGGATCCAATCTGGACTTACTGGACAGGTCGGATTTGACAGGTCGCTCACATGACTCCTTCGAAGGACGAAGGACATGACGAATCTTCAGCAATGGGACACATTTGAATGGCAAGTCTGCGTAGAAACCTTTGGCCTCCTCCGAATTTCTCAGATGGGAAGTTGATGGAATTTGAGAATATGGCTGGACCCTACACCTCCAGTCGTACCTCCTCAGGTTCGGTACTGGACCCGACACTGTCACCCAGCCCAGTCCCAGCGAAACGAAACGGTTCGGTACGACTGGAGGCCAAACGGGCAACTGATGGGCCCATCGGCCATTTCAACGGATCGTGTTTTGGATATAAAGCCGTTGAGCAGGTCGGAAGAACAGCTCTGGAACTGTAGAAATCAACACCAGGATTCATGAAAGGACTCCATTGATTTACATTGTTTTAAGTTAATATAACAGAGCAATCCGGGTTTGCTAAGAATTTTACACTATAAAACCAGGGTGAAGTGTCTTGAAACCTGGGCTTGAAACCTGGTCTAGGCCAGGCAAGAAATCAGTGTGAAATGTGTGAAATGGTCCACTCACCAACCGAAGAACTGAAGCTTTGACCATCTTTGACCCATCGCACCCACCGCAGTCACACCGCAGCTCGTTGTTTCAGAACTGCGAGCGACATCCGAGTCGCAGCGACATGCGACGGGATGTACTGGAAGTCCAGTTGACGATTCGCTCTCTTCGAAGGTCGGAAGGTAAAAGGTCCGGACTGGAGATGGACAGATGGAAGGCGAAGAACCAACACCCTACAAGTCAGTTGGACCGCATTTTACTGGAGGATGGTCATACAAAACCAATACTTAAGGATACTTAAGGAGGGAAAAGACCAGGTATAGACCTGGGTCAGACACTTGTAGGGACCAATTGTGGGAACTTTCAGATGGGGATCTGCTCCCGGGAGAAGGTGGAAGAAGGCGAAGCTCGAAGGTTTGTGCGACGTGACGGACCGGGAGACGGCCGGGAGACGTCACCGAAGTGGTCAGTTTGAGTTGAAGGAGTCGCTGGGTTGGCAGAAGTTTTTGAACACATGGACGAAAGAATCGTTGTCCCCAGACGCTCCAAACAGCCCGACTGGTCCCTCAAAACCATACAAATTGGAGGGTCCGGGCTCCTACTTAGCAGGGTCCAGGGTCGCGTCTGGGTCTGAAAAAGCACGCACCCTCCAGTGGCCTGGAAGAGGGGCCCGGTCGGTGGATGGATCTTGAAACCCATCCGAGCACCACTCTTCGAAGGCTGGGGAAGATGCTGCAAAGCTAGTCCCTACACCTCCAGTCGTACCTCCGAAGGTATTTGGAGCCTCTTGTCACTCACCCCAGTCCCACCTTCTCAGAAGGTGCTTGGAGGCCTAGGGAGTTGCAGTTCCAAGTGTTCACATTACGATTGAAACCTTGAACAAGCCTTGATCTTCCTGCAGCAGATGAGGACGACGGACCGAGCACTGCAAATCGTTTGACGCGTTTAGCCAGAGGAGCTTGGAGTTCTTCTTCCCGTGGATTTCCAGCAGGGTTTTCAGTTATCATCATCATCATCATCATCAGTTATCATCAGTTATCATCATCAGTTATTAGTTATCAGTTATCAGTTATCATCATCATCATCATCATCATCATCATCATCATCATCATCATCATCATCATCAGTTATCATCAGTTATCATCATCAGTTATCAGTTATCAGTTATCAGTATTATCATCATCATCATCATCATCATCATTTACCTGCATTGATGCCAAGAAAGCTTTCAGCTGTCGGCGATATCTCGGATTGGATTGGATGTGAGTTGCCGACATCGCCGAATCCTAGTCATCTCACGTTCGCCTGCCGACAGATTTCAAGAACTTGGAAGCAGTACTTGAAGCATCTTGAATCCTCAATTAATCTTCTTCGAGAAATTAGACCCGACCGACTAGATCCATATATAGATCCAAGACCTAACCAAAATAGCAGACCTAACCAGATAGCAGACCTAACCAGAGGCCACCACCACCGGCGCATGTTTGCCATGTGGTCCGCATCACTGGCACTGGCGGCGTTTGCCGCATTTGGCACCGTTGGCCGCATTGGCGCTGCCACGAACGGGACGGGGCAGTGCTTCCAGGACGGCATTCCTGAAACGTTGCCGCTCGGAAGAGAGAAACCAGGATGTAACAGTCAACAGGGACGGTATGGGAGGGTCCAAATTCGCAAGCGGTATTGACACTTCTGTGACACGGGGTTGCTTCTCAAAAGACAAGCTACTGTATGAGCTCCATGATTTTTAAATGGTACATACATGATACTCTACAGGTCACTTTTCAGAGGACCCAGCTGTTGCTCGATGCTTCCACTTTGACCTTGTGTCCAAACCTGTTGCTTTTCCATCTCAGCGTTTTCTAAAAAAATAAATAAACTTTATGTAGCTGTGCAAGAGCATGAAAGATGAAAAAGGTTGATCAGTCTTTTTGAAGCCTGAACTAATTAGAATTAGAATGGTTGCTAAAAGATGCTAAAAGAAAGGTCGTCAAACATGTGAGTTAGGTTGTCTTGGACAACGCAGCCAATATCAGCCACTTGCTACATAATTCAAAGCGGAAAAGCCATGGTTCAAACATGATTGAAAGCAGGGTACTGTCCAAATGCATACTAAAGATGACCAGAGCCTGTTGTTATTCGTTTTAAACCACCTTCTTGATGGATGAAGCTGTGCCTGTCCATGTCCTGCTGCCTTCGGGCCAAGTGGCCTATGAAGCTTCGCTACTGCCTGGCACCAGTGTGGAAGAGCTCCTCATGAAGATTGCCCAAGCTGGGGATTTTGCCCCCCTGGCTTCGTCTCTCCTTAGTCCTTGGGAGCCAAAAGCTGTCATCAGCAACTACATTGGGATCACTGAAGCTAAATGCTCAGGATGTCTTCTACTTGGTCCAGCAACCACCTGAGCCTGAGGTCAAGGTACTCCTTCTAGGAGGAATGATGGCAGGCAAAACGGCTCTTTCTTCAACCTTTTCCTCTGGAGAATTCGTGGGCAACTACAATTGTACCATTGGCGTCGACTTTGCGAGCTCAACCATGTTGACTGCGGGCGCCACTCGGGCGAGAGTGAAAGTATGGGACACGCAGGGCCATGAGCGCTTTCATTCACTCATCACAAGCTGCTTGCGAGGCAAGGGCCACTACTACTTGGAAGACAGTCTTGCTTGGGTGAAACATCAAGAGTGGGGATGCTGTAGTCTTTGCATGAACTATTACACGTTGTAACACATCGCTGTCATAGCCTACAGTCCAGTTTGCAAAGAGCAGTTTGCAGAAACCCATTGCAGAGTGAAAACCTCAACTCTTCACCCAGAGGTGCACACATCGTGATGTTTGTCTTCAGCCAGCAAAGACGAGAAAGCCTACGTGAGGCCGAGTATTTGCTTCGAATGGCGGAAGGAAAGTACGACACAAGAGTGGTGCGATGCTTGGTGGGCACACACGGAGATTTGGATGATCTTGAGGTGCCTGGAACTGGATACTTATAAAGTAGAGTGTTCACTATAACTAATATATTACTATATAACCGCTTTGATTGAAGACGCATTTCTGTTGGGTGTGTTTTTTTTGTCCATGGTTTAAGTAGACGGAAGGAGATGGAAGGTGGACATGGATGGGGAACTTGTTTTAGTGCTTATGACATGCGGTGGATGTCAGGTGACAGAAGACGAGGTTGCAAGACTGGCAGAAGCGCTGAATTGCACATACCACTTGATGTCATGCAGGACACCCGCTGCTGTTGATGATGTCTTCTCCAGCTGCCTAAGTCGATATTTGGAGCTCTATGGCAGCCCCTACAGCCCCGTGAGAGAGACAACCCATGGCCGAGAAGACGCAGATGGGAAGCGTTGTTCCTGTCAGATTATGTGAAGTCTTCGGATTGGGACCTCTTGCTGCGGGATTCAACCTTCAGACAGTAGGCGTTCGCATTGCCGATCCTGACATTCCTTCTTGTACACCAAAAAATCATCAAGACTTACCTCCATCTATCCCAGACGGTCCATCTATGATATATGCCTACATTAACTATGTAAGACACCAACATGGAGGTCATGTTCCAGCGCACCGGGGCGAAAAGGCCTGTACAGTGATCCGTACTCGCCCCTGTTCCACCAAGAGCCGTGGAAAAAGCAACGTGCGTGTAAGCTGCTGCTCGTCGCAGGCAGTGTGGGTCACCGTGCTGGGAGACTTTCTTCAGCTACTACTGGCTACTATACTGGCACCCACCCTGAGGTGACCTACATATGAGATTGCTTCATGCCTTTGACACAGTCCTGTTTGAGAGAGTACAGGTTGCCTGTTGTTGTTTGTCACGCACCATCAACTTACAACTTGGTCAATGTGTAAGGGGTCAATGTTGAACGGTTGTACCCTTTGTTGTACCGTCGGTGAGCAAACACCGTTCTTGTGCGACTTGGCTGTGGTGATCCTCAAGTTCTCCAACACCTATGGTGAGAGGGGTAAACTAAAGTTTCCGCAGTCCGTGCCAACGAGGTCTGAGAAATCAATTTCATTTGTCATGTTGGCCTCCAGGTCTGACAAGGTTCCATTTCAGATGGAACAGAAAACTTCAGCACAGATGAAGTACGTCTCATGCTTCAACTGGGGTTGGTTCGAATCAGGATGAGAGGACTTTCTGGACAGTTCTCCATTTTCCCCGGTCAGCACCAGGCAACCCTCTTGAAGCTGGAAAATGCACACTGACAAGGTTAACCTAGGATGGTGCACAGGGCTCCGCGTTTTGACTTACAGCCATGTGCATGAAGCAGCAAGACTTGCCCTCATGTCACATGTACTAGCGGTGGCCTCCAACTTAGTGCTAAAGGTTTAGGCAGCCAGTCTACAACGGCGGGCTTTTGGGGCAGGCTTTGGGCGCGGATGTTTTGCTGTTTTGCTTTAGACCATGCCAGGGGCACACTCTTGAGGGTCCATGGGTCCCTATTGAGGCATCTAATAGGCTCCTCAAGTCCATTCAGCAGCTCAACAAGTCGCAATACATGCATACCCTTCACAATGGCAACGGGTTTGACGACTGGGCTCTTTTGGTGTCCTTTCCGAGGCGCAAGGAGCTGGTGAACGGCGAGGAGGCATACCCCATCGGCCTGTGGATCAATGCGTGGAATGCCGGCTATGTCATGGCTGAAGTGGTGGAGATCTTGATTCAGGCACCGGCGGCCGCAGACGGCCGCAGTCACGCAGGTTGCGGTTCGACCCCCGCAGACGCCGCAGGCGTGAGGTCTGCGGGTTTCTGCAGGGCCCGGTGTTGGGATGAAAGGCCAAGAGGTGCTACGGTGCTACATGTCCCAGACGTCCATGGGACTGGCATATTTACCCACATTGGGGGTGGTTGACCTGGGGTCAATGTATATATATATATATTTATATAAGAGTTTCTTCAGTCCCATGGATGGTCTGTGGAAAAAAAGAGGTCCGGTTCTGCGGACCTCAGAGGCTGTTAAGATCGCTGGCAGTGGTGGATGTTTCAAAAGGATTGTGAAGAGTTGAAGAGTCAAGGAACACGGCTCTGGTGTGTTCCAGGGCTTCTCCATTTCTCCCCTACCTCCACCTCCACTACAAGAGCGGGCGGCCTTCTCCCCGCATCGCTTCGGCCTCGTTCCAGGAGAAGCTGGGCTACCGTGTGCAAAAGTTGGGCCCAGGTCCCAGCACACCTGATGGACTTTGTTCCTTGAACTTGATCGAGGGACGTTTGGGAGACCGTGGAGCATTTGTGTGGGTAATTAAAGTAGGGAGACCACCTGGCAAAATTTGGATCTTGTTCTAGTCCAGTTTCCTTCTTCCAGGCGGTGGAACTGGGAGGTTTCCCTGTTTATATCCACACCCTTGCAGTAAATGTGTTTGGACAAGGAACATTAGGGGGAAAAGACAGACCTCGCACTTGGTATGGGTCAGCAATAGGCAGCCTCAATGTTCCACCAGTTTGGTCGTCAGTGTTCCACCAAACCCTGCAGTTTGGGAAGCAGCTTGGACCATTTGCAGAATTCCTATGAAGTACCTCTTGTGCCCATTTGGTCGTAGAAGAGCTTGACATGCATGTCGTGTGCAACAAGATCGTCCAGCCCATTTGCAAAATGTCCCTAGGTTGGAGGATGTTGGAGGCCATCGCTATTAGGTTGGAGGCCATCGCTACGTTGGAGGCCATATCGTTGGGAGAGAGCTCTTCACTCAAAATCACGAGGAGTCGAACCCTCCACCTCTTCCCAAAAGCTCCACACCCGCCTTGAGTGCACCAGTTAGATGACCCCACAGAATAGTAACTTATCACATTGCCTGCGCTCTCTGAAATAATCAGGATGGTTGGAGTTCACTGTTTGGTATTCGGATTTCAGGGTCATTCGAAATCGGGGCCCTGCCATCCATGTCCATTCTCAGGGAGTAGAAATAGTATATAGAAGTTATATATGCAGCACCACTTCAAGGGTGGTTTGCAGACCCCCCCCCCCTCACTAGGTGACTTTCCATCCAAATATCACCGCTGCTCTTTATCAGCCGCGCCCAGACGCTCCAAACAGCCCGACGGGTCCCTCAAAACCATAGGGTTTGGGAACCGGGTCCAGACCCCTGCATATGAGGCTCCAGACGCTCGCGTCCGGGCGGTTCTTTCTTCCTCGTCCCCACTCCGCTCCGCTCGGAGACCTAGGAGTCGATGTGAAGAGCTCCTGGAGATCGAGGCATCGGATTTCTCAGATCGTCTGAAGACGATGAACGTCTACGACGCTCGGAGACCGGAGACCGCGCGGAACCCGCGGAACCATCCCGTCCGGCTGGGCGCGCGCGCTCAGCGTCCCGGGCATCCTAGTTTCGAGTGGGCTCCGTAGACGGGCACATTCCAACTGGAGCTTGGTCATAGCTGATGGTCTATTTCTAGCGGGATGGAGTGTCTAGGTTTTGAACATGGGTCCGTTCCAAGCCAAACTGGTGAGATACCTGGAGCAAATGACGAAAGGTATACGCTAAGGGTCCAGGCCATGCGGCTTGACATGGCGTCACGTGCGCTTTTTCGTGATGTCACGACCTGTGGTGAGTCTATACCCTAGAAGTCCAAAGACTATATTTTGACCGGCTGAAGTAAAGGAAGTTCCCTTTCAGGTCCCTTAAAGACCATTCTTTTTATAGTCTTTGACTCCTAGGGTATATATACCGGGAGTCACAAGACGGGGTGCCGAACTTGGAGGATAGGAGTGCCCAGCTACTCCACTCACTGGATGGGACTAAAAAAACCCACCCGTCTTGTGACCCCTGGTACTGTAAATGAATGTAAATGTGTGTATTGCAGTGCCATGGAAATGACTTATATAAGGCTGCATGTTCACGCCCATCGCCGCCCATCGCAGACATGCCGATTGAGGACTTGAATGCACTGACGGCAGCCATATCTCTGGTGTCCGTGGACTCTTGGTCAAAAGAAACGGGTCAAAAAGGGGCGAATCAGATATAGAATTCGAAAGGTTGGCCGTTTTGGTGTGTTCTTGAACCCCCCGCAGCCCCAGGACACCTGGCAGGAAAGACATGTACAGTAACTGTGTAAGAGATGCATGTGCCAAGTGCGTTCTTAGGTGCATCGCTGTCATCGCTATTAATTAGTAACAAGGGCATTACTACTAGTAACAAGAAGCTACTGGTACCAAGGTGCATGGCTACTAGTAGCAAGAAGCTACTAGTAGCTAAGGGCATTACTACTAGGAGCTTTGTTTTCAGCCTTGCATTCAAATTCCAGCGCTGGCTGGCCCACGCCATGCAAGTCGAAGGTTCATACCATGAAGTGCCGGCCTACAAGATCGTGGCCCACCATTTATCAATAGCCCGGGTCATACCGAACAATGTTTTACTAAGTTTGCACTACCAAGCCAGATCCAAACGGCTGTTCGCCTCGAGCTTTGTCGCTGGGTGGGTGTTCCCGTATCGCTCGGTCCGTGTCGCTCGGCTTCTGGAAACGGCCGAAAACAGAGTAGACATCATGATGATCATGTCTCTTTAACCAGGAGCCTCGTATTCTTCCTGGTCTCGTCTCCATTCGTCTCCTATTCCAGAACGCCCCTGTTCCTTTTCGCTGAGTGTTTCACCCGGACACCAAACCCACCGAACGGAGCGCCCAAAAGGAGCTGCTGGGGCAACGCTCCGGGGCCCGCGTCGCCTCGCGCATGGTGGGCGCCAGAGCTTCGTGGCACGGCACCAAACTGGGGAGCTTTCGTTGGCGGAGTCAGTCTTCCGAGAGGAGAGGAGAGTGCGCCAGGGTACCCTGCGAAAAAACGCGGGTTGGACGGCGTCTTCTTGAACCCTTCGAGTCAAATCATGGTGCGACCTGGTTTTTGTAGTGTATATTAGTGTATAATAATCCTAATTCGATCTATATATATATACTATATAAAACAGGCTCGGTTCTTCAGGATTCAACTTCGTGGGGCGCGTCGTGGGAATCGCTTTCAGCGAGTCAGTTCTGTAAGACTCGTCGCTTCCTGCGTGTTTGTTTGGTTTCGACCGACCACCTGCGGGGACGGCACCGATCTCATGAGTTTAGAGAGCCCCTATAGGGATCCGTTGTCGTAGCGTACCTCAGGTGGCTGGTGATGTGTTGTCTCCACTGAGACATGAGGTTCGGTGCTGAGGCTCGGTACGTCAACGGACCCGACGTGCCTGGGCACCGTCTCATCTCACAGCGAACACATCACCCCACTCCGGTGCGGTACGACCCAAACGGATCCCGGGACCGGGAGCGGAAAGACGCTTTGAAGTTCCACGCCGTGAGTCCCGTGGCCATGCCATCCATGTGGCCATACCCAGACACTCCATGTATGCCATTATGCCATATATATATCCCTAGGGCTCCAGAACACTTCTCAGAGTGTATCTGGAATGATTGTTGCTCAGAGAGGTCCTGGGGGGTACTTTTGCCTCAGAGAGGCCCTGGGGTCCCAGGCGCGTGCTGAGGCAGTTTCAGGCCCAGACCATCCCAGATCGCATCTTTTGATCGCAGGAAGCCACCAAACATGTCTGAAACTAGTGGCATGCATGGCTGATTGCTAGATATATCTAGACATATCTAGACCACATACTTGCACATGTACATGAATGGTGAATCGATTGAACTGAATCTTCGGACCGATGCTTTTCGCGGATCCGGAGCAATGGGACTCCTCCGCAACGCTGCATTGAGAGGTGCTTGTGGGGTTCATGTATGCTGTATAGATGTTGTTTTTGCACATGTGCACTTGAGACGTGGCAAGTCTTGTGCCCACCACTTTCAAATTCTGCAAGACTGACCGGCTCAGCTTTTGCACGGCCTGGGAGCACGGCCGGGGATGGCGCTGGTCGCGGTGTGCAATGGTGATGGCATCACCATCAGCCAGCCGCTGAAGTTCCAGCTCAGCGCATCTTGTTTTGAGGGATGGGATGGTTTCGATTCTGGACTTTCGGCTTACCCTTTTGATGCACTACTTGCAATTTGTGATTTACCTTCTAAGGGCCTATAGTAGTTGATCTAAGGCAAAGGGGGGTTGCGATCTTTGAGGGCATCAAATCCTTCGTGGAAGAATCCAAGCCCTTGATCATGACGCGGGAGGAGACATGAATGATTGGGCGTTTGATTGTGTTCTTTGGATTCACTAGTGCTCTTGCAGAACTTTGGTTGCCCGGATTCCAGGACAAGTGGCTTGTAGCATGGCACACAGCTGATGAAGACCATCGAACTGGTGTGGCCTAGACCTTGGCCATGGTGTATGCTTGACACCCAACTTTAGATCAATGGATGGTTCCCTATTCCCTGCACATTGGTCTGAGGTCATTGAGAGTGACTTGCAATTGAACTACAGCCTGATGAAGGAGATCTTGATCCATGTCCACAGCTCTGGACAGGGCTGGGGACATGGCTTGCCGCACTTGAAGGAGTTTCAGGCTTCTCGTCTGCTTTGATAGAGATCTCAATTGCTGTTCGACTTCTTGAGTCTTGGGAGAGATTCAAATGTCCATTATAATGATTGTCCTAGGGAGGGTTCCTCTACGCGACCTGCATGATGAACTGGCATTCGGAATTCTATGGCAAACGTGGCGGCAAAATGGTCATGAAGGAAATTCGATTGCATTAAAGGATAGCTTGGGATGAGTAGTTGGTGTCGGAGAAGGATCACTATTGTTGGAATGATCTGGGATGATCTGGGCCTGAAACTGCCTCAGCATGCGCCTTGGGACCCCAGGGCCTCTCTGAGGCAAAAGTACCCCCCCAGGACCTCTCTGAGCTACATTCATTCCATGCAAACAGATTCATGAGAAGTATTCTGGAGCCCTAGGGTTGGGAATGATGAGAATGTTTGACTTGGATCACGGGAACCCACTCCTGCATTAGTTGGTCATATGCTAGACTGCACTTGGTGGTCCCATCACATCGACTTGGATTTTGAACCAAGTGAGGGGTTTAGAAGCACAATCAACCTGACCCTGACTTCGGCTGTCCGCAAACGCTGCTCAGGACTGGGCGCACAACGAGGCCACCAGAGTTCGTGCCTGCTTCAGCCACCTGCACAGGCTGTCTTTGAAGAGCTCAGTCTCCAGGAGCGGTTGAGATGGGATCGGAAAGCCTTTTGTTCACCACCACTGCATGCATGTTTATTGAGGGCTGACCAAAAAGACTGCCCTTTAGTTGTTGGATGTTGTTGGATCTGTTTCAGGTGGTGGTGATTTGGGTGAACATGAACTTTCCATGCAGGAACCCCTTGGTCAATGTGCTGAAGAAGATCTACCTTCAGTTGCGTGGTGGTGTCTGGCACTCACCGCTTGCAAGCTATAAGCTATAGACGAATTGGATCCAAGCTGTGCTGTGATAAGGGCACATCGGATTCTGTGGTGATTTCCCTTGAGGACTGTGTGTCACACCGCATATGTGCATATGTCACGCATATTGACCGCAGGATCCAAATGATGATTCACAAGAACCACTTTGCATTGAAAACATCGATGATGAGCCCATCATTGTGGATTGCAAGGCCTTCGATTGGTCGAGTCATGAGATGTCAACGAATAGAGCAAATTACATAGTACTAGTACTACTAGGATCTAGTACATAGAGTACTGCATCAAACATAGATGAAAATGATTTCATGTGCAACCATGTGCACTCCTCTCCTGGTTGCAGGTGGGGAATCTTGGACAACTTGCAGTGAAGGACACATGCACAATTAAATTTCGAGCTTTATTAAATATGCATGTCTTTGGGGCTGACCCTGCCGTTTGCATCCACTCCGCTTCATCCCAGGAGGAACCATCAGCGGTGCCCGAACCTCCGGCTGCTGAAGCCTGGGGACCAAGCTGGGAATTGGACATGATTAGATTGGATTGGATTGGATTGGGAGTTGGCCTGCAGCCCTGGGACCTGCTCAAAAGGTCATTTGACATTATTTTGAATGCAAGTGCACACAGTAGAGACTTTTGGGGGTGGCATGTTTTGTCTGGCCCCAAATGAGTGCATCTATTTTTGAGGCTGTGGAGGACAGCCAAGCCCCCGCTTTTCCAGAAGAGGCTGGCAAGGGAGTGTTCACGATTGCGCATGTACATGTACGTGCTGTACATTGGCCCATTTTTGGTGGGAGCCCTGGACATGCAGAATCTACTAGTGGGTGTTTTAGTACTAAGTGTTTAGCTTGGATGTCAACCTGTACTTGAGGCATGTCATTCGCTGTTAAAACTGTGACTGTCAACTAGTAACTTACTGGCCCACTGTAGGCCTGAAGCCTTCACCACCTCCACCCATGAACATCATTACAGCCTGGCCTGTTCAGGATCCGGATGCATCTTCGGCCTTGCAAGATTCAGGTGGTCGCACTGAGGTGGGGGTCATGTACGCTTGTCTTCTCACAGCCACCGTCATGAACATTGGTAGCTAGCATTCGTTTGTCCCAATGTGGAGGCTGGTCCTTCAACGTGTGACCATGTTCGTGAAGAGGTGGCGGAGGTGTGATGGTATCCATATGTTCATGTTTTTTCTAGTATATCGTACTACTAGCTAGGAGAAGAAACGTGTTGTAAGTATGGATGTTGTGGAGGCTGGCACTTCTCCATCTGGCTCTCGTCTCGTTGAGGCCTGGTGATTTTCTGTTCATTCCGTTCATGTCAACCTGGAAGTGGTGAAGAGGTTTGTTCCATGGTATGTGCCTGCATACTGGCGTAGCATGTCAAGGCTGGTCCTTTGACAATTCACCCTGATCAAGCTGAGGCTTGCTGGTTCCAGTTCATGTCAACTTCAGCTAGAGTTTTTTTTGCAAACATGTGTCATGACATGTGGGGAGCTCACGTGGTGTGAATATTGTGTGGTTGGGCAGACCCTGCCCCTGCCCATGGACATCATGGAGAATGCTCCTGCAGCCGGTCCTGTAGCTGAAGAGTGTGATGTGGCTCCAGCTGAGAAGGACGATACTTTTCTTTTTGCTGGCCCCATCAGGGCGCCGTCTGATTAGTACCCTGTAAGTACTCTTGCAGGTCACGCAACAAGAGTTCACCTTTTGAATTCAGTTGGGCATGGGCTGGTTTGTGGTAAGGAGCCTGACTTTGTTCCATACTCTACCAGAATCCGCGATTTTTTTCAGAGATGGCCTGGAGCCGTCTGTGAGGTTGGGTACCTGAAATTGTTGGTGAGTTGGCATTCTCTCGCTCGTGTGTGCCAGGATGGAGCGGTGGCTGAGAAGTCCGACGAGCCTGAGATTGATCCAAGCCAGGCCTTCTTTTGGCATCAGCTCTTGACCAAAGCCAGTGAAAACAAATTTCTTGACCTCTTAGTAGGGCCAGGGCTAGCGTTTCTCAGCTCGTGCACATTTGATGTCATAACTTTTTCTGCTGTACAATGCTCTGCCGGTCATAGACTGAGTAGGCTTCAAGTGGCTTGCACCTTGTTTGCACAAATGCATGTGAGAGGCGTGTGATCTGTCGGAGAGACAAGCGAAGCTCCGCAAAGCCTTGAAGCAGAAGTCCAAGGAGGCAAAGCTTTTGTTTGCATAGGGGTCTGAAAAGCTTCACGCTGGGACACGGTGTTGGCTACCAAAGGCCAAGTTGGATTGATTTGGGTAGCTGCTGTATGACTGCATCTTGGGCAATGGGCTACTGACTGTATGTTGTGCTTGTTCTCAATTGCAAGTGTTTGAACTATTTTGAACTGATGTGGCACGGGAGGATGAAGCCCAAAAACACCAGCTCAAAGTCCAGAAGGCTCTTGACAAGAAGGCTCGTGATGATGCTGCTCAAGAGAAACGAGCTCAACGAGCTGAAAACAAGAAGGCTCGCGAGGACGCTGCTCAAGAGAAACGAGCTCAACGAGCTGAAGCGGCCTGTGCTCGACAAGCTGAAGCTGAAGCGGCCCGTGCTCGACGAGCTGAAGCGGCCCGTGCTCGACAAGCTGATGCTGAAGCGGCCCGCACTCAACGAGCTGAAGCGGCCCATGCTCGACAAGCTGATGCTGAAGCTGCTGGTGCTCAACGAGCTGAAGTGGCCTGTGCCGGACAAGCTGATGCTCAAGCTGCCCAAGCTTCCCAAAGCCCAAAGCCTGTGGCTGAGGATGGAATTGTGAATGACTCTCAACCTTTGGAGAACCAGGATGATCCAAAGCGTCCAGCAGAACCAGCGAGACAGCGAAAACGCCTTCGTCCAGCTCAGCCCATTGAGAGTGAGCAGGATGCAAAGGACTTGGAAGCCCGAAAGCGGACAAAGCCTTATCTTGGTGACAAGGGCGGGCGGAAGGACAAAGCTGATACGAGCTACATGAAGCTCATGGAGGCAGGCATCCCGGAGCTGGAGCTCCAGTTTGGGCTTGGAGAAAAGAAAAGCTACACTGTCGCCGCACCACAGGGGGGCTGCTGTGGCTGGTTGTGGGACCATCCAAGTGCTCCTAGTGTCATCGAGCTTCTATGTGAACAAGTTGTGCCTCCCAACGGAGTCATGGTCCGAGGAATTTGCCTCCATGTACAAAGTCAGGACCCTGGCTCCTTTCTTGTTTGCATTGATAATGCCATGGTTAGATCTATTTTGATATTCACGGTCAGCTGAGGTTCACCTTGACAATAAGGTGACCGTTCCATGGTTCAAGAACAAATCGGCTGACGCCAATCTATGCATCCAGACTGCTTGGCTCCATGCGCAGACCTTGGCTGGATGGAGGCTGAGAGAAGTAACCACTCGAGATGCCTTGTTGCTGCGTGCGGCATTAATCCACCTTCCCTGTTGCAGGGCTTGTGAGAGCTCCGCGACCAGAAGCTGAGTGACCTAGCTTTCATGAGCTGAGATTCATGAGTGTGGCATTGGGTGAGATAAGTGAGCAAAATCCTGCACATTTTTAGCCAAGCGAGGTGTCTTCTTTCTCCTTACCTCAACCAGCTGTGTGTTTTCTCAATGTGGACCAATGCTTTTGCACACTCCTGATCAGGAAATTTGAACATGCAGTGTGATGGCTTCTATCACCAATTGGGGTATGTACCATCACCAGTTTGTGTGATGGGTGATCCGTATCTGTCTTTGTGCACCCAAGGGGGTATCTAGCTCCGCGAGTTTGGACGAAAGGGTGAATTCAGAATCTCATTCATCCATTGGTCATTCTAGAAATGTCAAAGCTGGCGCTGCTTGTCTATTAGGGTTGACGTCGAGTTGATGTCATGTTCTCTGCTGTTGTCCTCCCGGCCTCCGATGGAGGTGCCAAGCCAGATCTAGAACGACCTCAAGCTCGGCAAGGCGTGGCTGTTTGAATGTGTGGCCATGGTATATGGTATATGGTACCAGCACTGGGTGCCATGCATGCAATAAAAGGGACCAGAGTGGAAGTAGTACTGTAGATCATTGAGTTTGAACGACCCGCATTTGTGAGTCCTCGGTGCTATGCAACAAACTTTAAATCATGCATGAGTGAGTTCGTGTGCCAGGAGTTTTGAAGGACGATGCCAAGAAGACCAATCGAGGTGCCACCCGCCGATTCGAGCCGTTCGTGGTGCGACCGTCGTGACCTGTGGAACTGGTTGGTGCTAGGGATATTCGGAAATGAATCGTACTATGAGCAACCACCAGGGATGATTTTCCAAAGTCTAAAGCCAGTTTTGAGTGCTGGTGACAGGCCCCCACGTCACATATATGCAAGATACCAATTGAGAGTAGTCTTCATGAGATGGGGATCCCATAAATGTTGGCAACCTACATGTACCACAGGACTGAACATGCACATGTATGCGGTGTGGTGCAAGCCGTTTTGATGAAAGGTCACACCAGTTCCATGAATTCCATCATGCAGAACATGCATGATCCGTAACAATGTCATCGGTTCCAAAAAAAAGGTGTTGCAGGCAAGGTTTGAATAATCTGCGCATGCCTTTAAACTTACTTGGTGTTCCCATTGGCCGGCAGTAGTGAAGCCATGCAAGACCTCCGCTCCCTGCAACTCAGCAAGTTGCAATGTGCTGCGCTACTTTGCATGGGTGCCCCTCCGGTGCTGCCTCTAGGCTGCACATTTGGATGAACAGAGTGCACATTTGGAAGAACACCACAATCCTGTATGCTCCCCACATTTGGATGACTCCTAAACTTCTGCATTGTAAGCAGTGCAAAATAGTAAAATAGATGTATATTTATGCATATGAACAAATTCCAGTGAGGCTTCATTTGTTGGATTTCATCTATCAACAAGACCGTCTTGGCAGCTACCGGGACTCTAGCTTGCATCTAGAGGCAAGATCAACTGTTGAATGGAACATCATTTCCTGAGAACTGGTCCCACTGGATGAGGACTTGGTGTGCACAGAGTTTTTTGGTGGATGCGAGTCGGTAGTTCGCGGATTCCGTGTGGTTCTCAGATTCGAGCTTTATGTTCTACCCTATTCATTGCACCTACCGACAGGCAGAGATTTGAACTGAGTCTTTCATTGGTTCAGGTCTTAAACAAAAAACGACACGTCTTCCCGGCTGCAGGAGAATTGGGAGCCCCAGCGTATCTTGGCTTTGCATAGCCTCCGAGCAAGGTGCTATGCAAAGAATGTACATGCGTGCAATATATAATCTATGCATGGAGTCGACCTGAGGCAAAGTTGTGATATGACAAAGGATGCTGTGATTCAGAACTTGTCCGAGACTATTGGACTCTTGTGGTTCTTGAAAGCAGCCTTGAGGACTAAGAAAGGCGGACTAGGCCTTTTGGGAACTCCTTGCAATTCTTTTAATTGGATGAGTTCTTCACAGCACTGCCGATCCTTTGCTGACCCTTGTGGTGCCTTGAGCTATCCATTTGTAGTTTTGGGGAATATTCTTGGAAGCCGGAGCTGCTTGGTGATTTTGACTTTGATAGCCCGATCTGTGTACTTCATGCTGGAGAACCCTGACCGTTCCAAGCTGGCTGTCCTCCCGCCTGTGATGCACATTATGTCCATCAGTGAGATCATACCACTTCGAGTCTTCTGGTGGGGGGGCTCATTGACATGAAACTCTTATTTTTGTTGGTTCTCACTTCCGCGACCAAGCGAAACCGAAAAAAAAGCATGTAGCTCAAAATCAGGTACAACCTGCACCATCATTTCCTTTTGATAATTCATCTTGCGCCCCTGAGGTCAATGGGGTTCTTTGGTGGATGGTCTGTCAAACCAGAAATGGGGTTTGGAAATGCGCACGACACTTATAATCAGTGCAGTGGTTTGTTTCTTGTGCATCCACGCCATCCCAGCTTTCCCTATGCACGTGGATCCTCATGGCCTCGCGTGCACAATGAGGCCTTGGATGCCATACCTCAACCGCGTGATCACGAAGAGCATCCGAATGCAAATCCGACAGCGGGCGGCTATGGAGGGTAAAGAAATGGTGAAGAAGACGATTTCCAAACGATCTCAAAAGAAGTCTGTGTCGACGACCTAGAACAATTTTAAACCCATGGCCAGTGTTTCAATCTTCCTACTGTTCTCTATCACTATAGGCTAGTCTTCAGGTTAGGCTGTTTGGCATTTGTTTGTTTAGAGCGACAAGGTCCGGGGGAAAGGACTTGCGGAATTCCGCTATGTATCCAAGAGATTTTGGACGATGGGTTGCAGAAGAGCATCTAGCCCTTTTTGACGCTTGTTTTCAAACTAATGTACAAGATCATAGAGTGCTTGGTGTAATATGCATGTTACGTGTTTTGTATGTTGCAACTGTAGCTTTGGGGTTTTCAGGATTCCGGACCAGTTCTCCCTGATCTCTGCAAGCTGGTCAAAGGTGGATTCAGGGACTCTTGGCGGTGGGAAATACACAACACAACCTTATGTCATACATCTTGCCCTATAGAATCTGAACTTGTGCCATACCACCCCCACGCCGTGGCACTGCCCAGGAACCTCCTGCTGACATGTGGAAGCATGCAGGTTTGGAGCCGGTCGTGGTCTTCATCCAGAAGGCTATTGAACAAGGACAGTTCCGGCCGGATCCACTGGTGCCGGTTCAGGTGGAACCATGCAAGGCTATTTTTGAGAGGGTCCGCGCCCGGTGGGAAGGAGTGAACTAATTATTATGTTCATGCACTGATAACTAAGTCCCTTAGTATAAATACTTGCACAGCTCTAGAACTATTCTGATGTAGCTCACTGATTTCCTGCAAGTGGTCTGGACTGTCTGTCTAGCTCTAATCTAATTGGGTGACCTATTGCGTAAATTGGGCTCAGGCTTGGATGCTTGTTCACATGGCTGGGTGCATGATGCAAGTGTCCACCACCCAACATGTTTGGAACTGTGTAGAGCCTAATTGGTGTGTCTCAAACTGAAACATCTAGTACAATTAATCTTTGGTGCCAGCCGTGTGTGCATCCGCTGTGCAGTTGTGCCTTTCTAGTTTGGCTCCCACATATTGGTGGTTGCTATGCAAGAGCTTAGCAAACAATTCGATCACAAGCCTTTGGCTTTTCAAAAAGCTAGGTGTCCATTGCGCTGTGTGTCACGCAACAACTACTGCACTTGCGTTGACATGTGCAGCCCCGTCTGAGTCTGGTTTGATGTGCAAGGTTGTGTGATACTTGTTGCAGTGTACAGCCACACAGGTTGCAGCCATTTGGCAAAGTGTTCAGCAGTTTGCACTTAGAGTTGGACCTTGGTGGGCCTGGGAATCAGGTTGGGGTTTGTGAAACCGATGTTAGCGACTTTTCATAGGTTTTACTTTTCTCGTTAGGAGGCGATCATTTTTTCATTGTTTCTATGGTTGTCAAGAGTTTTTCTTCAAATTTGTATATATGCTTTTTTGGCGTTTCTAGTTAGGGGGTCAACAATAATGTTTCTAGATTTGCTTTTAACTTTTCTAGCTATGAGCTGGGCAAATGTGAACCTTTCTAGGATGTTTGATTTGATTGACTAATATGTTTTACCATGGTGGCCATAAGGATGCTTATGGCCACTGTCAAAGATTGCCCGAAGTTGGCATACAGGATGTGAGATATCAAATGTTGGAATTTGTGGCTAGGCGGTTGGCAAGCTTGAACTTTTCTAGGTTTGTTTTGACTTTTCTAGCCAAGAGGTTTAAGTTAATGTTTCTAGCCAGGAGGTTTGCAAGTTCGATCTTTTCTAGTAGATTTGTTTATTTTACTCTTCTAGCTAGGAGGTTGGCAAGTTTGAACTGTTCTAGATTTGTTTTTTTTTGACTTTTCTAGCCAAGAGGTTTACAATTGTGAACGTGTCTACTGTTTTCTAGCCAGGAGGTTTGCAAGTTCGAGCTTTTCTAGGAGATTTGTGTATTTTTTTACTTTTCTAGCTAGGAGGGTGGCAATTTGTGACCTGTTCTAGAGATGTTGGGCTTTTTGTGTAGTTTTTTATATTTTTTTGTTTTTTTTTGGTTTTTTTTGCAATTTTTGGGCCCAAAAAAACGCGTTAAAATCGCGTTAAATTGCGTTGAAGTGCGTGCTGAGACAAAACTGAGCGTTAAATTGCGTTAAATTTTTTGAAGCAGTTTTGTGCACCTGGAACTGTAGCTGTGCCTTTCAAACCCTGGCAGGTGATGGTGGTGACTAATCCAACAGCAACCAAAACGCGCGCGGCGCCCTATGTACCCTATCTGAACAGTAGTAGCTCTCCTCGATCCTGCCTTCTCAATCCTCCTCATGTCCATCATGTATAGCTATAGGATCACAGCCGATCAAACGGTGCCAGACTTGGGATGAACAATGCCAACTATAGTGCTCCTGGTCTTGCTTGCCCACCAAATACAAGGCATGGGTCGACCATAGATGTATTTCCGGATGGAAGGCATCCTTGTTGTGCGGTGGCACGTCTGTTGCAGGGTTCGTGAACCATATCCTGCTCTCATGGAACAGTAAGATGTGCAGCCATGCTCACAAGCTGTAGTTCTTGTGGTCTTCATATGTCTTCATCAAGATCCACAATGCATAAGCAGCAGTGTTTTTCATATTTGGATACCATTGACCCAATATTTGGGCACAAAAGTCTCCAAGGAAGCAACTGAGCTTGCTTTCATGGCATCCGGGTTCTGCAATCGAAATGATGGTCCAGCAAGAGGAATAGTCCCATCATTGTGCCGTGCCAGTCAAGTCACTGTGCACTTCTTGTTCACATAGCTCGATTCAAATCACCGGGATTAGTACATGCATGTACATGCATGCAGGTGATTGGTCGCACTTGCACCCAACCTGGTTCCCAATGGAGAAGCCAAGGCGCCAGTGGATGGGGCGTCTGCATCGTCTTTGGACTCCTTCAACGCCAATGACGAGTTGCGCAAGATAGAAGATCGCTTGGGGATCAAACTGGGTGGCTTTGAATGCAATTCCATGCAAAACGTATTGAAAAAACATGTAAGAACAGAATTCAACATCTATGGCCTATGTACCATATTTGTCGTTTTAAGGTGCAGTGGTCCCAAAGCCTATTGCTACTCCAGTGAGATCAACAGTGCCTATCCCTACTGCAAAGGCTTCACCAAAGAAGAAGATCGTTGTTGGTGAAACCACTCCAGCCCCGAAGGCCAAGAGTGAGATCGTACATGAGCCACCTCGTGTGGTCGCCTCAAAGTCCCCGAGCCTTGGTTTGGTGACCCCCAAATCTACCCCCATCAGAAGTCCAGTGTTGAAACGGTCCAAGAATGGTGGTGATGAAATGCCGCCCAAAAACTTGGCTGGTGCCTTTTCAAGTGTGGCGGACACGCCAGCTGTTGCGCCTTTGCCGGCGGATGTTCCCGCTGGGGGTGGGGTCACTGTGCCGGCCGACGTTCCGGCCACGGTGCCAGCTGATGTGCGGGTCCCAGTGCCTCCTGACACAGTCCCTTGGCGGCTGTGGGTTGGTCCTGTTGAATGCCAGTTCGTGTTCATGCATATCAACTATTAATCAACTCAGCAGCTGGAGTTGGGCATTTTTGCTAGTGATTGTAAAGTACCCCCCAGGTTTGGAAAAGGAAGCCCACTGATGCTGAGTTGATTGCGGAGGAGGAGCAATGTGAACAGCTGGTTGATCCTGAGCACACGCAAGGAAAACCTCGTGCTACAAGTCCTTGTGGCAAACCTCTTTCGCGTGACATTGCATCGATGACCACACTGCCCTTTGGTGCCAGTGTGGAAGATTTGTCAAACTTTGAAGAGTCTCAGTTGGATGTACCCTTGAGAGCACTGCTGAAGTCTATGCACTCAGATGTGTCTGAGGGTGACATGATGGCTGATGTTGAGATGTGGATTAACCGGCGCAAGGCCCTGAATGACATCATGTGTATGGACCAATGCCTTGCAACCATCTTCGATGAGATTGTCAAGCTGCAATCGGAGCTGAGTGACCGGGAACAAACATCAAAAACGATGCAAGAGGATCTTGACGTCCTCACGAAGAAATTGGAGATGGCAGCCCGGGCCATGCTTGCAAGGCAGCGCAAGCGTGCTGTTGAACAGTTTCCGGACAAGAATCCGGATGAGATTGACTTCTACAAGGTGCATGTGGCCAGCATTGACCAATGGAAGGTGTCAAAGCTTGAGCCTAGTCTTGCAGCTCAACAATCCTTTGAGAAGGAAACAGACCAAATGAGTTCGAGGTTGGTGCAACTGGCCAAAAGCTTGATTGATCATGCGACGGTGGAGGCTACCTGTCCTCCGACTATCGAGGAGGAGCCAGAGCTTGACCCTGAGTTGATGAACGAGCTTGGAACTCTGCTTGGTGATGCGCCTGAGGCACTTCATCTTTGCTAACAGTATGCGCATCAAACAAACTTGCCATCTCTGCTGATCATGACGTCCCTAGCTATCCACTGGCTGTATGAAACATAAAGGACTTTCCAGCTTGTTCACCCCTTTTTACCAGTAGTGTAATTGTCAACTGGCACAGGCCCCGTCAGCAGCTGATGGCCTTTTGCTCCAGGAACATCAAGAAGTCCACTCTTATCAGGGATTGGAGGTGTGCTGGTGGTTAACATTTGTGGTCTTGTTCTGCTTCAGCACAACTCCCCAGATTCAACATACCAGGGGTCCTCCATGCATATCGAATTTAACCTGGACAGCTTGTCATCATCCTCCCATCTGCCACCCCTTCCGTCCTGTCAGGAGGCTAAACCAGGAGCAGATCCACCAACTCCACACCTTCGATCGCAAGTTGATATGATGAACAGGTTGGACACAACCCAGCTGGAAGCCACTTGTCTTAAACCATTCAACCCGGGGTGTGGTGCTTTGGGTTGTGAGTTTGTTAGAGATCTAGAATCGATGTCTTAAGAACATTCTAGTCTCTATCTAGATCTAAGGCTCAGCAAAAGCCTGCTGACACACCACCGATCCGCATTGGGCCAAATGGACGGGTAGAGTCCGAGGAGGAGTACCAGAGTAGGATGGCACATAATTCCTATATGAGGTTCTACAGGTCTATGAAACGTTTTTTTGGATGCATTTGATTGTTAGCTGAGTCCTGAACGCCATACTGCTACTGTGGTCCAACTATATGTGTCATCATAGTTGCCAGTTGGTGGGTGAGGTGCAGACTGTCCCAAGCCAGTTCTGGAGGCAGCCCTTGGAAAAAAACACAGTGCCTTGACACGTGTTATTCATGAGGCAAATGTCTTGTAGCTTTTTGTTGGTTTGTGTTGGACTGTTTCGACCTCATTCGACCTCTTCCATCATGCTGGCTGACTAAGACAGATTGGTCATGTCACAGCTCTATGAGGACTACCTTAGCTCCGGAGAGAACTGGATGAACAGTTCACTGGTGATAAACGCCAACCGAAAGCTCTCCACGAAACGACGTGGTAAATACAAGATGTGCATGTACAAGGATGTCAAGGTTCAGTTCGGCCCAGGGATCGCGAAGCAACTTCGTGACTCGAAGAGGGAGCAGGAACAGAAGAAAGATCCCAATGATCCCACCATCTACTGGTCCGAGCATCCTGACTTCAGGGGGGCAGAACAAAGAGGACCCGGATGAATTTGTGATTCTAGTTGGGGTTGAAGATCTCAATCATATTGTACATGTACGCACTATTGCAATTATATATGCGAAGTGCACCTCTTGCGAAAGGAGTATGAACTCTTACGAATCTGGGATTCCTTGACCTTCGAAGATGAGGTTGCAGATGACCTAACCATCTCGTTGGAAGCCAGTGGAGCATTGGATGAAACCCAAACAAGGAAACTCTTGTGCCCTGTTATGCGCTTAAGGGAAGAGACTCCTAATTTCAGAAAACATGTACATGTTGCATGTATGATCTCCTCAACAGCTATTTTTAAGGCAAAATGTGACGGCTGGTGACAAGACTGCTCTACAAGCTCCTGCCCCTACCTTCCAGACCTTGCAATCCCTCGGCTCGGGTGGTGTTGTGCCTCCGGGCTCTGAGGAACGTGTCATTCCTGAGAGAAAGGAAAAGAAAGCTAAGGAGGTGAGAGCGGTTGTTGCTTCAAAGATTACCTTGCTGAGCAGCAAGCATACGGAAATTATGTCGTTGGACGCCAAAGTGAAGGACTCCAAGGATCTGTGACTTGACTTCCCAACAAGTGTCCAATATAATATGGTTTCACATGTAAGAATGCAATTTCCACCTGTATTGTGTCAGGGGACTGGAAATTTGTGGACTCGCTCACTTAGGTCTGCAACTTTGCAGCAGGGCTTTTCTCAGGAACTGTCCGCAAGATCTAGTGACCTTTCTGAGTGCAAAAGGGAACTGGAACTGCTCTATGCTGAGAAATTGGGCCCAGATGACCTCAAGAAAAGGCCTGACCTTACCACGAAGGTGGATTTGACTTTGCGAAAATGTGATGCAGCCCTCACAAGCTTTGCTGGGACCATGAAATCTATCAAGCAAGCTGTTGAATCTTAATCAGCATGTATGCCAAACTAGCATCACCAAAGCAGTGCTTAGTGGGGATGTGTACACGTCTCCGCCTATGTTGCTCCAAGGATCCGCCAGCCCCGAAAGTGAAAGCAAAGGGAAAAGCCCAACCAGTGCAACCGGAAAGCTGATAGATGATATCTCATCAGTTTGAGTGCTCAGTCCGTAGAGAGCTAGCAAACAAATCATTGATCTGTGTTTGTCCTTGACAACCATGTTTAAAGATACCTATCATATGTGATGTGTACTTTTGATCAGGAAGTGTTCAGTTTGCTATTGATTCTCAATTACAGTAACCCTTTCTTGCAAAGCTCTAGGACTGGACTCGAGTCAGGGTTACAACAGCCCCATCACATCTCAGTGATGTTTGGCTGATAGGTTGTCTTCTTGGCGTTAGCTGGGGTGAGTATTGCCCTGCAATCGTGTGAACATCCTGGACCCAAGGTGACATGGGGAAAGAAATGGCGTGACGAACTTGCAGGGTCAGGGTTTGGGGAATGGTGCTTTTTGGGGGCTCAGCTGGGTTTGGAGTGTCAATCGCCGCCAGTGACGTCATCGAACATCTACAATATTGGATATTGATCTGCTGATTTAATCTGTCTTAATTCGAATTCGATATCGATATATCGATTCGCGTCGAGTGTTGATTCCTGCTCACTGTGCCCAGCTCGAGATCCCCGCAGGTGCGGCAGCTGTGTCGCCACTCTCATCCTATCTCCTGAAGCAAAGTGGCTTGGGGGATGCTTGGGTGAAATGGAGGTGTTGGAAGTAAAACACATTCCATGCATGGTGTGGAACCCTGTTTTTAGGGTGTTGGATCCACTTTAGGCATTCTTGGGAATAAGATTCTTGCATGATGGGGTGAGAGGCCCGAAGGTTGTCCCATTCAAAATCTGCAATTCAAAACAAGGAATCTTCTTTCCGGGCTGCTCAAGAGACTTTGCACTATGTTGGTGAGGAGAGATGGATTTTTTTGTTTGTGCACCAATGCAGTACGTGAGTACTTTAGTTTTTAATCTATTTTGATTCGTGAATCCTCGATCTATTGAGATTGTACATGCGTATGAATGAGTGTTGCTGCCAGGAGCTGAAATTTCAGGGTCTGGGCGAGATGACTGGCCTATGTGGGCTGTTGCGATCTTGTGGGACCAGGGGCAAGCACCCACAAAATTGCAAGAGGGACATGCTGAGAACATTGACCAAAAAGGCCAAGGCTCCGACTGCACCTAGGTTCCTATAGCACCAAATTGTTGCACACTATGCTAGTTAACCCAACGTTGGTAGGAGTGGACAGTTGCAACACGGTGTGGTATACCGGTCAGAATGCACACTCGTTTGTCAAGGTACCTGTACATCATGTCCCTGTTCCACTTTACGAGCTCACTTCAAATGGTGAGTGGGTCATTGAAAACAGGCTAGGGTCTTGTATGCAAGCATCTTGCAGCTCTAGATCTAAATAATGTTTTTTGAAGAAACTATTTCTTCTTAAATTGACCCATCTTGTCGCAGGGACTTGCCAGTGCTACGTCCCGATGAACTTTTTGCATGGATGGATCGGGCAGGGATTCTGCCACACTTGGACGAGGTTGACACTGTGGGCTACTGGAAACATCTGAAGGATGTGGGGTCACCTTTAGCCCACATGAGTGATGGAAGCCATGTTCCTGTGTACCTTTGGGGAGATGGGGCGCAATACACAGAGAAAGGGGATAGCATTATGGTATTTTGCTGTGGCTTCGTCTTAGATGCAAACAGATCCAATATCTTCCCCCTTTGGCTGTGTAAGGAAGAGCCTTTCCTTGAAAACAAATAGATTTTGCTTTAAAGTTTGTTCGAATTCATCTTGCTTACAAAGCTGCGGTTCCCTTCAGGTTTGACTGGTGATGTGACCTGTAAGGATTTAAGCACGGGATCTGATACTATGTGGGCACTGCTGGAACCAGCCCCTGGGATAGCAATTCTCCTCCAATCGGCCCATGAAGTTCACATGCAAGTAAAGCTGTGAACCTGAGCATGAGTGTGCGCAGCATCTAGATTTCCTGCGGGGATACCTTCGATCTCATGAGCCCAGGTAGTGCAATCGTTCAAGACCCTCTATGATGGGATGGAGTTTCCGGCTTCGAGCTCCAGGGCAGGCAAGAAACTGAAACTGGTCGTAACAGAACTCCGAGGAGACTGGAAGTACCAAAAGGAACCCTGCATGCAAGAATTTCAGAAGGTTTACCTTTTCATCCCAAAATATCCCAAATATGGACCCACAAATTTAATTATCAACAATGATCAGGGAAACCAGGGGTTCAGAGATATCAGACCAGAGTTGAGTTTGTTGTATCTGATCATTGGTCAGGACGTACTACAGTTGTCCCGGTGGTACAAATGCAACTACCTGTGCCACTTGTGCTGGGCGCATAAAGACAGCTACATGTGCAGCCCAGCAGATCTGTTGCAAAAACCTCGGGTTTCTTTGGAGGACTTCTACCGGGTCAGTGTGAAACCTGGACAGCGATGTTTCTTGCACGCATTCTCACAATCAAGTGCGCGTACGTATGGTTTCTGCTAGACGTCCAACCAAATGCATAGTTGTCTTTTGCTGAAATATCCCTAGGGTATTCCCAAGAGGCTAATTGTTTCATCTAAGGTCCTCTTTTCCAGCTTCCCTATTTCGTCCCGCAGTGCATTCGCTTCTGCTCAATGCACATATTGTGCTTGGGGGTGGACATCCTGGTGGCTGGGAATGTTCTTAAGACCATCGTGGACTCGGACTCATACCAGTTCTGGGGTGATGGGGATGAGGAGCAAAAGCTTCTGTGCGCATGGCAAAAGCTCAAAGAATGGGCACGGCAATCTGGATGGAAGCCCCATGGTTGAACATTTTGTCATGGTGTCATTTTGGCCAACTAAACCTTTGGGGTTGATGTGTGCCACCAAACTAATGTACTACTAAGATCTCCACCCCCCCACTAAATATATTACACGGTTTGCGTGGATTGAGGCATTCAGTACCGCGCTTCGCTCCCAAGAAATTGAAATCGGCACAACATCCCTACCCGGAGCTTCAATCGAAGGCCTGGAATGTCACCTGGTTGCATCCTTGGGGTGGCAAGGGTCTTGAATCTTAATGACATTCCCATCGGACTAGCATGATATTGTGCAAAACAATTTGCTTTGAGGTGTCGAGGCCAGAGTTTTCAACTGCCCTGGAATGGATTTCATATCTTTGGGGGGTTGATGTCAGGGGTTGTGATTGAATGGCTTTCAACTGCCCTGGAAGAGTTTTTTCAATAGTTCCCAGCTGAATGCGCAGGGTCAGGGTTGTGATGGAATGGCTTTCAACTGCCCTGGAAGAGTTTTTTCAATAGCTCCCAGCTGATGGCACAAGGTCAGGGTTGTGATGGAATGGCTTTCAACTGTTCCGGAAGAGTTTTTCAATAGTTCCCAGCTCATTGCACAAGGTCAGGGTTGTGATGGAATGGCTTGCAACTGCCCTGGAAGAGTTTTCAATAGTGCTCCTAGCTGATTACACAAGGTCAGGGTTGTGATTGAATTGTTTTTCAACTGCTCTGGAAGAGTTTTCAATAGCGCTCCCAGCTGATTGCACAAGGCCAGGGTGGTGATTCAATGGCTTTCTTCTGCTCTGGAAGAGTTTTCAACAGCGCTCCCAGCTGATGGCACGATCCAACTCATGAAGGAGTGCGTGACTCTTGGCAGCAGGAACTGTTTCACTCATTGATCCACACGCTCTTGTGGACGACAGCGTGTGTAGCAAGTTGGTGATGTTGTTGGTGCCGCGTCGCAACCTTGTTGATTGCCATTGAAAGCGGTGCCAACTGGTTTTTGACTTTGTGGGGCTCGTCGATCATCATAGATCTCCATCACTTGCGCCGACTCCTACAGGTCGGTCAGTGGTACAAAGGACTTCTCAGAATAATCCAGCTCACTGAAGGAGATGACATGAGCAGCTGTAGACTTGACTTTGTCAGTACGAACCAACTCGTATGTTGTTGGTTTTGCATCCGTAGTGCGACACCATGTCATTGTTGTGCAAGAGCCCTTATAGTCAATGCGGGCACCAGATCTGTAGAGCGCCACCACATCAGGGTCCTTGCCACTTCATCGGGCAAAGCTTTGTCTGCGTGAGGGCGATGGGCCTTGTCACGCGAATATGGCCGTCTTGCCCTGCAAGGTCTTCTTGCATGGCCAATTCTGTTGGTGAAAATCATCAGCCACAGCTGATTCTTTGAGCTCCAGGCTCCATTTCTCTTCAACCCACCCCCCTACTGCCTCTTGGTGCCACCGAGACACCAAGGACATGCCTTGCATCTTTTCATCGCATTGGTGAACTCAACGGCCGGTTCCTGACCAAGTCCGTTGCACAGCGGATGGGAAAGCTTTGTGCACCTTGCCATCCTTTTATTTGCTAGCGCTCTTTTAAGTCTTGATTGTTGAGAATTCCCTAGTGCTCCCGGAAAGTCTCTGAGAATTCCCTAGTGCTCCCGGAAAGTCTCTGAGAATTCACTAGTGCTCCCGGAAAGTCTCTGAGAAGGTATCTCTAGCCCAGAACCTGTTTGGGGACATGTGAGCTCCAAGACCTGTCTGGGGACATGTGGGACAAGATGGAAAACCTGTAGCCCCAATCGCCAACGTTAGTTTGGTGTGGCACAGTTAGAACAAAATTCAAACCTGCAGGATCGGATGATGACAGCATACATTGCGCTGGCCAATGCTTCCCTGGAGCGAGAAGAACTTCGGTGGCCAACGAGGCCAAAGTTTCATGCTCCTAGTCTTATGGAGGGTTGAGTGGAGGGTTGGCACCCTGGATCCTGGATTGATGCTGTTCAATTGATTTTAGGATAGATATGCTTGTGACCCATCAGATTCATCCAATAGTTGAACAGTACGCCCCTATTGTGACATCAACAACCTTCAAACAAATTCTTGTGGCAACACCAAGTTCTTGGTCGGCATGTTGCCCCTGCTCCTGATCCATCTCCCTTGGGCTCCGAGCTCATAGATGCCATCTTAGGCACTTCAAGAAGTGTGCCAACAACAGCTCGACGATAGTATCTTGACATGATAGCACAACCTGTTTCCTTACCCTAGAGCTCCAAGTACCTCCAGATTGCAGGTACTTGGATCCTCTCAACCCACCCCAAACACCTATTTAGAAGGTACTTGGAGCCCTTGCAGCTTTGTAGTTGCCTGTTCCACTATGTGCCACTCATTCTAAGGGCTGAATCATAGATTCAGTGCTGGGTGGCACACGGAGGACTTCGTGGGCAGAATCACTGATGGCCTCCCGATCACCCAACCAACTGGTCTTGAAGAGTCTGGACTGGTGAGGTGGTATGTGGGGTTACTTGGATGCCTGTGTTTGTGTGGTTGCATGCTCAAACATGAGTCTCAGATGATTCAACTCCATCACAGCCCTCCATCCGAGGCTTGAAGCCAAATCCAAGCTTGAAGAGTTCGCCGACACCGTCTGAGTGAGAAAATGGCGTGACCGCAAAACGCGTTAAATTCCCACATGTCCCCAGACAGGTCTTGGAGCTCACATGTTCCCAAACAGGTTCTGGGCTAGAGATACCTTCTCAGAGACTATCCGGGAGCGCTAGGGTATATATACGCCTACATTGGGGTGGTTTGAGGGGTCAATGTAGGCATATATGGCAGTCCCATTAGTCGTGTCTGGGATATGTGGCCCATGTTTGTAAAGAGCCGGACCACCGTGTGCCCTTTAGTTGCACCAGTTGGCCCCAAGAGCACCGGCGAGCGACCAGTGCGGCTCCCTTCGAACCCCAAAACTGGTGGCGCGAACCAGCAACCACCCACACCTGGCATTGCCGCAGGAACGACCCGAAGAACATGGAAGTGCCTGGAAAACATGTTTTTGGGGGAGTGCACGAAGATCCCTGTTCAGGTGGAAAGTTCAGTTTACCCAGACACAACACCGAGTGGGATTTGCATGTTTGTTCCAAACAAAATGGGGTGTCTCCTGGTTGTGGGATGTGGTGCCTGGGGTGGCATATCTTCCAGTCTGGATGGTCTAGGTCTTTTCCAAAACATTTCCGTGGCCCCGGCTGCGTGACTTCGATGAGATCTCGCCCCAAGCACCCAGGCGCTTGCGGCTGTCGCTCGCAGATGAGGCCCAAGCACCTGCCGCCGCGAGGTCTGCGGAGGAGGCGCGGTTTTCTCGAAAAGGGTTGACTGGCGTATCAGGAGAGAGAGACTATCACCATGGATTGAAAGGGTGGTTCTTGGAGGGAAGTGTTGACATCGTCAGGGGTGTGTCTTTCCACCCCAACTCCGTGGTGTGGGTAGATGAGCCGTGACTTACAGCAAAAACAGTCAAGAGGATGTGAAGTTGATGTTTAGAGAATCTCAATGAAATGTGTTGCGGTCTAGCTCCACTTCAAGCTTCCCTTGGCTGTTGTGCTTCTCGTGCTTGAGCATGCCCAACACGTTCTGAACGGCGCTTGTGCAGTGTGTGCCTTCAACAAAATCAGACTGGCCTTGTCCTCAGGATGAGGAGCTCCAAGATGAGTGGGAGGAAGATATTCAGGAGTGACTGTCAGTCTGACCTGCTGAAGAGGTTGGGCAGTGGCAGCTAGGTTGGGGTAGGTTGATAGAAGACGAAGCTTGATGCCAGGAATCGAGACCGAAAGACAAACATCCAGACCATTTGAAAGCTTCAGGGCATGATTTGGAGAACTTCAAACTTCTACCCATGATTCTTGGGCTTTTGGTTGAAGGATTCAACCATCATGGTTGATCATGTTCCATCTCTGTGTATTTTTTGCCTGCTTGAACAAGTTCCCTCAAGCTGACCTGATTGGCATAAACAAGAGCAGGTTTGTTATGGTTATGGTCTGTTTTTTTCGTTTTCGGGATGTAGGGTGGGCACTATGGCAGACGATGAGTGAATCTGTGTAAGGTACCTCCCTGCTCTTATAGGATGTACATGGATGTACATTCACTTTCGTTCGATTGACCGTCTGCATCAACGGCCACCAGCACTTTCAAAGGGGTCACCAATGGAAGCCCCAGCCCACTGCTTGGATCTCCAGACACCCCTTTTTCAGGTCCAGCTGGGAACAGTCCAACATCATTTGTCACGGTGGCTCAACAGCCAGTCCTCCAAACCCTAGGCCCTAAGTCTTCATTTCGTTTCGGTGGGACTGGGGGCCCGGGTGACCAATCGTCGGGTCCAGACCTACCGAAGAGGACCTCGACCTCGGTACGACAGGTTCGGCCAAACGGGAGAGATGGTCAGGACGGGTGACGAACGGTCCAAGCCATTTCAGTGCTGAAGCACATCCAACCGAAAAGACCAGGATCATCCAATCAATGGGTGTCCTGGCTACCCTGACAGCTCGAACGAACGACAGGGCGACAGGAACGAAAAGGAAGTGCGTTTTGGGAGGATTCTTCGCTCGCGGTGCGCGGCGCGTCCAGTGATGGAACATTCTTCGCCGCCACCTCCGCTCCCCGTCTCCGCTCCTGTCGGAGTGGCGACGCAGGAGCCGCGCACAGGACCAGGAGAGCCTCAAGGAGAACTGGTCGACCGGACTGTGTGGAGCCATCCATGGGACTGGCGTATGAAGCTTACATACGACCCATGAAACCACGCAGACCGTATGTCGCAGGTCACCGTCCCATGGATTCCTGGATGCTCTGGGACATCCAACGCCACCTCCACTCTGCGCGTGTCACGAATTCTCGAACTGGGCCACTTAGTGACCAGGTGCTGCGTGGCGGTCGTTGATGAGTATACCCATGAAAACCAAAGATCGGAACTGGTTTACGAAAGATTTTTACGCTACACCACCAGGTCATTCTTTTAATATCTATTCTAATGGTTTTTGAAGGCGACCGGGTGCATGTAAGTACTCATATCGGGATACCCCCAGATTGACAACAGAATTAGATATACCCGATATATCTACCCTACTTGTAGGGATTCAGTCGTACCGAACCTCAGGTTCGGTACGACCGGACCCTCGCACCGGACCATGCTGTATAAGTCTCCGTCCTCACCACACCTGAGGTTCAGTACTGGATCCCTAGAGAGATAGAATATATATATATAAGGTATACATGGTACATGCATGGTACCTGGCATTTCTTCCCCTCTTTTGTTTCCCAAGCGGACATCACTCCTCCTTCGAATCCCCATCAGGCTACATCCACCGATCAGGTCTGCCGAGGTCATTGCGGGTCATCAAAAGGCTGACCTCAAGTGCCCTAAGCAATGGTCAGCTGCACAGTTGATATTCTCAGTTGCTACAGAAATATCATGAAATATCCACAGGGCTCAAGGTCTGTTTTTTTGAACACTGTGGAATCTCTAAGACTCTAAGATGCGTCACCTGTGGCTGGAAAAGACCAGTTCCTCATGAAACTTGAAAAATGTCGCCCAAGTTTGTGGATAATGTTTACAACTGTTTGCCTGTGTGCCACCCTTGGGTTCTGCTGAAGTTTACACAGTTTGTTACCGTGATTTGCATGTGATTCGCCCCAGATCACCAGTAGAGGAGATGAAGCTCACGATCAGGACGGAGGGTGAGCAGAGCTTGAGGATGAACTTGTAGCTTTCAAGTGGTCGCTGATTTTTTTTGCGCCATTTTGGCGCTGGCTGAAGACTGGCATGTTCGCCGCTGAGGAAGATGGGATGCGAAGCTTTTCCACGTTTCCCCACATGTGCGTCTACGTCACATGCGTCCGCTCTTTGATGGTTTTAGAAGTTCCATGTCATGGTTTGGTTCGTCCCATCCCAGTGGATGTGATGGGGTCACTCCATTCGTTCGGCACCCAACGAAATGGAATGAGATGAGCTACGTGACAAACAAAGACAGCTACCAGCCCACACCATTTGCCCCGAACGACGGACACTCGCCAGTAGGTCCACCGTTTGGTATTTGGTATCCCGGCGACACCAGAATAGCCGCTTGACAAAGACGTTGATAACATCTCAAAGATCGGATCTTTTTGCGAAGCAGAGCTGCGGAGCTCGGATCTTGCAAAGCAAAGCTGCGGAGCTCGGAGAGCTGCGGAGCTCGGAGAGCAGAGCTATATCCTTTGTTCAAAGACAAGCTGAGTGGTGTGGTGGTTTCAGATATGTCTACCCCTGAAAGTCCACGACTATATTAAAAAGGGTCTTTAGGATTCTTTAGGTGATTAGAAAATTGAATTTTCTGTACTTCGGTGGTGCCAAAAATAATCTTTGGACTTCTGGGGATCTATGTTATCTTCTGTTCAAGCTTTACATGGGATGATTGATTCATATTGATTCCACGTACTGATAAGTACGTTTTTCAAGTGAGGTTTGCTGCATTGCTTACCTGACTTCTCCCTGCATTTTGGGCAGTAATGTGGGGGGGTGGTTGATGTAGACGATCTCGCATTCTGACGGAAACATCGAGGGGTTCTCTTCTGTTTCTGAGCATCATTCAGGAGTTCTTCCTGGATTCAACTCCTCCTTGGATTGAACTCAGGGGGTTTTACAAAGCATTTGATGTCAAACCTCTCTTGGAAGCCTTATTCATTTCTCACGCTGATGTGCTCTTGAGCTTCCCCTGTTGGCTTGTCTTGTCCTGGTGTTCCCAAAAAAAGGCTTCCAAGATCTTCCGTTCGACCATTAACAAAAATGGCTGACTGACCTGGTGTTCTAGTGAAAACCTCGGTAAAGCCCCAGGACCTTCGAACCGGTGGTTTTTGGGACACCCCTTAACCATCCTTAACCTCTAAAAGAGGCTATTCATTGACGCCTCTTGGAAGGTTCTGGTACCTGATGATCTTCGAGATTTTCTAGCCATGAACATCCCCGCGCGCGGTCCCCGCGCAACCGAGACCGAGGCTTCCCCGTAGACCGGTCCCGAGAAGCGATGGCCTCCAGCTCCAGCGATGGCCTGTCCTGCATAAAGAGTCTTAGGTCCGGTTCCCGTGACTCCATGAAGTCTCCCGCAGGTTTGGGGACACCTCAGACTTCCCACTTCTCTAGAGGCACGCACGGAGTGATTCCTTCTGCTTGCCACGAACGTGCTCGATCCGTGGGAAATCATAGAGGATATAGCTCAGTCCGCGCATGATGCTGCACCGATGGCAGTGATGCTTCCGACTACCGAACCAGGTGGGGGCGCGCGACGCGCGCGTCAGCCGATGGGCGTCCGGAACACGGATGTGCCGGCTGTGGTGCGTTTAGGTGCTCGTTGCAACGCGTGTTCAGGTGCAGCTGTATAGGGATCCATAGGGATCCCAAGATAGATTCCAATAATCTCAAGCTTTAATAAACATATTCCTGGACCTGAAAAAGGGGTGTATGGAACCCCTTAATTAGTGGTGTAGGGGCTTCCATTGGTGACCCGTTTGAAGGTGCTGCGATGATTCAGGTGTCCTCAGCCTCCAAACCTGTCCACCCTCGATTCTCAGCCTAACGGCGGGTTCCAACGCGGACTTGCGCTGAGAAGCAATATATAGCTAGCCCGCAGTGGTGGTCTGTCCTGTTTGAGAAGACTAACCGATGCATACCGATAAATTTGGTTTAAATACGATTGAAGTGGGCGACCAATTAACGAAAGAAGCTCGTCTTCGTCCATGACACTTAACCAGTTCAGACGGGACGGGCATGGGGGAAATTGCGCGAAGGACTCCAACGTGAGCCTTCAATGTGGCTTTGGCGGTATACCATGGTATACCATATTTTTACTGCGTGGCTATCCATGGATCCGCATTGGCCCGTTTCCGGTCCTCATTTAGGTCCTCAATTTTTTGTGCAGGACTCAGGACTTTTCCTCGGAAAGGGCACAGAAGATGCAGGAAAGCACCTTGCCAGCTTTCAAGTGCTTGAAAAGAAAAGTGACGGCTGCGTGATGTTGTTGCATGAGGTGCACATGGTCCATGGATGTCCATGGTCATTCCAAAGGTCACTCTAGGATTCCTAGCTGTAGCCCACCCTTGGTTGAATAGCATGAATCTCTAATAAGCATTATTTCCCTATAGACATCAAAGTAAGTCAGAAGGTGATGTTCGACACTGTTCTGTAGGTGTCAAAACGTCGGGTCCAGTCGTACCGAACCGGAGGTGTTCAGTATACCGTACCTTCCGGAAGATCCGGTTGATCAAGTCGAACAGATTCTGACTTAAGTTCCAAAAACCAGATTCCACCTTCACACCCTGCGCAGACCCAACTTCAAACGCGGCGCAGCGACGCGGCCCTTGGAATCCGCCATAACCGCTCACCGAGCTCACCGAACGTCGCCCGGGTGGATCGGCCGAAAACGTCGGGCTCCTGGCGGTCGGACGATGCACCCCGGCGACGTTCGGTGCACCGTTCGGGGCTTCGGGCGGTCGAAACGCTGGGTGTTTGGCAAACCCGCCCCGTGCCGGTGGTTGATGGTCTTTGACCAGTAAAAGGAGTTCAGACAGACCTGGTCAGGGGAAACAGGTCCAGACGATCTTGCTACGAACTGTGCAGAAGTTCTGCCTGTTGGGCTGGTTGGGCTGGTTGGATGAGATTGAACAAGCGGAAATTCTGCATAGCTGGAAGGTCTAGGTATTACTCCACCTGAGGATACCACCAGGCCCAATGCTTTCCTGTTTGCAAGTACATGGGGAAGTTCGCTGTATAGTTCAGCCTTTGTTTTGATTCAACACCGGAAAATGCGGTCTAGACAGCCTGGTTTGGTGCTCTGTGAATGTTGTGTTTACAATATTCCTCGAACTGGGTCAATGCCTGGCTTGGGAAGGTATTTCTTCTTTCTTCCGCTTCCTGGGAGCCACCAAGGGTGGTTAAAGGACACCCCTTAACAGCTAAGGGGCTATAAATAGACGGAGGGTCCTGGTATATATGCTTGTATTGGGATCCTGTTCTTTTCAGCTGCTCTTCCCATGGTGTCGCTGTTTCTTCACTCCGGTCTCCTGTTTTTCACTGGGTTTGCGCCTTGTCCCCCGCGGTTCACCACGACTGCGGTTGGTGCATTTGCATCCCCTCACGAAATTTCACGGCCGGAGTTGACACAGGATTGCACGCGCCGGTAAGACAAGGTACGCCGGTAGACCAGGCTGCTTTCATCTCCAGGCTGTTTTGCCCTTCTGACGTACCACCTTATCAATGTTTGAACCGGCAGACCACACGTCGTGAAACAAACTAACTGCGAAGTATTTGCGAATGTATGTGTTTAAACAAAGATCAATAACATCGCTTCGAGAGCTTCAGCTTCCCAATGAAAAGCGGCAAGTTCTGGTGTGTTGCGGCGTGTTCATGACTTCGCATTTGTTCGTAGTTCTTCGAATTGGTTCCACCTGAGCAGCCATCGCTAGTAGGTTGGAGGCCGAGTACGTCCTCCCACCGAACCTTCGCCCCCGTCCACGCGTGGAACACGCGACCGTATGCGGCCGTCCATGGAACGAACGACACTTGTTTGGCGAAGTACAGGACATCCTAGACGTCGGGTTACCAAGACTTAGGACATATAGTTGAAGTGATTGGAGTGGCAAATCACGACCCGCATCCCACTAAGCAAGGGACCGAGCAAGGCTTGTAGCCAGAATCAACCCATCCCTAGGGCTCCAACCACTGAGAAGGGTATGGAATACAGATGGAAGATCCTCACGTAATTCTGACTATACCATGGCTGGCCACTCCCTCACTCCTCACGTGGCAATGCGGTGCACGAGTGATGCACCTTGTTCTTCAAAGCTGTGAGGAGTGGAGATTGTGGCGGGAGTTCCGCCACAATGTCTCATCGCTCTTCAGCAGGCCCTGCTCCTTCCGTGCCGGCGGAGGGAGTGTGGGAAGCACTTGGCGGATGTGTGACGAGTGTACACTCAGACTCACGTTCCATGAAAGTGGAAGATGGCCGCTTGGATGACCGTTCCTCTACCGAAGAGGCCACTTTCCACTTCCATGATTGTGTGAGGGAGTTTATATTTTTTTTATGTTCTTTTTGGAGAGGAAGGAAAGGTCTTGCTGCCTGCGACAAAAGATTCGTTTCCACATTGAGATGTAGCTTGAGTCCTCGCGGGGATAGACTCTGGAAGCCAAGCATGTTCAAGAATCCTAGCTTTCAAAGACCTGGTTTTGTAGGGCAGAATCCTTAGCAACACTTGGGAGTTATCCAAAAGGTCCTTGTAAGGGTTTTTAATGTCGAGAGCCTTGGATGACATGATCGTGGGTCTCGCGAAAGTTTTTTTTTCGAGTTCGCGAATGTTAATGTTTTTTTTCGCGAAAGATTCGCGAAAGTATGAATTTTTATTGTATGTTCTTTGGTGAGCCTTCAGGCTTGCCCCATGCATAACCACATCCTTTTCTGACCGTCAGCAGCTTCAACTTTGGAATCCGTGTGAAGCTTCCTTCCTGTTTCATGTAGTCCACCCTATGTTATGTATGCCGTAAAAACCTCCAAAGCACAGGGATTATTTCGCGAAAGTTTAGAGAAAGTCTGGCGAAGGTTTCGGCGAATGAATCGGCTCCAGAGGAACCCCGTAGCCCATAGCAACCCCACAAACTGTATTTAGAAATCGAGTCCCTACCAGGTTAAATGGTTTCATGACATGGTGAACCCCCGCGAAAGAAAAACACAGGGTTCGCGAAAGTTTCGCGAATGTTAATGTTTTTTTCGCGAAGAATGGCCGTTTCAATAAACAAGAATATTGGACAACCACCACTTGTTGCCTATGAAATCAAGGGTGGTTGGAATTTGAATGACAGTTGGCAGCTTTGGAGTCGTGACAGACCCAGCGCAGATGCTGCAATTCGTGGTCTCAGTGCAGAAAAGGAACACTTGGTATGTTGCTTCCTGGAAGCCCAATCCCAAAAAGACACAGTTTCTTCCATTAACTTATGGCAATGAGATTGATACTTAACGTCACAAGGGGCTCTTTGGGGAACCTGAAACATTCATTTCTTTCTGGTTGTTTCACTTGGATCTTGTAACATCCTCGCAAACTTCCACCACCACCAGGCCGTCAGCCGTACGCCCCGGGCAGACGCAGGCACACGCCGGCCGACACCGTGGGCGCGGTGGCATTGGATGCCTTTGGCTCGCTGGCCTGCGGCACCAGCACTGGGGGCATCGTCGGAAAGCGTCCGGGACGAGCCTTTTGGAGTCGAGAACGAACGGGGCCACGAGCAGACGGTTTCAGAACTCTGACGCGAGGAGAAGAAGTCTGATTAGCCAGAAGAGTAACTAAAGGGGTTCACAACCATGGGGGACGTGGAGAATCTCTGAATTGTGGTCAGAGTCGAGTTCGGGACGTTTCAGAGTTGTTTGTGAAGGGTGTGAAGTCCCTGTTGTTGTGAGGCAAAGAATCTCAAGGACACATGAAGTAACCCACTATACGGACTATACGAGAATTTCGATGGTGTTCATGCTAGTCGGAAGATCAGAAGCAAGAGGGCACAATGGTTTCAGAGTAGATGGCACAACTGCCTATAGATGTGTTTTAGAGGGGGGTCCAAGTAAACCGCCAACCTTGGGGAGTGTGCGATCTACTCTCAATCCACTGAAAATGAAGAGACCGACTTATAAGACAGATACTTCGGTACTTCGACTCTGCAGCACCTCCAGGTGTCCAAAAGCACCGCCCACGCAGCCCGCCGAGGTCGGTGACTCGCCCCTGCCGGGCTGCGGTGGCTACGCCAACGCCTACGGCGCGGCGTCGGCCACGGGCCATGGCGAGGCCCCGACCCGGAGAGAGAGGGAAAGCTTGGAAGGTCGGTTCAGAATAGAATTAGTTCATATTAGTTCTTAGTGCCCATTGAGGTCTGTGAAAGGAGCATTTCATTTCATTATACTATAGGTTTCTCGGCCCACCATTGATTGACTAGCCTGAAGTGAACGGCCATGTGCGCTTTGGAGCCTGGATGCTGGGGTCGCTGCAGGGTGCACGTTGTTGCTGCCAGATGTCTATGGCAGTGTGCGCTGCCTGTGTGTTATTGCCGTGTGCGCTTTGAAGCCTGGGTGCTCGTTGCAGCTGCAGGGTAGTGCTGCCAAATGTTGATGGCAGTGTGCGCTTTTGGCAGCTGCGTGCTGGTGCTGCTGCAGGGTGTGTGCTGTCAGATGTCCATGGGGCGCCGCTGCCCACAAAATACATTGGCTATCATTGGCTATAGCTTTAATCCACCCGAACTGGGTGATGCTGGTAGTGACAGATTGTTAGAGTTGCGTTTTGGGGGAAGCACTCGTCGTAAGCCATTGTAACACTGTACCCCAAAAAGGACTATCATGAACAACGCATGCGATGAGAAGACTGAAATGACACCAGCGAAGAAAGCTAAGTAAAGTACGCGGTGTGTGCTGACACAGATGCGCGTGCTTTTGACAGACTTTACAAGTTGCAACAAGCAAGAGCGTGCACGACGTTCAGACTTTGAAGCTGGTAAAGAGACCAGGCAAACAAAATGTGCATGTCTTTCGCGCAAAAAGTCTATGCACCCGGCCTGCTTTGTCAAATGGACAAATACGGCCAGAATTCTTCCGAATATTGGGTCCAATGGGCGGTCAAATTTGGTGCATGTTTGTGCCAATCTTCGGCGATCTTGGCGCATTCTTAGGGCATATCCTTCGCATTTCACCCAATGTAGGGGCTCTCTTGAGGCTTCTCGTGGAAGTATGTTGGAAGTGATTGGGGCCTGTGGGGTCTAGATCAGGGCTATGTTGAAGGCTTTGCTTTACGGTCGTGTTGGTCCACTTGGCTGCTTTTTCTTTGCCCTTTGACTTGGGCATGTGGTCTTTTGAGTAGTGTGCGTAAAACACCGTAAAAACCATGAAAAAATTAGGTCCGACAAGTGTAAGACTGGTGGTTTTGACAGCTTTTCGGCGATCTTGGTGCATTCTTAGGGTATATCCTTCTCCATGTTGGCATGTTTCGCCGAATGTTGGGGCTCTCTTGAGGCTTCCGTGGGGGTATGTTGGAGGTGATTGGGGCCGTGGGATCTATGTTGCAGGTTTTCTGCGGTAAAACCCATGACAGACTTAGGTCCGACAAGTATAAGTAGGTTACTTTTTTAGGCCATGGTGGTCTTTTGCTGTCAGTCTGCGGCTATCCTGAGGCATCTCCTTTATCATATTGGCAATTGTCACCCATTTGGGCTCTGTTGGGGATGTCAGGCTGCTGCTCCTCTTTCCATGTTTTCCGAATTGGTTTGCAGTATTACAGAGCCTTCAAAAAATGCGGTGTAGGCGGCTACTTTCTCTGAGAAGGAGGCGCGTGTCTCCTCGTCGGCATGATCACAAGGAGCAGGACTATGTCTTCCAATTTGTAACGTAAAATAAGGAGGCGCGGCATGTCTGGGGCATTGACGTCTCCGCCCCGGGGAACTTCCACCAGTTCCTGGCAGATGGCGACTGGGATATAGACACTTTCCTCTGGGCGCTCAACGGCACCCAGGGTTTCGACACCGACTTGGACAATAGCCTGCTGTGGGTCCACCGCCACCTACACATGGTGTACTGGTTACCTAACACACGGACATACGGTCTCGATGCCGCCACTCCTGAGCGCTTCCCGCAGCTTCCTCCGGGCGCGGGTCCTACATCCTCCTCTACGTGGCTTACCGCGGCCTGGGCATTGTCCTGACATTTTGGGAGCGCTCCGTGGACGCCAGCGATGCTTCGGAAGAGTCCTTTCTCGGATGACACCGATCCGGCTTCTTCGGAAGTTGACACCTGACCGCGCTGGCCTTGCTCGGGTGATGGAAAGTGCGCACGCCTGCGCCTGTGTTTGTGCGCTCAAGGCTCTTGGCTGAATGCATGTGTATACAATGTGCAAATATTATTTATGTTATACAGGGTAGCATGCATAACGATAGGGTAGCGCAGCTGGATGGATTGTTGACGTTGTGCAGGTTCATTTTGCTTCGGCTCCAGGGTCTGCGAACCATGAAATTGGATCTTCCTCTTCTAGCGCCAACCCAGGCAGTAGGCGTGGCAGGGGGAGCAAAACCATCTTTCAAATTCATTCCAAGATGGTCTGGTATCGCCAAAAGATGAAAAGATAAGATGTTGGCACTGTTGGCTCCAACTTAGGATCAACTGCGGCCATCTAAAGGCAATAGAGAATCAAAGCAACAGCATTTTGAGCCCAGACTCAGGCCAAGTTTTGCCAGCTTGGAGCATGCTCAGGTATCTGGAAGCCATAGCTATGCTTCTTGAAGCAAAGTTGCGGGATTTGGGGGGGCAAGTTGGGCTATTGGGAGCTCATTTTCGCCCGATCCCGGGGTCAAGTTCGGCCAACACGTGGTCATGTTGAAGCTAAGTTGGGCTATGTTAAATCGTGTTGAAGCTATCTGTCAGATAATGTTCGGCCATGTTGTTGGTTTTGCATCCGAAGGCGCGCTCCCCCAGCAGAACCAGGATTTTAAGTGAGCTTCTGCGAACTATTTTGGCTCCAAATGAAGGCCAAGTGCAGCTATCTAGGCGCCAGGTTGGCTGTCTTGCGGCTGCGTTGGAGCCATCTTGGGCCAACTTCGTCTACCTTGGGGCCCATAATGGTGGTACAACTTCGGCATTGCCACCTCCAAAAAGTTGTCCCCAGTGGCCCTGCAGCCGAGCAAGAATCAACGCAGCAACCACCCAAAACAAAAAAACTCGTCCAAAACGCTCTCCCCAGTGGCCCTGCAGCTCAAAATAGCCACGCACGCGCAAAAAAAAAGGCGCCAGGTTGGCTGTCTTACGGCTGTGTTGGAGCCATCTTGGGGCCAACACCCATATACAACCGGCATGGGGTTTCTTCCATTTTTAAATATTTTTGTTGTTTTTTGAAAACTGAAGAATTGGGGTGTCAAATGCACGGTGTTGTACGGTGCGTTTCTTGCATTCTGTCCAAAAGCGGCCTTGGCACAAAACACATGTTCATACACCTTTCCTGGGAAAAATGAGCTTGGAAAATGATGGAAAATGTGATATATTTATCTTAAATGACGTCTTCTTTTCGAACGAAGTGCCTGTTTGGTCATTGCCGGTCCTGAAGTGCTCCGCACTCGTTCGGTCTTGCAGGGGTGCTGCGTCGGTCGCTGACCGACCACGGTGCTAGGCGATCATGAAAGTGACCTTGTCGCGCTTGGCGCTGTCCCGGCTGCAGGCGATCGCGGAGGAGCCACCCAGGGTAGTCTGAGAAAGACGGGTGAACGTTGGGGTGACGTGGTGAGGCATGGTGAGACTGCAGATGCTTGCAGTGGCCGACTTTTTGGAGTGGAAACCGGGACTTGAATCACAAGTTTTGAAGCCCTTAATAGTCTTAATTATTAGAGCCCTTAGAGCAGGGAAAGAAACAGACCGAAGGCAAATGAACTAGCAACTGAAATCATGAGAATGATCCTTCAACCTGCAGGTATGCTTGGGATTTTCATGGATTTTCATGTTTTTTGATAAGTTGGTGGCGGGTGTGAACATGTCACAGCTGACCAGCATGTGTTGCTTCTGGAAAGTAGCGCATTTTTACTACTGTATTTGTTCAAGATGTGGGACACAGAACAAAGGAGAATTAAAAGAACTTATTCTAGCAACCATGTCAATCCGAACATGTTGTTTTTTCCTTTTCCATCCTTGTCCCTTTGGTCTCTTTGCCCCTGCACGGCGCTGCTGCTGTCGGAGCCGCGCAAGCTTCGCACGGAGCCGCTTGTTTCGCACGGAGCCCATCAGGAGTTGCAGGATGAGGACACCGTCGGAGACGCATTTTTCGTCGACCAACATTTTTATCGGTGCGCGGAGTGCACGGAGTGTTTTGCAAAAGGAAGTGTTCAATAGTTTTCCCTACCAGCTGCATCCAACTTCCAACGGGTCACCAATGGACAACCCTACACTTAAGAAAAGGTCTCCATTGGCCGGAAGTGCTAGTTACAGCTGAGTTCGGCCTCATGAAAGACTGGAGTTGGTCATGCAATGATACCAGGAGTTTGACTGGGTTAGACTGGACGAACGTACCTGGACCTTTAAGGGGTGTCCAATGGAGATCCCTAAGTGGTGTAGGGGCTTCCATTGGTGACCCTTTTGAAGGTGCGAACGTAGGGCGGCTTGATCGAAACTGTTGTCCAGCTGTTTCAAAATTGACACACGCCCTGTGTGTTTCACAGGGAAAGCATGTGTCGCATTGACCCGAGCGATGGGGACGAAGATGTTTGGCACAGAGAGTGGGAAAATCATGCAAATCATCCGGTCTCGGGGTGATGCAGCAAATGGACCTGGGCCCCAGTTCCCGTCGTTCTCAAGCTGCGACCATGTCGGGTGAGTACATCAGTTGTGAAAAACCAACAGTTCCATGAAGTTGGGTGCTTAAGGGATCTTAAGGGAAGGGATCAGTGCCCAGAACATCCACGGCCCCTTCGAAGTCCATATCCCAAAAAAAGCCCAGATGACTCAAGTTTACCCCCCAACAAGTGGTGGATCATGACTGCCAAGTGGGTTAACATGAGCTCCGGGAGTTGCGTTGCCTGGCCGTTCTTCGGAAGATTGCCGTTCCAATGTTCCCCGGCTCGGCACCCGGCTCGCCACCGGGCTCGAGGAGGTACCGAAGCCAAGCTGCCAACGGGCTGCGGAAGAAGCCTTACAGGATCTGGAAGACACCGGTCCCGCAGGAAGAGGTTCGCAGGATGACTGGGACAAGGGACCTCTCCGCTTTCGTGCACGGCACGTGCGCGGGACCTGGGTTTGGACCGACGCTGGGACTGAGGGATGGGCTGGGCTATGAATTTTGCTTGCTTGGGTTGCTTTCCTTTGCGACAGGTGAGCTTTGTGGATAGGAAGGTCTCATGGATGTATAACGAGACCTCCAAGGACCCCGAAGAAGAAAAATAGGGAAAAAAGAACATTCGTTGGGGGTCTCGCCGTAAATATACACCATCCACTTCATGATGTTGTTTCTTCAACCTTCAACGACGTTTCCACGGACAGACCGCCAGAAGAAACGCCGATCAATGCCCACCTGTGCCCAGTGATGCGAGCAGAAAAACGCCGCTCGCGACCACCGCGACGGTTCACGCGCTGACCGCCTTGGCCACCAGGTGGTTTGCTCTTGCTCTCCCGCCAGGGTGAGCTGTCGGTGGCTTTCACGACCCAACGAATGGTCTGGGCTGCAATGGAAGGACGGTCGCGGTCCACGCCGTGCGCCGGGAGAACGGACAGTTGGATGGTCTTACCGTTGTCTTCCGAAGCGCAACAGGGACTGCCTTGCATCACGCAGACACGACCTGTTTGGGACTGCCATATATATATATATATATAGAGACCTACATTGACCCCTCTGGCACCACCCCAATGTAGGCATATATGGCATACATGGACTGCCTGGCATCATGGACTTGCTGGGTCAAGGTTTTGGGGATTGGACCGCGGTTTTCGAGCTGGCTTTGCACCGCAAGTGCCTTCTGAAGTTGAGCATCGATGGCGGTAAAAACGTGTTTTTTCTCCAGCTTGTCGCACGCAAATCCGGCTGCATTCAGCTCAACCACTAGCACCAAATAGCACTGAGGAAGAACCAATCAGTGACGATCGATGTATGGCTGCCTATTTCAGTAGGGAGATCCGCTGGCTCAATGGGCTTTGGATGGCTTTGCTCTATTTGCCTTCTTCCAAGTCGAACGGGGGTCGCTCTCCCTAAATGAATATACGCACTTGCATTGTACGGAGCCAAAGAAGCAGCTAGCTGGGTGAGATCCTAAGATCTGACTTTGAACTCCCAACACCAAGCTGAGGAAGACAAAGAACTCCAGCCACTTCCGCACTTCACAGTTGTGTGACTTTTCTAACTGGATGCGAGCTGCATGATGCTTTGTGCTGCTGCTTCTTCGGCTCCCTCACTTTCAGATACTTGCTCAATTTAAGGTCTAGGTCTCGGCGACTTAGTACTATGGGCCTCCGCTTTTTTCAGCCATTGGACAGGGCAGATGAAGCCAAACTGGACGTTCCCTCGATCAGAAAACGTTTGCATCACGTTTCTCGATCGACGCATTTTTAGGTGGTTGATGGCCGGTTCCCTGTCATGTGTTTTTCTTCGAAAGTCGTCTTCGCATGTCTTAGCCCACTGAGCCCACTTCGAGGGTCCAAAAGAAACACTGTGCTTTGTTTGGTCTTTGGCGTGGCAGGATGTGAGGGCGAGAGCGGTGTGCTTCGCAGTGGCATTGATGCGGGCTACTCTTCGACTTCCGCTCGTCGAGAAAAAGTGCCGGAAGAAGCGAGCAAGCGAGCAAGGCGAATGGTGTGGTACACAGCTCTCAGGCGAATGGCGCTCTTGACCGGGCAGCGCGACCGCGGTGTGGTGGTCCTTACCATAAGATATAAAAAGGATTTTACATGATTTGACACAACGAAAACAGCTTGTCATGCTTAATCATTTAGAAACACGTCTTGGAAGGCTAGCGTATCGTGCTCGGGGATTCGCCACCGTAGTTGAGGAAATGATAGGATTCGGAAATGGATTCTTTGTTTTTGTGGGTGTTTTCCAAGAAAACTGACGGAGCCATATCCCGTGAACCCTGAAGTTCCGTTTGAAGTACATGTTACCCCACCAGGCAGTCAGAGTCATAGTCCTAAAATCTCCGACATGGGTTATTTGGTTATTTGGACTCTGAGAGGAAACAAGCTATATAGAGAGCTTTACAGTGGCATCTCTTTTCATCCGCGCCCGAACCGCGGCATGGACTAACCTCAGGAACCTGTTCCCTTTACGATGCGCTGCGCTACGTGTTCGCGGCGCATCGTCGTTCGGATCTACAGGATCCGAAGACCGTTTTCTCTTGTTCGATACCCCGGGTTCTCAGGGCCACCCGGGAGATCCTGAGATCCTGCTTATACCACGGTATAGCTGCACCTTTCTTCGTGGCTTTTGAGGGAGATGTTCAGGGTCGTTCGGTCTGCGGGGAGATGGTCTGCTTTTCGGAAGACATCCAGCAGCGCCAAGAGTGTTTTTGTTGGAAAAGGGCCAAAAGCAACTTTCTTGGATGGCCTCCGACAGAATACACGTACTGCAAATTGGGGTGTGCCAGGACTGCCTAAGGCCCTAAGGGGGTTGATTTTAGAGGTCAAGGGGTGTCCATTAACCACCCCATGTGAGTCTTGCTGGATGTTGCATGTGTTTTCTTCCTGATGGATCGCCATGGTTTTGGCGAGAACCAACCAGATTCAAAGAGAAGAAACAGCAGGAACCGACTTCACAGCTCACCACCTGCGACTTGATCTAAGTGTTTGCATTTCAGCCGCCCTTTGGGAGACCTGTTCAAAGATGGTCAGCATCAATGGTGCCCTTTTCTATGTTTTGCTTGTGTTCACCCTTGGTCCCCCAAAACCTGGGGATTTGAGGGTCCAACCCCTCCAGAGGATTTGGGTCCAGGGTTGCACCTGGGTTGATCTGAATGTATACTGATCAGAATGATGGCGCCCAATCCACAGAGCGCATGTTTCTTGGTTCATATCGTCCGGAGAAGCACTTATGTGACTAAGTGGCGCCCGACCCAGTCGTCGCTTCAGCTCACGGTGGATGTCGCGACGCTGCAAGCGCCTGTCCACGGAGGAGCTCGAACGTCAAGGGGTCCTGGAGAAAGGTGCTTTGCTCACCTTTGCCTGGCTCTCAGAGCTAACTGTGATGATTTTCGGACTGGGCCTTTCTGTATCACCTCCCTGTATAATTATATGTATATATTTATATTTATATTAAATTACTTGTACATACCTTATTATACTATTATTTAGTTGATATGTTCAAGAATGGCAATGGGGTGCCACAATGATATATGTTGTTTTAATTAATGTATTTGCTTCATTAAATTCCCCAAACAGAGTGTACCTTTGCTGCTTTGTGATCACGAATCACTAATTATTGTGTTCTTACAGCTAGGAAGAGAACGCAACTCTTGAAGACAGTGAGACCTCTCCATCTCACCCTGGAAGTCCAGTCATGTCGCATTTTGTCCCTTTATGGTAGTGGTGGATTGTGACATACTATGACTGACTACCAGGTGGGGTAAAAAGGGTCAAAACGAAAGTGCTGGATCAGAGACCTCGCATTGAGTCGGTGTTGAACTGTTCGTTGGCTGCCCAGTGCCCAGGCTGTCTCCTTGAGCACTCGAGGAGCAGGCGGGCACAGCCATGCAGCTGGTCGCAGGATCGCCCCCACCAAGGATGTTGGGTTCCCATGTCAGAGCCCAAACTACTTGTAGGACAACATGCTTGAGCTCCGTTTCGTCCGTTTCGTTGTTCGTCCTGTTGACAGGGCAAGCCTTTTTCCAAGAGAGCCTTGGAACTCGGATCAGAATCTGTCTTTGTTACCAACGATCATCACGTTTGTCACAGTTTGTCCGAACAGCGGCATGAACCTTCAGTCAATGCCATTTCTTGTCAGTCAATGCCCACTTCATTGAAATATGCTTTGCATGACATAGCTCATGCATGCTCATGCTTTGTTCTTGTTAATAGCAGTCGCTACACTCGTTCTTCAGGGGAGTATCCTCAAGGACGGCTACTTGGAAGATGTTGGTGATCAGTATGTTTTTTTTTCGTCACAGCATGACCAACAAAGAGCAAGAGTTTGGCAGACCGTTGGTGAAAAAACGGCTCAGAGTGAGGTTAGTGAAGGTGAGGAATTTGTTGGGGGTGAGTCTCGGCAAGACTCATTTTTCATAGTTTTCTGTGCGTTGTCCAAGATCCAGGGCCACAGCTAAAGTTGGAAGACTCGAGCACAATCTCAACTGTCTTGGGGATACATGCTCTTTTTTCGCCACCAAGTCGGGGGGTACACTGTGTGACACTACCAATTGAGCTACTACTCTTGGGGATACATACTCTTGGGCATATATACCCCTAGACTTCCAAGACCATTAAGACAATGGTTGACCTGGTTTTTGTAGTGTAAAATCCTTAGTTGATTCGCTAAAACCTATTTAATTAATGGTTGTTGGAAGCCTAGGGATACTCGTATTGCACTTGGAGCCAGCTCGACTGTCGTTCGACCTGGCAGGTGGATCGACGCACGCTGGAGCCGCCGGTCTGGTCAGATCGGTCGAACGACCCGCCACCGATGGCGAGATGATCAGCTTATGTCAATATGTGTTTGTTTCACTGGTTGGTTTGAACTGCTGGGGGTGTTGCTGCTGGGGGTGTTCACCTCCCCATTCGTTGCATGGAAAAGACGCCATGGAAACTTCAATTCAACGGCAGAGGATCGGTCCAGATCGACTTACAGTTAGGTCTGTAAGTAGGTCTGGGGGTATGAAGTCGACTGGTAGACCCGTGGTGTTTCCTCACATGGTGCGGTCACTTGTTCGAGCCTGACTGGCCCCGTTTGGCCGAGTACCTCCAGTCCAACCGGGTAGTTCCGGTCTGACTGGACCCGACCGGTCGCACCCGGTCGTCCCGGTCCAAACGAAACGAAGTGACGACTGGAGCGCCAAGGCGACCGGGTTTTGAGGGCCAGTGGAAGGGTTTAGGGTTTAGGGTTTAGGCTCGGGTTCCTCTTCGAGGAGGATGAGATTTGGGGGTTTGAGTTGTATAGGGCTTCCAGCGATGGGAGTGGGGTGCCCCAACCAGTTGGGAAGTATGCCCTCCGCATCCACAGTCCCCTGGATGGGACGAGCCAAGCCGACAGATGAAACTTGATGAAACGCTTGCTTGTTGGGCTGTCTTATCCCAGGGCATCCAGTGACCACTATAGCATACTATAGCTGGTAGGCAACGGTTTTAAAGACTAAAGCCATGGTCGACCACCCTCCCGCCATCCCAAGGTTCACCCTTTCGGTCATCGGGTCGCATCCCAGCGCGTGACTCCTTTCTGGCAAGAAATGGTATACCGAAGAATCAAGAAGAGCCGCTCGGTTCTTAGAAGACGATAAGCATCTCAGCATAGTTCTCAGCCTACAAGACATCTCATCCCCTCGCTGGACCCCTCAAAAAAAAAACAACAACAGCCGCCCAAGGCCCAAGATCAAGCACAAACAAGGCCGAACAGATGCCTATAACATCCTATAACCCCAAAACCAGCAGCATTCCATGCGGGAAACCACGTTCCACCACGTTCTACCAAAGACATCCAACCCCACGTCCACGAATCGGCCCCCGTCTCTCCCTGAGGTGGCCGAGTTCACGGCCGAGGATTCGGGCGAGTGACGCTTGCGCACCGATCGATCGGTGAAAGGTGACGAGACCGCCGGAAACCGGAAACCGGCCAGATGGAATTGACTGGTCTTTGATGTAGTCATGGGTTGGATTGTCTCGAGTTTTGGGGTTTGGATATTCAGTGGTCTGGTTCCCGAAGGCGTAGCGAAGGGTTCGGGGTTTGGTGGTAGAGCCTTGTTCGCGTTCGGAGAGGGTTTTGGATGGAAGCATGACGTGTCAGATTCGTGTGAAATAGTGAGGAAACGTCCGGAAACGTGAGAGGATGAAGTGTGGAAGATGAAATCACTGTGCAGGCGCAGCGTTTTGTGAGATGGTGAGTTTTCTGCGCAGTCGAATTGGGATTGGCGTTTGGATGGTGTTTCTGGGGTGTTGGATGTGGCTGTTGCGTTTCAGGGCGTTTTCGTGACTAAGTCCCAGCTCAAGTCGACTTTGGTGGGTGCCGCAGAGAGATTCGAGCATGATCTATGTGTCCAACAAGCTGTTGAGGCTTCGAGTGCAGTGCTGAAAGCCGCCACGTTGCCCATGAAGAACTACCCTGTGGTGGAAGAGTTTATTGCTTGCCATGATGGAAGACCATGTCTTAGGAGACCGATTCTGGCAATTGCGGGGGGGCACCAGATTGGGCAAGTCTATGCTGGCTGTGGACATATTGCGTTGCATTGCTGAAAACCTGCGCCTGCCAGACTTTTTGGAAGTTACTGTGGAGGATAGTGAGCAGATGGATCTGGTTGATTTTGACAGAAGCAGACATGCAAGAGTAATATTGGATGGTGTGGGCGACGCCTTCGCAACAGGCAAACGCTTCGGGGAAGACCGAAGGTTGTCAAAGGGGCTCTCTCCCCCACGAATGTCTACAGTTTCGAATGCTCCTTCTGCAGCCGGGCTGTAATTGCCACTTTGATTTGGGAGCATCCAACTTGGCTGCCTTGCACTCTGACCACTGGCTGGGCAACCGCGCTGATGTGGTGCTTTTAGGTGGCTTGAATCGCCCGTGTTCTATCAACCGGAGGGGGTTGAGAAGGCAGCAGACATGAAGAAGCTGCTCGAAGAAAAGGGGATAAAAGTGAGGAATAAGATAAAGACCTTCAGGCGCTGCCTGCCATCGATTGAGAGGCGCAGAGCCTATTGACAGCCAAACGGGATTCGCCTCCTATCCAATACTTCTCCGAGGGCGCGTAATCCTGTTGCTCAAACAGATTTACTTGTGTGAGGCTCCTATTCTCTGTTTAACAGCCTGCATGATGATGTTCTTTGAGCTTGTGTTCCTTATCTGATGTTTCCTTTGCCTACTGTATGTTTTTACACGTGTCTACATTTCTACCCTTGCCTGGATACTCTTGGCCAAAGATGTCTCTTGGTTAGATACTCATCGCCTTGGCCGGATGCACTCTCTTCTCTTGATTGTCTCCCACGTGTCTCCGTGCTCAGAACGTGTCGAAATCATTCCGAACGCGTGGTGTGGCGCAAATTTTGCTGCAGCTAGCGTGATGTGATTTTGTCACTTTTCCTGGCAGGCGCAGCGCTTTAATTGTGCGGGGCTTGAGGTGTGGAAGTGCAATTGGCGTGTGAGCGGGTGGGGCTGGAGTTGCGAAACTGCTTGGCAAGGCTGCTTGATGTGTATTCCGATGGGGCTTCCCGCTTGACTTTTGGAGGAAGACAGTCTCGTGCGAAATGCTCGTTTTGGAGACTTTGACATCACGTGACATGTGACTTTTGGAGGAAGTCTCGTACGAAGCCCTCGTTTTGGAGACTTGACGCGTGACTTTTGGAGGATGTCTCGTGCGAAACGCGTGTTTTGGAGAACTTGACGTGTGACTTTTGGAGGACGACGTCTCGTGCGAAACGCTCGTTTTGGAGACTTGACGAGTGAATTTTGGAAGCAGTCTCGTACGAAACGCTTGTTTTGCAGACTTGACGTGTGACTTTAGTAATTTTGTAGTAGTGCCCCACAAGAGTGACAAACAAGAGTGTCCCAACAGCGTCCCACAAGAGTGTCTCACAAGAGTGTCCTACAAGAGTGCGCCACAAGAGTGTCCCACAAGACTGTCCTACAAGAAAGTCCCACAAGAGTGTTCCGTAAGAGTGTTCCACAAGAGTGCCATACAAGAGCTTCCCAAAAGAGTGGCCCACAAGAGTGTCTTTCAAGAGTGTTCTGCAAGAGTGTCCCACAAGACTGTTCCATAAGAGTCCGACAAGAGACCTACAAGTTTCCTACAAGAGTGTCCTACAAGAGTGTCCCACAAGAGTGTCCCACAAGAATGTCCGACAAGAATGTCCCACAAGAGTGCCCGACAACAGTGTCTTACAAGAGTGTCCCACAAGAGTGTCCTGCAAGAGTGTCCCAGCAAGACTGACCTACAAGTCCCGCAAGAGTGTCCTGCAAGGATGTCCCACAAGAATGCGGCCTACAAGAGTGTCCGACAAGAGTTTTCCACAAGAGTGTCCCGCAAGAGTGCCCAACAAGACTGACCTACAAGTCCCGCAAGAGTGTCCTGCAATAGTGTTCCACAAGAGTGTTTGACAAGAGTGTCCTACAAGAGTTTCCTACAAGGGTGTCCCACAAGAGTGTCCTACAGGAGTGTTCCGTGTCCCACAAGACAGGCCTGCAAGATTTACAAGAGTGTCTCGCGTCTGGACCTTGCAAACATGGACGGGGGGGTACATCTCCAGTAGCTCAAAAGGATCACGGGGTGGTGGTTTGGGGCACCATCCAGTAAGTGGGTCTTTTGGGCACCCACCTTCAACGGGCCATGAACTTCAACGAGGTGGTTGGTGTTGACCTCATCCAGCTCTCGGTTCCTGAAGTTGGGGACTACGTCCTGTTGAATGTCGTGGATTGGGGGCACTGACTGAGCCGGTTCATGACAAACAGTCGGCTACATGTCGCCTTCATGCAGGCCTGGGTTTCTCACTATGGGCCACCAGTCCTGGTGATCGCCGACCAAGGGCGAGAGTTTGTGGGCTCCCCCTTCACTGACGGCCTTGGCCAGCAAGGAGTTCCAATCCACTTCATAGATGCCAGAGCACCCTGGCAGAATGGCAGGACCGAGAAGGCTGGCCGCATCTTCAAGACAAGGTTCGGCACCGTCGTCGAGGAAGACGCGCGGAGACATGTCTGGACACGCATCGTGGTGTTCGTGTGGCATCCACGACTCGTCCTTGAGTGGAAATGGGCGAGTGGCTTGGCGCTGGGACGGGAAGACTGGGTGTCAATAATGCCGGGAAGATGATCGAGATAAGGCGCTTGCTGAAGAAGCAGGGTGCGCTGCACAAGCGCTGCCTTGTCTGATCTTACTCCAGGGCCGAGGTGAGAAGAAGGAGTGAGCAAGACAAAGACGCCTGCTGAAGAAGCAGGATGCGCTGCATAAGCACTGGCTTTGTCTTACTTGCCGGCATCAGAGAGGGCAGGAAAGACATGAAGGATAATAAAATGGAGTGCAAAGGAAATGCAAAGGAATCCAGGCAAAGGAAAAGTGACAGGACGTGACAAGGACCGTGCAGGAACAAAAAGGAAAAGAAAACAAAAGGAACCAAAAGGAAATCAAACAAGCAAGTGGAAGCAAAAAGGAAAGGGAAAGGAAGCAGCCAGAAATGAGAATGAACCAAGAAAAAGCAAAGGGGAAATGCGGTAGAACTGTCGAGGTAGTCAGTAGATCCACAGTCATCTCTGCCATAGACAGTCTGCTTCTGCCGGCATTGATCTCCGTAAAGCTTGGAGCGAACACTCCAAACGAACCGGCTGTGGGAAAGTAGCTGCCATATGGACAAACCAAGCAGGAAAGTAGGCACTACAACAAAACCATGCAGGAAAGTTACCACCGCAACGAAAATTGCAGGAAAATGGCTAGCGTGCGAAAAACTTTGTAGGACATTTGTCGCCACATTGAAGCACCAGGGCAGCAAGTAGTCCTCAAACTGAAACAGCAACAACTTAGCCGCTACACGAAAAACATTGCAGGAAAGTAGTGGCCAGACTGGAAAGATTAGGCAGGCAAGTAGTCACCACACGGAAGCGGTAGGAAAGTCGCGGCCGCGCCAAAGCCAGACAGCAAAGGAGCCACCACACCAAAAGCACCAATCCGAGAGGGGCAGGCAGGTGGCAACCACAAAAACAACCACCACACAAACAACAAGTGTCCGACAAGAGTGTCCCACAAGGGTGACATGCAAGAGTGTTTTGCAAGAGTGTCCAACAAGAGTGACATACAAGACAAGTATCCCACAAGAGTGCCCTGCAAGAGTGTCCCACAAGAATGTCCGACAAGAGTGTCCTACAAGAGTGTCCCACAAGAGTGTCCTACAAGAGAGTTCCACAAGAGTGCCCCACAAGAGTGTTCTACAAGAGTGTCCCGCAAGAGTGTCGTACAAGAGTGTCCCACGAAAGTGTTCCACAAGAGTGTCCGACAAGAGTGTCCTACAAGAGCTTCCTACAAGAGAGACGCACAAGAGTGTCCTACAAGAGTGTCCTACACGAGTGTGCCGCAAGAGTGTCCCACAAGAGTGAGTGTCATACAAGAGCGTCCCACAAGAGTGTCCCGCAAGAGTGCCCCACAAGAATGCCCGACAAGAGTGTCCTACAAGAGTGTCCTACAAGAGTGTCCCACAAGAGTGTCCCACAAGAGTGTCCTGCAAGAGTGTCCCACAAGAGTGTCCTGCAAGAGTGCCCCACAAGAGTGAGTCCGAAAAGAATGCATCCTACAATAGTGTCCCCTACAAGAGTGTCTTAACTTGTTTGGGTGTTGGATTTTGAGTACGTGTTTGCATTCGGGTTCGGGGGTTCCATCTTGTTTGTTTTGAAGGGGTGCGTCTAGGGCACGTGTTTGGAGGAGATGTGAGGCAGGTGATTTTTTTTTTTGCAGGGATTTTTCGGAAGGACCCAAGGGGACATTGGTTGGAACAATGAAGTGGAGTCGACGGAGTCTTCGAAAGAAATGGGGGATCTTTCGGTGGATCTGATAAAAACCCAGTGGATTCCACAGGGAGACTGGGTCACATAACAGTCACCCGGCTTGCATCTCCAAAATCTGGAGATCGTTTTGGCCCACGTGTCGACCGGTCGACCGGTCGATCCGATCGGTTTCTGCCTCATCTCTAACACCCGCGCAGTTCATCTAGCGATGCGAGGTTTGACCTCAAGGCACGCCCTGAGAGGGAAAAGCAGAACACCTGCCCAGTTCGGCAAACGAAGGGCAGAAGAACTTGCACAGTTGACAGATCCAGGTCTCTCAACAGCTAATCATTAATCAGGACACCCTAAAGGGTGTCTATTGATAGCCCGAGAGCCCCTTAGAGGTTAAGGGGTGTCCATTAACCCTCTCAGAAGGTGATTGCAGACACTGTTAGTTATGTAGGTGCCAGTCGGGTCCAGTCGTGCCGAACCTGAGCTTCGGTACCGGATCCCAGGGAAGGAAGTCCCCGGCCGCACCTTTGTACCGCCGCTCGTCCCGCTCTTCGTCCGCAGGAAGGCACGGTGGGAGTGCCACCACGAGTGGCGCTGTGCCTCACCAAGGTGCGGACCGCGAGGAGGGGCGATCGGACGAAGGGAACCACCGGCGTTTCGTGTGACGGGTTTTGGGGGAAGTGTGCGGATGAAGCGCGAGTCGTGAGTCGCGTGAAGGTGGATAAGCCAGGGCCTTTTTTGGGGGGGAACGGTTTTTTGTTTTGTTTCATGGTCCTCACAGGGTGCTGAGATGTCGGTGGTGAAATGGCGCTTCTCAAATCATGGGATCCCGGTGTACGGGCTGGGGCAGTGAAAGGAGATCGATGAACGGAGCTTGATGTTGCACCACCGCCCCCCCCTTTGATCCTGTCGTTTTGTGCTCATGCTTTTGATGCTCTCGGGGGTCGGAAACTTCTCTCCTGCAATGTCAGACCAGAGAGGGCGCCCGGCCGATTGAGTGAGGTGGTTTTGGGTCCCTTGGTCCCATTTGAAGAAACATGAAGAAACATCCAGCTGCATTGGGCTATACCCCGAAAGGGTGGTTATATATACGTCAAGACCGTGGAAAATACCTCAAGGAAATCCCTCTTTGATGTTGAATTTTCGATCTATACACCTTCCCACAGCGTCCTATAATTAGGTGAGGTGTAAAAGGATCAGCCTTGGCACCGGCGCCGGATTCCCCGTAGGGCTCTGGCCTCGACACCTTGGACGCCGTGGGTCAAGTGGAGATCCGCTACGCCGGGGAGCCGAGATCAGCAGGAGCTGCGTGACCCGGACGCGACCTGGCTGGGACTGGAATATCTGCCGCCCCATGGACCCTCCGACTCCCTCAAACCACCCCTGGCCGTTTCTCGGCAGTCCGCAGTCGCATGGAGTCCTCGAATGTTTGGGTGATGTTGTGGTTTGTGTGTTCTTGTTTCGACGAGTTGGGATGGTGGTCAAAGCAAATGTGCCCAGGCCATGCATGAGATCTATGCCGCATACATTGACGCCAGGTCAACCTTAATGGAGGTACATATGCCAGTCCCCGTGAATGTCTGGGAAATCTGTTGAAAGAGAGAGAGAGAGAGAGAGAAGCAGCGTGATAACACGGGAGGGGCAGAGATGGTCCATCTTACCACGTAGAGTAATAAGAGGTCTTTTAGCCGAACATACCCGTGTACGGGGACTCCCACCACAAAAGACCCTTTCTCCTTCGAGTTAGTGGTAGTCTTGTTTTGGGGAAGTCCACTCGGCGAGATACGTAAGAGACCCACCCCCTGATTGCTTTCCAAGTCCCGCTTTCACTGACCGTTGAAATTGGTTGGCACAGCTTTGGGGTGCGAAGAAAAGCAAGCTGAAACTGAAGTTGTGGTTTCAGGAAAGGCAAGCTGGCAGTGGTTCGATGTGTTTTTTGGAAAGGAGCGCGAACCCATGCTCTCGCATGTTCTTTGGATTTCTTTGGCACATTGATGCCACATGCAAACATGTGCAACATTCGTAACAGGCCTTCCGACACTGCAACCTTGAGTCATCATGAGTCCACGCTGATTCAGATCTCAATATTTGTTAAGAGCCCAGCCCATGCACATCAGCAGTCAGGTAGACGGTAGACTTGTATCACCCTTCTTAGGGACCCAAATACTGACCAACATCACCACCATTCCAACTACGGCCAACATCTCATCCGAAACGACGATCGAAGCAGCAAATCCTCCGCCGCATCGCGTGCCCCGGGTGAGCTGACCACCCTTTCTGCGGCTTCTGAGGTGAAATTGCCCCGCTGCCGAAAGAGCAGGGTGGTCTTTCAGCCTCGCGGAGAGGTGGGGAGGAGGGTGAGTCTGCTCAGAGTAGTCGGAGGTGTGAAGAGACTGGAAGTGAGCGAAACAGATGGAGATGGCTGAGATTGGGAACAAACCCATAAGCAAAGAACGGGGTAATTACGTGGCTGTGGGTGAAAAATGGTGGCAGACCGATCGGTTTGACCTGCTTGGAAGCTCTCCAGAACGACTCAACCGCGCCTGCGGCGGAACACCCTGGAACACCTCTGTTAAAGGAGGGGTCACTAGAACTCCGGGTGTGGATCTGACCGATTTGGATGTTCCCTTGATGGATGGACCAGTCCTGTGGGGGAAGAGTTCTGTCCGCTTCTGGGACAGCAAATACAAGTTTAATCACCCTGTGACCTGAGGCTTGCTTGTGGAAGAGTCGAGGTTCATGCAACTCATCTTGTCTTGGGTAGCATGATACTGAAGTTGCCAGAGGTCAGCAAGCCCCCGAGGTCTTAGTCCTCTGTGCTCTGTGCATCTTGCCTTCCAGTCGAGTCCAGTGGACCTTTTTTCGTTTCAGCGGCGGTTCCGGCTCCCACACGTCAGCTCCAAGCGGCTGATAACACACAGCGATGTTCCCCCTCCCCCCCGATCGCCCGCCTTGTCTTCGCCCTCCTCGAGCGCCCTGCAGGGCTTTCACGCCGGTGGCATGAAGGTGGTCTCTTTGGATTTAGAGCATGTGCGATCCTCGGCGCGCTTTTTTTGGGCATTGAGACAAGGTTTGATGAGGCTAATGAACTGAGAAGGATGTGTTCGCAAGTGAGAGCGACCCCAAATATTATGTGTCATTGGTGTCAGCTGTGGTGAAGTCGAGTCCTTCAACGTGTCATCCCCGGCCTCCTAGACTGGAACACGAACTAACTCATGTTGACCCACAAAGACCCTCCACGATTCCATGCGTCCAAAATGCGGAGATGAAGGGGGATGGGCATCAGCAAGAGATTCTAAATGGCATCGAAAGTGCATCCAACCGCAAGAAGGCGCATGTGCCTATGAGAACGAGACTGCTGGCTTGTGGAAGAAATTCGCACCACCAACAGAAAGTACCATATACCAACGCATTCCTATCCCCAGTACAGAATCACTTCCTTCAAAAGTATCGTGAGCCCAAAACCTTGTCTCTTTTTGCGGGCGACTTGTTTGTGGCGACGTCGTCCTATGTTATGTGGCCGGAAAGCAGTGTGAGGTACTCCTGGAAACACTTCGAGGACATACGGCCTTGACCCAGGACGGGTTGGCATATAGCCCGGGAGTTCGTTGGACTCATTTCAGCCATTTCGACTGCGAACGACCTGGTTTTGTAGTGCAAAATCCAGAATAAAACCATGGTGGTTCGTGATTCAAATATAATTAATAAGCAAATTTAAATATAGTATATACTGTATACCTAATGAAACAAAAACCTATAAAAACGTAGGTCCCACTTGAAAGGTCGAGGTTCTGGGGGAAAACCCGGGGTCTTCATTTTGAGTGATTCTCACATGCGGTTGACATGGCACAAAACTAACATGTATTCTGCGAAAACGTGTTGATGAGGGTGCCAGCCACAGAGATTCACAACAACCCAATGGCAACCTCCCATCAAGAAGTAAGCATACCACAATCAACAAACAAAGCATGCTCAAAGCACCACTCACCACTCAGCCCCCCCTCGTCCAACCGGCCCGGAACCCAGTCCAACAATCTTTTTGAATCTCATTCACTGGATCCAGCCCTGGTCATGCCACTGTCTATAGGCCGCTTGCTGAAATCTCTCAAGTACTCGAGTAACAACTTGCAACGGATGGGTCCTCCTTGCAAGCCGCGACGTGCGGCCCACAAAATCTTCGGATACTTGAACCGAATGGTTCAGTGGGTTGACAAAGTATTGAGCCGTCGGAATATCCAAGTCCATGCGGAGCTGATAAAAAATGTGCTCAAGGGCGTGGCCCTTGGGCATGTGAGGGAACAAAGCGCGGCTTGCTCTGTATGCCTGGGTCGCCATCAACTTGTATCCTTCCAAGAACCCCAAGCCAAGTTCAGTGACCTCCTTCGCAACGCTCCGAGTAAGAAAGATGTCAGACTGGTACATGATCCGCATGGCTTTATCAATCTTTCGACAACTGTCCAACGAAAGTTGCATCAAACCATCTTGTGTCAAATCCTGCTGCTCCGCCCATGCAATGAAGAATTTGATCAGGGTTGTACTTGTGTGGCCTTTCGACCAGTACCCATTTGGGTATGTCGCTTTGTCCATCCATCCTAGGACGGGACGAGTTATCGCATTCAAGTATGCATGCTCCCGGTTCTCGTTGCACCACGTGACAAAAATGCAACTCAGCTGTTCCAGTCGAGAATCAACACTCGTCGCCCACATGTAGTCGGAAGCCATTGCTAGGCAACCAGCGGCCAAAGACTTTGCCACGCCTAAATGAAAGGAATGAAACACGTCGAAGGTATAGAAGGCGGGCTGCTGACCTGCAATGTATGGAATCTGGTTGAGGGATGGTTCTCCGTCAAAAGGACTCTGGGAAAAGAGCGTAGGAAGCCAAGACGGAGTTCGATTGGGGCCACCGTAGCCTTCCCAATGAACATTGCGTTGCCCTGCGCAACACATGTGGCAGATCCCTTTTGGCGGGTTCCCGTCAGCTTTTGTTGGCTGCTTTGGGACGTTCTGATATGAACGATTGAGCTGCCCTGCTTTGATTTGCCACTGCCAGTCACCGCAACACTGGAGTACGCAAGCTCTGAAGGTGTTTCCTTGGGAATCCTTGACGCCTTCTCGAAGCATGTTGCAAGCGTCGTCGGCAATGAACCTCAAGATGTCCTTCAGCGCCAAGTGGTCTCTCATCATTTTCGGAAGGACGCTTGTCAGCATCCTATGGAGGTATGAATGACCTCCATAGTTGAGACGAAGTTGGTGATAAGGTCGTCCCTTCCTGACAGCATTGGCTTCACGTGTGCCAAAACCAATGTAGGAGTAGAAGGATATGCACAGAAAACCAGCTTTCTTCCTGCCGCGACCTTCGTCGCCGTGCAGCATCAACGGCACTGTGCAGGAAAGGTCCACCTTTGAAGCGTCTGCCAAAGCAAAAATTTCATGCGATGGGCGTAGTGCTCGAAGCCGCTCCCAAAAACACAGGAGGATCTTTTGTTCCCGTTCTGCATGGGATCGGTTCAACCCCACTAAGACATGCCATGCACCGTGCTGAACGATGAACTCCAGCCAAGACTTAAGGCTCATCACGTTGATGTCCCCTGTGTACAAAACCCCAGGAGTCTTGGGAAGCAAAGTCATATTGACTGGAAGGGCCAACTTGTAATCGACAACAACTTTTCTGACACCACGTTCGGAGGCGGATTGGTGGCATTGAGACAACTCGGAAAGACCTGGACTTCTTTTCGCTCCCTCATGACCGATGTCAGCAACAATGCTCTTGGCCGCTCTGATTGCGGCCCTGCATGATGTGGCCTGGGCGAGCAAGCAGCAAAACAGAACATGGCACGCATGAACAAAAGCACGTTTACACAAACCGCTTTCCTCTGGCAAAAGCATAAGCAACCACACAACACTGAACATGCTTGAACTGCATTCTCCAAATCGTTCCAAATCGATTTTACAGCCACAATGTGATTGACTGCAAGGAAGTCCGAGCGCACGCACGCACATGCATCACTTCTATTTACCACCATGATTATCATATGAATCCATGTCTTGTGCAGCTACTAAACGATGGAAGACATGTGCGTGCGAAAAGCACTTCCCAATTGGACATTGGAGACGGGAGCGGCCCTTCCCCTAAGTAGGCTTCACCTTAAAGGATCTGTACACTATGTAAACCATGCTCGCATTCCATTCCGATTGCTGTAGGTCCACATTGTCCCCACCAGAGCGAACATTTCGGCACCCCGGTTTACCTTAGCTAAAATCGATCGATTGAGAGACAGATTGTTGCAGGACTGCGCAGGCATACAGCCATCGAACATTGCAGTCAAGTCTCATGCATGAGAACAGTGAGAAGATGACTCACTAAACAAGAAAACAGTCCAAGCTTGACAGATAAGATACTTTGGTACTTCTCAATCAAAGCTGCTTCCAGCATAGCGGGGCTGTATGCTTCATCTGCTATGTAGACTACGTACATGTTACTCCACTTGTCTCTTGCAAAGCTGTAGCCATAAACAGGGTTCTCCCACCTGAAGATGGGATTGTGTGTGTACCCAAACTTGAAGATCATGGGGTCGTGTTTCTGAAACAACGTTTCAACTACCCTCACAGCATGTTGGAGCACCACTCCGGCAGTTGCTTTTAGGGGAGGCAGGCGGAAGCCGATGCATTCCCTGGCATGGAGCATGTCCTTCAGGCCAGGCAAAGCTTGCAAATGTGGAGGCAGCAGTGATATTTGGTCAAGGCTTGTAGATCGTGTAGGAGTTGCTAAAGGTCTTGGAGTCCCATCGTGTTTCCGCTTCTTGCAGGTGACAGCAGTGACCTTTGGATATGGGAATGGCCACTCAGATTCCTGAGTGATGGGGAACGCCAGGGTTTACTGTAAAGAAAGGCATGGTCAGTTAAAACCAGTTTGATGGTAGAGGTTGAACGGAAAATAATTCAAGTCCATGTGTGCGACAAAAGACCTCTTTGAAACCAGCCAAGAATCAGAGCGATGACAGGTTAGCAGATCCCACAATTCGTCTTCCGGGTTCTCATCAAAACCATGGCTAGGGGTTGGGTAGTGCGGCATCCTGTGGCGTTATGTGACATGATGCGTTCAATATGTATACGCCATATTTGCGCGCATGAATGTTTGCCAGTGCTCATTCCATCAGGCGGTTTGCAAAACTGTTTGGGATGTCCCAGGAGCTTAATGTTTATAGTCTGATCGAACGCAAGAATGTCCTATAACAAAAAAAACCCTTGGGCCACAACCTTATTTTGAGAAACACCTGGATCGGTTTATACATGCGACCAAGACGAATGGTGCGTGGCCACTCTCAAGATTGCACAGATTGTGACCTAAGGCGAAGACTCCTTCACCCACGTCACCAGCAAGTGTCCGAAGAGCCTGCCCTGCACCTGGCATGCCGGAGGGCTGGGTCAAGCTGGAAGGTTTCGTGGGGTCACTGGGGAAAAGTCTGGGAGTTGGATGTCATCTCATGCCACCACACAAGATGACTACTCAGGATGCCCACACAAGAGGTGGACACCAGTAACATCCAAGCATCATTCAATTTTTTCCTGCCACATTCCCCGGATACGGCAGCGACGTCATGAAGTTCAAATCAACACCAGGCACTGCGCAAACAGTCTTGCGTATATAGGTTTGTCAGCACTGAATTCCGGGAACATGGTTTCATTTGGCTTCGAAAACTGCAGTGTAGCGCCAAAGGTGTCTAGCGAGCGGGATGTACACCACTTTAATTTGACAATGACAATCTCCGTTGTCACAGCGCCACAGGCTCCACCCCGTGCATATCACACAGGATTCCCGCATGCGCCCCCAAATTGAAACTGAATCCAAGTGGACCGGTTGGGAAAAAGATCCTTCCTGGAAAGTTCAACACCCTACTCATTACCCTGACCCTTCCTTTTGGGTCGCTTTGAACCCTTGGAACTGGTAGCAGCACTCTCCTTGTCAAGTTTTCTCTTATTTGGTTTCTCTCCCTTGGTAGACTCCGCTTCCTTGATGTCCTTCTTCTCGTACTTCTTTGCATTCCTGCACCGGGTCGTATGACATCAAGGTGGTTTCAAGGTGGTATAGTTTCAGGTCCAAAAGGTCAACTGGTCGTGGAACCTCGCTATCATTGCGATGACTTGTTTGTAAACAGTTCACGCCAAGGCCTGATCTTCATCTCGCTTGCGCAAGCCTTGCTGCACCTTGCTCAAGAGGGTAACAGGGCTGGCTGGGAAAGGGTCTGAAGGAATGTGATGTCCGAAACACTCACCCAATCAGACCCCCACACCATGGTAGCTTCCTTCATGCAGGCAGTGGCCTTGTTCACGAACCTAAGGGCTGAACGCAATCTTGTTCGTGCTGATTATGTTCAAAGATCTATTATTTAATGCATTCGATTCAAGTCTGTGAATCTATGGCAAGGAACTCAAGGCCCCAAGCATTGGCCTCTCCATAAGCCCACACAGCATGGCACTTGTCATATTGCTCGTCCAAGTGCCTCATGCCCGAGTGCAAGATAGTAAGATTCCTGGGCGGAACGGAGCAATGATAAAACATTATCAATTGACTTTTTGCATGATGCATGGATTGGGCCGACGAATGGACCTCGAGCTATTCCGTTTCAGTGTTTTAAGTGTATAACGACGTTTGTGAAGCTGGTTGGTACTACCTGCTCTGGAAAAAGAACATGGGCCTTTGCATACCAACCCAAACCCACAAAAAGGGTCAAGGCACGTTGAAGTACTGTCACAGCTGGCATACTTGTCTTTGAGTTCCCTCACCAAAGAACGGATCTTGCCTGCTTTCTGAAGAACAGATTCCAAGAAGCGCTTCAGCTTGTCCCGGGTCTGACCAAGGGAGAAAGAAGCAGACATTGCAGATGAATAGACAGGTTCCCCACATGCAGGCGTGACCTCATCTCAAGACCCTCACCTCCAGCTCTTGCGAAGCGCCCTTTGTTGAGGCACCAGGCTCACCAGAGGCAGCTTCGGCCTTAGCCCGTGCCTCCATTTGGTTGATACCTGCAAAGCAGTTGTCCTCGAGCTTGGGAGCTTCGGTGGCCTAGGAATGTCAACAGTTTTATCATGAACATTGAAGACTAGAGCTTTCATATAGTCAATTGGCATGCATACCTTTGAGAGCTGTGTAATTATTTACCTGATTGCTTGAAGTTGAGCGACCTGTGAAAGCTTGCGCTGGATCTCCTCCTGTGAGGTCTGCTCCTCACGCTGGCCTCTCTCTTTCACAACAACGTAGTATTCCAGACACCCGTCGTAGGAATTCTTCCTCCAGGATACGGAATGCAGAAAAAAAGACAAAGTGGCATGATGCGCATCTTCAAGACATAAGCCTTCATAAGCCTTCCAATGAAGATCAAACCAGCTAACTCTCCTGACATGTGTATCGGCTTTTGCCTCACAGGCACGCTTTGCTCCAGCAATCTTGGCCCTTAGATCAGTGAGTGACAAGTCAGGCGAAGTGTATTGAATGGTCGTTATGTCGAGTTGTTTTTGCTTAACTTGACACCTTGTGTGAAACATTCAGGCTTGTTGTCACGCTGAGGAACGCAGACCATCCAAAGTCATCCTTCATCTCTTTCTCTGACAGCCATTGTTCATCGATGATGAGGGTCATGCTTGATTTCTTCTTCACCACGATTTCGAGTGTCGCGATGAAGCCTTCCTGTCACGCTGCAGCAAATGGTTTATGAAGCTGCGGCTCCGAACAACCACAAGCCATCACAAGCATTTTGTGATGCGCCCTCTGTGCACATACACGGGTATGCATATACAAAACGCCGGTTCGAGGTGTCCTTGGACCAGTTCGCGTTGATCAGAATCTGAGCCATGGAGTTCTGATCTTGCGTCCGCCATTGTTCCTTAACCCAATCAGGCACATTCAACCCTGTTTTCTTCTTATGTTCTTTCATCATTCTGCGAAGTCTGGCTTTCGCTGCTTCTCGCAACTTTTCCTGCAGGAGTGAAACATTTGTAGCCGAAACATGGCAAGCAAACACTGGCACAATGGTCACACAAAGGTAAAACTAAACAATATTAAAGCTCCTGGCGGGTTCTTTTCTTTGTTGGTTCCTGAGAAGTCGTAGTTTTGGCCTGGGTGGTTTTGAGGCGACGCAACTGAATGTTCCAAAACATCGCGGAACATCAGTATGGTTCCAAATGGTCCAAGTGTTCGAAAATTTCCAGGTTAGAATTCTATAATATCAGGCTGAGAGACATCAGTACCGAGATCTGCCGCATCTGGTGCTTGTGACCGGCTTGGCGTAGCAACAGGGCGAGACGTGGTCTCATCGTCCTGTGCAAAAAATCTTGTAACGACAAATTGGTAACAATGTTTCAACAACATGCATGTGTTGTAAATAGAGGCGCAGGTACTCGCAATGAGACATTATAATAAAGAACCCATGCAGGACCCCACCTTCTGGTGTGCCTCTGCGAAACTAGATGCCTCCAAGGTTGTTTCGCTGGGTTCTGCTGGACTCTGCGTCACGCGAAGGCCGGCAGCTTGCAGTTCGGTTTCTGTTGCCTCAACATGGGCGGCAACAAAGGGGCTTCAAACACGGAGTAAAAGTGGTGAAATGGAGTACGGTGGAGCCACGCTATTGTTTTCCCACATTAACTGATAAGGTCGGACGTGTGTTTTTCAATTTGTTGACATACTTACAAAGTCTTCTTCTTCGTTCATGTTAGCATGTCGTTTTGTTAATAAGGAACTTTGGTTGACTTGCCTACTGACTTGACCCTCGAAAGGTGTCTGACCTAGTGTGAGCCTGTCAATTCGATCCCAAACGCCTCCTGAGTTGGCTCCTCAGGAGATGCATAGTGCTCAGCAGGCGTGGTTCCCAGTGCAGCGAGGCCCTGGCAGCCAGTATGATGGGTGTTCAAACCACCACCATTCTTCAATTGCAAATCAAAAAGGAGCGTAGAAATGGAAGCAGGAGACTGAATTCCTGTTGATCACACAACTTATCCATTGTACTCGCCACGCAGACGAGCAACAAATTGGCCTGCCTGGGGAGCGGCCTGTTCCCTTTGTTCCCTTTCCAGCTCCTGTTTGAACGTGGGCAGTCATGAGATCACACACTACTCGTTAACGGTTGTAGGCCCAAAAGATTCACAGCATGGTTTAGTCGCTTGGAACTGGTCCTGTATTTGCATTTGCAATTCAAGCTCCTCTTGGTCAAGAGCTTGCGCACTAGAAATCACGTGGTTCAAACCATCTTGTAGAGTTGCACAACTCCACACTCGGGATGATGTAAGATCTGACCCTACAGACATCCCGAGGACAAAAAGCGAATCTAAACTGCTGGGCACAGCCGGCAACCCTGGAAAATGTTGCTGCAGGAGCATTGTTCCAAGCACATCGCTCAAAAACGAATGTTACAGCATGTGAAAGCCTACGAACCGTTCCAAAGCACACTCAGCACAGCCAAAAAGGCGGATTACATTCAATGTTTCGCACGATGTTTCCACAATAAAGTAGTAGATTCCCACACCGGTCGTATGGCGACCAGGATTGAATTAGGAAAATGTCATGAAACGACGTCCTCTGGGAAAGCCCTCAGAACCCATAGAAAATCTACGGGTTACTACGGGTTTCTACGGGTTTTCTACGGGTTGGGAAAAGCCGGGGTTTTCCTGAGAACCCTGGCTTTTACGGTTATCCATGGGTTCCCCACGGTTTGCTACGGGTTTTCTACGGGTTCCCTGTCCAGAGCCAGAAAAGTGTGTTTTTTTTGGTTAAAATGCGTCCAAAACTCATCATGGGCGCCTGAAAAGCACAAGGTTTTGATATGATGAAACAACACTAAGCAATCAAGAGCCCACCAAATCCATCAGAAGTAGCTAAAAGTTCCGTTGGGCAAAATCAGATTCCAAAAATGCCGGGCTCTGAGGGTAGGCATCCCAAATTACTTGAAAGCATCCGGCTTTGGGATGATACAGGACCAATCCGCAGGGATCGCCAAGTGCTTCCCACGGCGTACATATTCGTACACCTCCCCCAGTTTGCAATACCCGAGGTCAAGGCCATCCACTGGCAGTGCTTCAAAAGAGGCCTGGGCAGTGGGCAAGACTCCCGGGAGAGGCGGTTGGCCGTGCGGCGTGGTGGTGAGCTGGTCGTGGAGGTCGACCACACATCGTCCGAACTTGACCGTGTATTCCCTGAGTGTGGTTGAGAGGCACTTCAAAAAAGCAAGAAAATATATAGCTGTACAATGGCGGGCACGGGTGTTAGTGTTGGCTATTTGTTGGGTATATATATTGCACGAGCTACTCGTAATATATGAAAAGAAGTGAATTGTTTGGATGACCTTTCTCTTTGTCCCTTTCCCCATATTCCACCTGTATTCATGGGAGAACCCTTGTCCAAAAGCCACTAACACGGGTCAACAAAGGACAAAACCATACTTTTGGTGGCCCCCCTTTTGTATCCCAAAAGCTTTCTAAAACGACATATAGAACAAGGGCGCCACCAAAAGTCGTTTGGGGACTCTTAGCCTTTCTTGGCAAGTGTCTCTGTTTGCTTAAGATGCTTGGTGCCTTTGTAGCATTTCTTGCCGCTTTTGGATTCGTAGGTGACTGCCGTAGCAGGTCCCTTTCCCTTCCGCTTCTTCCACCCCTGCAGGATCCCACGATCCAAAGACCTGATGAACGGTGAGTTGGAGTAGGCAAAATGCCTTTTCGGCGTCCTCGCATCATAGTGAGACATCCACCAGCCGACCCGAAAGACCTAGGTTTCATGTCGGGGGCAGGGGGGGCAAGAACCCACACAGATTCATCATGCCCGGTTGTGTTTCTTGCAAATACCCGTGTAATGCCGGAATGGCACTGAGCTTCCATTCTGGCAAAGGTAGCAAAGTCTCAAAAACTCAACAAAGGCAGGATAGAACTCCATGTTCGAATTGCGAGGCTGCTCCAATACAAAAGTTCCTCCAAGGCATACCACCACCACCATCAAATATAAGGTCCTTACAAGCGTGGCCATCCCAGCAACTTGGATTGTGTAGCCCAACAAAACCACCAAGCAACCTCTAGGCCCAGGAAAAAAAGCAAAAGATTGACTCGAACACTTGAGAGTTGAGATGTTTTCCAAATTCAACTTGTCAATATTCCAGTCTACTCCAACAGTATTATTCTTTGGGTACTACCGGGGGGTCTCCACAAAGCCCTGTGGTGGACAAATAGTAGCGCAGAGTTTCCGTTCCAGCATGGCATTGCTAGTGGATACTGAGCTGTACTCATCGAAGCCGATCGATGCGCAGGGGGATCTATTACTCGTGCCGGAGTTGATAGCTGTCCAGCTCGCACATTTGATGGCAAAGCAACTGAGGAACTTTCCAGGTTGACTTTTCAATATGCACGCGAGAGCCAACCTGAACTGACCCTGCCTAAAGACCACCCAATGAGACATGCAAAGTAAAACAAAAGCTCTTCAAATTGTCCTCGTGACTCAGCAGTTTTGCAAAGGCGGTTATATTGTATTACTGTATACGCTCCATGCATTTAAAGGAACATACCGGAACATGAAACCATGATTCAACAGCCAGGGAACGTGAAGCCAGATGGCGACAAAATATCCATGGGGTTTGAAGTATGGGCCCGATTCCCCTCGATACTGTACTTAATATCCAGGCTCCCGGTTCTGTAGCCGCTGACCCTCATGGCCTTGGAGAGATTTGCAGTGCCAGCGTAGAACTCAAGGGTGTCAAAGACAAAGTCCTGGCAAAGGGCCGGCGTAGCCTCTTCTCACAAACGCTTGGGGAAATATTGCATGATGAATGGGTCGGCACAACATGCCAGAACACTGTTTGCGTTGCTTTTTTTTAGAAGTTCAAGGTGGCAATGAAAACACAGGCCCAGTCACTGGTCCCTATTCAGATGACCTTTACATTGACGTGAGCAACGTGGCAACTGCTGTCAAAAAGATACCTTCTCAAAGCATCCCAAAACCTTCTCATCGATCGATCTTCAGTAAACAAAAATCTAGCAACGGAACAACTATAAGACCTTTTGAAACACCTTCCATGCAGTCCCAAGCTCTCATGCCAGGCCTCACTGACGTCAAGCGTTGAAGTCCAAAGCACACAAAGGACGATGGAGGCGACCACCTGCAGATTTCCAGACAGGAAGGGCTTTTGATGATATTTTCCAGAACAGTTCTGTGAGGAAGTTACTTGCTTTATCAAAATTGATGTGAACCAAGAAATCTGGTCACTTCACTCCTTAGCCCCCAACCTTAGGACATCTCATTTGGAGAAGGCGGTACATCAAGGCATCTAGGTCATGATTAAACGGCATGGTCGCAATCTTGACCTCCGCCTGAAAAGCCGACTACCTGCTGCCTTTGACCCACTGGATTGCTGCAGCATGTTGCTTCACACGTATACGGCTCTCATGGATAGATTCGGTGAGTCGCGATTGAGACACGCAAGCACAACTTCACAACGATTTGCCTTATGGTGCCAGGTCCTTTGTGCCCTTTTTGTTTCTCTAGGTATTAAAAACCCACAGCTGCCCCACAGTTTTGAAGCAGGCCAGGTGTTCGTTTTGTCTTGGCAAACTTGGTTCTCACTCTGAAGAGATTGCGCCGGCCAGGCATCGGACACCAGCGAACTTCCACGAGAAGCTTTTGAAGGCCTGGCATGGGCACGGGTGGCAGAACATTGGGAAATATACATGCGAGAAGCAAAGAAGGAGAGGACACCTATGCAGTTGACTTAGGTGTATTTCATCACGACTGCTTACCCCGCACATGCAAGAATATGTTTAACGATTTTTCTTCTTACTGACCTTCTTGGATTAACGATCAAAACAAACTTGGACTGTGGCTTGAATCCCGGAAATTATAGTTTAGAGCTTGCGACCACGGTCACTACCCATTGAAGTGAACAATTGATGGAATACAGGAAGAAGTGAGGCCACAAAGTTCAACCAAGTATCGTTGAATGGTTCTGCTATCGCACGGCTTCGAACCCCCAACTCCCCCGCAAGAGGTGCCATTCTTTTTGCCCAACTAAGCGCCATTGCGCACAGCTTTGCCACTGTTCTGCACAGGAGCTTGCCGCCTAATGACACTGGATCCCATTTGACAAAGTGTTTGTAGGCTGAAACTCGAAAACACCAAGCCTTGCCCCTGCGTTGAAGCCAACATCTTTTTTGTGCCATGGACCATGGGACATAAATATATAGATTACATGAAGCATGGACGGCGAGAGGAAAGCCAGTGTCTCAGTCCTATGGCAAGCGCCCTGTAGTTTCCCCATCCCCATTTCATGGCTAACTGCGCCCCATTGGACACAAACTCACATCAAAATAGATGGCCCACAAAGGAGCCAAGAAATTGAGACTTATATCTCATCAAACTGGTTCTCAACAAAATGTCGCACTCATGACTCCTCCTGATCATTGCCGTCGGCCAGAGCGCTGCCCTGGTCCACACTCTGGTCGTTGGCGAGCAAGAACAAAGCCAAGTTCGCGTTGTGCTTCAAGATCTTGATTTGGTGGCCATCCTTCTCGTATCCCTCCTCCTCCTTGTCGATGCCAATAGCCTTAATTATATAAGACAAGGAAGAAAGTAAGGGGCTGCAAGAGGTCAGCCCTGATTCGATTTCAGCTGCCCGCATTCAATCAGTCGGCTAACAAAATGGTATTGTATAACCAATTACCTTTATGACCGGTTTAGTCATGTTGGGTTACACGCGCGGATGTATGCCACCCCGTATACCCGTATGTATAGCTTCGGACACCTTGTTCTTTCACGCTTCCCAGCTAGCAAATAAGAAATTAACTGTGCTTTGGCTATGGTCGGGAATATGGATTATGTTCCACGTGCCTATCTTTGCAAATGAGTAACTGCCAGTTCAGCGCAACGCACTGCAATGGCTAGCTTGCAGCGGCGAGGGGCACTGGAACAATTGAATGTAAAGGTCTCCCGGTCCATGTACTGATTTGCCTCCATGTCCCATACTTTGACCCCACATCCATTCCTAGTCCAGTATGGCATCAGTTTTGTCCACTCCAGCGGCTGCATGGTTTGCCCGATTGCCTTCTTCAATTTGTCGAGGTCGTTTTCCAGTTCTTCAGGGAATTGATGGACATGGTCTGTCAGCCCATTGAGAAGTTCAACCCTGAACAAAGGGCTCTCGGTCATGTGAGTAGAGTCACCGCTTTTCTTGGACTTACGCTTGGGTTGGGCTTTTGCCTTCCCCTTCGCTGCTGCCTTCGCCTTCGGTTCGGCCTTTTCCTTGGCGGCTTGACGCTTGTTTGCTGCAGCTTTAGCTTTGGCCTTAGCCTTGGGATGCTTTACCTGTTTGTCTTTTGTTGCGCTCTTTGCGGCTCTTCCTTTCGGTGCTGCACTACCTGCTGATCGAAGGTGCTTCCGTTTCCTGGAAACTGGCACCTTGGTCGGCCAATCCTCATCATACCATTCCTCACCCCATCCCTCTTCCTCCTCCTTCTCCTTCTCCTTGCCATTCTTTTTGGCCTTCTTCGCTTGTTTCCTCCCTTTGTTTGTTGTTTTTCCCTTCTTTTTGCCTTGAGATTTTCGACCCTTGCCATTTCCCTTCCCCTTCCCTTTGCCCTTCCCTTTGCCCTTCCCTTTATCCTTTTTTGACTTCTTCAACTTCAGTTGTTCCTCCCTCGTCACAAACTCCTCGGCGTGGTCCATCGCAACATCCTCAAAAGGGATTGGAAATGCTACCCAGACTACCACATGTAGTATGCTTTTGGATGCGGTTTCAAATCCTGCGTGGAACACGATGCGCCCAAAGTGCATGCAAAATCATGCCATGATCTCAGGTCCAATTCTAGCCACCACCCCCCCGGTCCTTCACTCCAACCTCGCCCTCTGCAGGACCTTCTGGTGAAGCGGATGGAGCAGGTTCTTCAGGAGCATCACTGGGATTGGGATCTTGCTTGCCCTTGACATCTTGGAAGTTGGCACGGCGCTCTCCGGCTGTCAGTTCGGGAGAGGTAGTGGGTTCTGGCGACTTCTCTCTAGCAAACTTAGCCGAAGCCTCTGCTGTTTCCTCATGGGTCATGGGCAAAGTCTCCACTGCATCGACTGGAGTGGCTTTCTGACCTACCACAGCCGGAACCAATGGGGGGCGGAGAGATCAAGAGAAAGGAGTGGAAACACTATGCTTTTCCAAAAAGGTTGCCATCAGATATATTGTAGCAGCATCAGCATCACCGTCATTTCTATACACTCATTAGGCAAGGAAAGCAGGAATATCCACGACCCTAGCCTCCCGATGTTGGTGCTGTTGCGGCAGCCTGGGCCTTCAACGCGGCGACCCTAGGCAGACGCACACATTATTTTACTGGGAATGCAAAAGCCTCTTTGCAACCATTGAGTGCTTTTGACAAAATAGGAGTGTTTCACACGTGAATGCCATGATCCATTTCATGTAGATTATGTAGATTCCGAGCCCTTGACTCAGCCAATCGTTTCTTCGCAGCTTCAAGCTTCTGAGCAATGGTCTCAGAAGAACTAGAAGCACCACCTAGTTGAGCACAAGTAAAAGTGAGATTCAAAACCTCGATCACACTACATCTTTGGTTTTGCCAAGGTTGTTATTGTTGAAGATCAGCTGAACAGGTCACAAGCTTAGGGCACCACCTGTCTCAGCTGCAGGAGAAGCAGCTGGTGGCACGCTAGTGCGTGGAGCAGGAGACGCAGGGGCGGGTTCTTGAGACTGGCTATCCTGGATCTCTACTGCCTTTGGATTGTTGGGAGGGGGTTCTTCAGAGAGCAGGAGAGGGTCCTCTTGCGACGCTTCCTGGGCTTCTGGGTAGTCACTGTCAAAGCCATCCTCATCTTCAATGGGGTCCTGGACATAAATGAACATACCCAGCACACCATACATGGAAAAACACCTTCAATCTATGCCCCAGGTCAAAAGCAATTGGAGACCACGACTAATTAGTTGAGTTCCACAAGGGTGAACATGTTGTCCCTTGAAGCCAACCCAAACCTTGCTATTCCGGGCCCGCTTCTCTTCCGTTTTCTTGTTGATGTCGTTGCAAAGGTCCTCGCAGAAGAGTGGGTGCTGGACTTTTATACTCTTACCATCGGTCCATTATGCCTATATGACTCTGGACGGCCTTGATCGGAAAAGAACACATCAATTTAATATTTGACCGTCAACGACTGACATTCTATTCCCATGACCTGGCAGCATGACATTCAAAACATGCAGTGCTATGTGTTTATCATTTTGACGCCCACCTTATGTCTGATTTGTTTTCTGACCCCGTGACAAACCCATCCACTACAACTTGTCACACAGAAGCGCTTCTCCTCAAGTAGTGGGTTGAGAATCAGGCAAAGTTCTTGAAAGCGGCGTTCCTTGGGGCATCACACACCGCGCAGTGAAACATGGGTCAGTACGGAAAGCCTTGAGTTGAGTACTGTGGGAACCCACTACAAACAAAACATTTCTCAACTACGTACCGAAGGTCGCAAGAAGGTTTCTCTTTTCTGGCTTTCATCTTCACCAGGCCGAGGAATTTGCGGGTCATCCATGAGTCGTGAATCACTTGGGCCTCATCAATCTGTTTGCTGAAGCCCTGCTTGTACAACAAAGTGATCTCTTCCCTCAAAGGGTCGACTAGTGGTTGTGGCCTCCCTTCATTTGACGCCATCCTCAACAGGAGCGGAATGAGGTAGCCGTGGATGTGGGGGAGCGATGCGCTTTTCACGGACTCTGTAATCTTTTCGGGAAAGATCACGGCATCAGGCTCACGGAGGTGTGCTCGCAAAGCATTCACCTGCTCCCACTCCACGTTCAAACCTGCAACTGGTAAGCCGAAGGCTTTTGGCGCCTCACCACCATCGAAAGACGGAGCATCTCCCATGGTGCAAACCAAGAACGATTCACTTCAAACTTTGTGCCCAAATGTCCTGCAGATACAAAACATGTATCTAGAATCTAAACATGATTTGTTGGATGATCTGCGGGCACAACTCCATTTGATATCAAATTCCTTAGACTGTCCATGGCTGAATGCAACCTTAACTGGGGTTCTCCAAACCTGTCCGTTTCTCTCTTTCCAGGAGCGGGAGACAGCGCGCCTCCAACATCTTTCTCCAGATACTTTCCATGGCAGCCGGTGAGTCCAAAGAAAAAAGCTGCTGCAGCCCCGGGTACGATCTGTTGATTTGCTCATTCTATGGAAGAGGTGTCCCCGGTGGAAGCTTAAACAAATTCGATGTCAAAGGTGTCCAAGTTGCTTCGTGACATGTTTCCTCACAGTTTGTTTCCCGAGTTAGGAGTCAAGAAGCCAATGTTTTGCACCTTTGGGCACGCAGCGTTAATTTCATGGTTTGCATCACACCTTCAAGTTGAGAAGGATTGGGGTCAATCAACCCTGCATGTTCCAGCCCATGACTCGCTATCAGCGCTCCTTTGAGCCTCATGCGAGCTCAACCTGGGTTAGAGCAGGGCTAGATGGGTGGACCCTCTTCATAAAATTCCCTCACAAGGCTCTTTTCTAGCCTTCTCTGGGAAAACCCGAGGTTTTCACAGAAAAGCCGAGGTCTTGGCCATTCAGCCCTTCAAAGACGAGGTTCTTCTTCAGAACCTACATTTTCCTAGGTTCTTATCTCTTTAGGTATATGATCTCAATGGTGGGCTAGGAAGCCTAGGGTCAGTATTCACCAGGTTTCAAGCCGGTTTCAAGAGATCTTCGTTTTTCGACCCCACGACTCAGCATTTGAACCACTCGGAATGTGTTTGCAGGAATGCTCTTCCAGCCTTTTGCTGTCCCTACTCGAACCGGTTGATTTGGTGAATCCATTCTCAGTTTACGAGGGACCAGGGACCATCGGCGACCATCCTGTCCTGCGGACGTGTGCCAGCGATTGGTGATTCCTTTTTGGCCTCCCTCCAAGCAGGATGGAGCCGACAGGATCCCCTTATTGAGGACAATGGGATCAAAAGGGTCTTCCTTCGGGGCCTAGGCTTCCACTTCCACTTCCAGTTTCAGGGAGTGTAGGAACTACTTGCTAACCCACTGTCGTTTTGTATGGGTCCCAACCAACTTGAAGGAACAACTTGCTCCTTCGATGACTGGAGCCATCGATGACTGGGTCTGAACCGCCATCGATGACTCGGTGAATTCTTTTTGGATTCACACGAATCAGTGATTGAAGCCTTGAGGAGTCAGAGTGAGTTAGGTGCCGAACGAAAGGAGGAAGGAGTACAGGTGCCCCGTCGTCACATCCACGAGCCCTGGATGGGACGAACCAAACCACCCAACTCCAGGTCCATGTGATTCCATGTGATTTTTTGGGGGCAACGGATGTGGCAGCGCAAGGTGAGTCTTGGATTTTGGGCGACCGGGAGTCGATGGCATACGCTCCATAGGCTGTCTAAGACGGCTAGTTCATGACTCATCATTATACCCCGGCTTGGTACTGGTGGATGATGGCTCCCAGGTGGAGAATGTACCCTGAGTCAAGACGGAAGCTGGGGAAGCCGGCACGTTTCATACCTCAATCAAGTCTGACCTTCGACCTTCAGTGCCTTCAATGACGAAGATCCCCGTCCTGAGCTCACAAAGAAAGAACTCCTATGACTACCCCAGAACTTCCGTACTGACTCATGAACTACCCAGCTGGTTGTCATATGTTGTCATAACCTACGACTATCAAGGGGGTAAAACTTAGTCAGGATCTCCCAATAGACCTATACCTGGAAACCCATACAGATCCAGACAAGTGATGGTAAACCCTCCGGAAACCCTCCGGTAAATACCTGTGTCCTCGTCCCGTCCTGATCGCGCACGCAGAATGGAGACATGAAAGCGTCCTGCGGCTCAGGGCGATTGGCTGCCGATTCGACACCAAGGACAAACCTACGAACTCATGGCTGGAAGCCACAGACAGCCGCGTGTCGTGAGTGGGTGGCCAATTCTGATGGGTTTTCAACAGGTTGAAACATGTGGAAACCTGGCATCTTCAGGTGGCAAGCTCGCTTGGAAGTGGATCAGATATTGAACAATACCTACCACGACCCTCCTGTCGGGGTGTCTATTTATAGCCCCAAACAGCCGTGATTCGGGTGTCCATTCACCACCCCTTTTTCAGGCCATGATCCGTCAGGTGATCCGTATGATCCCCGAGATCTCGCCCCTGGCTGGGGTTTGCTGCCCCCAGTTCCCTGCCGCCAGTTCCCTGTCCCAGTTCCCTGCCGCCAGTTTCCTGTAGACTCTACCGAACTGGGGTTGAACAGGGGGAGACCGACCGTACCGTCTCCTCCACACGGAAGACACCGCGAATCGCACGTCGTCTTCAACGTCGTCTTGACATGTGTGATGAACGTGAAGAAGACACGGCCGGCGCTCGTCGTCCGGGGAAGCCCGATCAAAGAGTTGGACACTGCAATGTGGCTTGCGAAAGGATGAAAGATGATGAAAGATATCAATAACAACATGGATGGATGGATGGATGGATGGGTCCAAGAAAAGATGGGGACAGTCCACAATGCAATCTCTTGATTGATAAGACCTCCATATCAAGAGGTTTTGCAATCCACATCAGGGGCTTATTAATCAAAAGTCTACATTATGTTGCACCAGGGATTCGTCATCCAAAAAGGCTGACTTGTTCAGAACTAGGCAGTGAAAGGCTTGGATTCATGTGGCAGCTTGAGCAAGCTAGAAACTGAGTGATGCCTGTTTTGGAGCCCAAAGATGGTCTCTTCCGAACAAAACTGAGCGTCGATCTCTGGGTTCGAACGTGACGAGATCCATTTGTCAAAAATTGAGGCCTTGGAAGAAGGACAAAGAAAACTGGGGCGGGCTCTCCCTATTCACCTAATCAGCAGTTTCAGAGGAATTGTTTTTTGTTCCATCCAGTGAGTGGATGTTCTTGGCACCTTTATCCTCCAATGGGCACTCCTTTTGGAACTGCTGCTTCTAATACACACATATTCTGGCATGCACCTCCAGTCAACCGGCAGCTATCAGCTCAAAACCAAGGAGTCTGAAGGAGGCACAAGATCATCGACCGCGATTTTTCAATGTTCTTCACTGCTCAAAGCCCAATGCTTCAAGTGCAAAACCACACCATGGAATAGATCAAGATATATAGGGGTGTGTGTGTATTTTATTTTATTTCAACAGTAGGGGGGGGGCAACCAATGGATTTGGGTCTATTTCCCTTCTTCCAGGGAGTCGAACTGGTAGGTCTCCCTATTTCTTTGTTCCCAACTGGCTTGACGAAACCCTCATTGGGAGCCGTTGGATGTAACAACGAAGCACCAAAAAAAAACAGAACCACCACGTGTCGACGCCAAGCTGCGTGGCCCTGCCCGAAATCAGCGACCTCCATGGCCATTCATGGCCTACGAGAACTGTGGCAAGGAGGAACTCTTGAAGCTCTTGGCGCTCCGCGATCGCAAGACACCCGGATCGCAAGACGCTCGTTCCGCCGCGCTTGTTCCGTTCTGTTCCGTCCAAGACGCCGGTTGGGGCCGGTGTTCACTCGAAAAGGGGAAAAAGAATCGCGGGGAGAAGTACGCGCGGCAGAAGTACGTGGCAACCATCCTGCGTCCAACGTCCAGAAGGACATCGGTCTCGGGGCGAGGACTCGGTGGACTCGTGGCTGTCGATGCGTTTCGACGATGCACGACGATGGGTTTCGGTACCAAAGCGGTCTGGTGAGGGGGAGGAGGAGGTTCGGTGTCCCTCCCAGGTGCACTGAGAATCTCTTCCAACTTTTCACACACAACTTGCCGCACAAAAAAGGTACACATTGAACAACGCGCACACGCGCAACTGCGCACAACTTGAGCTCTCAGGATCGCTCGCTGTGAGTACGAGATCCTCTCCTTGAAAGAGGAGCCGCGGCATGTGACGGTGAGTTGGGCGTGGAGTTTTTGGCATGGAAGCGAACCAGATGTGGTGAGTCTGGAAGGCTTTGCGTCAGGAAGCCAGGGTGAAATTCAAGATGAGATGACCTTAGGACGGGACCACCATGGTTGAAGGAGCTTTAGAAGTACAGGCTGTGGGTTAAGACGTGAAGGCCAGTTGAGCCTGGTAGGTTGACTTCCAACATGTCGACAGAGGAGTTGGGCCGATGTAAAGAAAGAGAGGCCCTCTTGAAGACGGAGTTGGCCTCTCGACGGCAACAGTCACAAAGAGCGTGAGAAGGAGGGAGAGGGAGAGAGAGAGCGAGCAAGGGAGAGGGAGGGAGAGGGAGGGAGAGGGAAGAAAACGGACAGCAGGTTCGAAGATCTCACAGATTCTGTCACACGAGCTGGTTGCAAAGAGCTGTCACACGAGTTGTTTAGATGCCCAAAGCGATTCTGAGGCCCATATGGAGGTTTTGTGTGAGGACGATGCGTTGCAAGCCATCCCGGCGAAGCTTGGCCCCAGTTCACCACGCACCGGCTTGCTCGTTCGCGATGCCGGCCAGGCACCCAAGCAGTTTCCACGTGCCCGCAGTGCTTTGCGGGACTTCGAACGGCCTGGGCCTAACAGTGACAACTGAAAGAATGTAGACGCGACCGAGAGACGGAAGAATCTGGATCCAAGAAATCAAGAGTAGAGGAAACATGAGGAAACAAATCAAAAGTAACAACATAATAGTTCAAAAGCGAACCAAACAGCTTTGAAGCGAAAGCTGATGCAAGTGGTTTCCCACACCGCGCTTGGCTGCGTTTCTTGGCAGGGAGGCTGGAAGCCCGACCCCTGTCTCTCCGCAGAACCATCTCGATCAAGCAAAGGAACGCTACGACCAGGCGGGTAAAGACCGGAGCAATTACGTCGCGGCGGCTGAGGATGTCATTTTAATTGTTTTTTCCATCGAGTTCTAAAGGGGTTGTTTTTAGACCCATAAGTGAGTTGATAATAGAAAACACGCCCTGTTGCACCCCTTGGGATCTGTTGGTGCAGTGTGTTTTGTCCTTTTCTTCCTGCCGAAGCGCCGATTGAATCTATGCAATACCAGAAAGACATTGGGATTTGAGGCATCTCGTCTTTTTTTGGGGGGGGGCGGTGTTGCGAATTGAACGTGTACAATTCCGACATTTGATGCGTTGATCCTTGATGCGTCAACGAGCCGAGCTGGCACCAATCAAGACCTGAGGCGTTCAGACTGCTCCGTTTCCGCCGTTGCGGTCCGGTGATTTCCGGAGCTGAGCGAAGCGAAGCTGGCTGAAGAGGACACCCTCCGACTCTTTCTCTGCGGAAAATGGTTTAGTTGGAAGACTAGATCTGTACAAACAGGCAGTTCTTCCTGTAGCCCCCACGTCCTCTTGTGTTCGTGGTGTTCGTCGAGTTTCGTGTCAGGTGCTCAGCATTGCGAATAAGGCGCTGTGATGCGGTCAACAGTTCGGTGTGCTGTTTCGCTGTGTGCTGTTGATTGCGTGTTTTCCATGCATCACTTGCTACAGGAAAACATGAGCTGCTTTACTTTGCCCCGCTTGTGTGATCTCTACTTCAGAATTCTCTGGAGCTGAAATAGTTGATGTCCTGAAACAAGACCCAGATCTATGGAACTATATGAAGCATCTCCACAAACTTGAGTTCAACATCCTTTGATTCCCAATTCCTTTGGCTTACCGCTTCCTCCTCCTCCTCCCAGTGCATGTTGTATCAGAGCTGCCCCCCATACCCCATGCCCCTCAGGCCTCTGAGGCATGGACCCGGGTCACTGAAGCCTTGAAAGAGGCGGGTCCAACCGGGCCGACGTTGGAGAACCGGCGCGGTACCGCCACCGGTGACGGGACTGGGTTCAGGCCCAAGGAACCGAGGTTCGTTTGGGGTGCCAGATGAATCCGGCCAATCCTGGGAGGGGTAGGAAGTGGGCCTCGGACTCCTGGCAGAAGTCTGGGCACTGGAAGTCTGGCTTCGATTCTCCCCCTATTCCCCCCAAAATAGGGATCCAGTCGTACCGCACCTCAGGTTATAGGTGATGTGTGTTCAACACTGTTATGAGACGGTGCCAAAACGTCGGGTCCAGTCGTACCGAACCTCAGGTTCGAGGGATTTAGGTCTCGGATGGTGGCTTGGAAGGGACCCTGAACGGAGGCACCGAGCGTTGGGCTCTAGGATCTTGGCCAAGATCTTCTAAGACCATTCAGGAACCTGGTTCCTGATGGTTCCTGTCAAAGGATATCTTTAAGTAAAACATGGCATACACAGACCCATTAAATTAACTGGGCGACCAGCCTCCTCTTTGGTTCAACCGCTTCACAGTTGGATCTACCGAAACGCCGGGGTCCTCAGGTGCAGACGGCTCCCTCTCCTTAGAGGCGACGGCCTCTCCGCCTTTTCCGCGCTCGGTTGAGCGGCGACGAAGCGACGCCGTGGCCCCCGTGGTCAAGCGAGAAGACCCACCCGGGCGGGTCCCCAGCGGAGAGAAGAGATGCGACAAAGAGACGCTTCGGTTCCGACGCAGCAAAGAGACGCTTCGGAAAAAGCAGGGAGTGCGGAAAAAAGGCGAGAGTGGACACTGTCCATGCGAAACAAACGGATTTTGTGGCTGAGCGGAGATCATGGTTTCCATGCTTTTTGTGGATTCAGTCAGTCCAGCAATGTCGGCGGTTGAGGGTTCTGACCCCAGACAGATGGTAAATGATGGTAAAGCATATTGGCCTTTGGTCCGAAATGTTGCATGTAAACGTCGTTGGAAGATCCAGGTCTAAGGGCTAAGGACTAAGGGACTGACTAAGGACTTCCGAGGCGACAGCCGTGAACGAGGGTTCACTCGAAGTGGCTCAAAACGACTTCACCGTGCCCTGGATGTTAAATGGTCTATATACTATACCGACTATACCTTTATACTTCACAAAGAACAGTATCGCCCTTAGACTTCCAGGGTTTACCTCTCCTTCCCAATGATGGTGCCCTTCTTTCGCTGCTGGCCACCAAAAAGGCTCCCCATTTTTCACCACCCGTTTCGATTCACCGAAACCCCACCTTCAGCCGCTCACCTCCCCGGACCTGGTCGGCTCCCGCGAAGCCGGCGCTTCGCGGCGCTGAGGTTCGAGAATTGGAACCGGAGACGGAGATGGCGCTCATCGACACGGACCTCACCGTCGAGGCGCTGTTGTCCCGTCGGCGGTCCGGTCCGGGGTCACCGTGGAGGCTAAGTAGCTATAGCTATATAGCATGACTGGTAACCAGAAGCGTTCGTAGTAGCAAGGCACCTACCCCTACCCTATAGATCCCTATCCCATCTGCTCCTGGTTCAGGTCCGATGTTCAGTCGCAGACGAAGCAAAGCACGACGGGCCAAAGGGGTGACAGCGGAGACGGGGCTGACAGTGACGTGACCTCTTGGGGACGAACTGGAAGATGTGGAGGAGGGACGAAGTGGCTTTTCGTTGATGGTCCCGCCCTATATAGGGCTCCAAGCACCCACCTCCGTTTCGGTTCGGTGCTTGGGGTGGGTGCCAGGGGGGGTTTAACCACCGAACCTGAGGATATGGTTAGAGCTCTGGGGTGTATAACATCATTAATTGCAATCTATATACATATTATCTATTGGATTGGTTGGTGTGACAGTGCTGAACAGTCACAGATCCTGGATCGTGAAGCGAGCCTTCCAGAGAAGACGTGGCGGTTGATGTATAGACGTTGGGGTGGCAAGTGGACCACCCTGGGGAGCATGTGGATCCCAGTGCTTTGCAAAGTTCATTTCTTGCAAATAGAGAGTCCTTGAGTCATTCAGATGCGGCTGTGGAAGCAGCCACTGTTTTGTAAATTGCGAGGTCCACTGCTCTGTGACTTGCTGCGGCCAACTCGGCTCGTTGAGCTGACCTTTGCAGCTTTTAGTGGCACAACGATCCGATCAAAACCACATGTTTGGGAGCCAGCTGTTGGCATATTAAACGGACCCTAGGCCTCCAGTCGTACCTTCTGAGAAGGTGGGACTGGGGTGGGTGACAGGAGGGTCCCGTCATACCTACTGAGGAGGTACGACTGGAGGTGTAGGGGGAGGAACGCCAGCGATCCACTAGAGCTGAAAAGAATAGAACAAGAGATCAGAACTCGCAGCAATGCCTCCCTCAAAAGCACCATGCTCAGGAAGTAGATCGATCTAAGTCATTCAAATGTTCTTGAAGCCATTGGGTATAACTATATAATAGCTAGCTTAAAAAACACACACACACACACACCTCCCAAAAAAGTACGTCACCTTGGCGAACCGGGCGAAGCGGGCCACCTCGGAGACGGCTCCCGCCCAGTGGGCCCCATGATCCTGGCCTTATTTCGATCGCTGACGGGACGTCTCCATGGGCACTTGAGACGTCTCAGCGAAGCCGCCGTGGTGCGAGCGATCCTTTTGGCGCTCATCACCTTGCGCCTTGGGCGCCGAAGCCACGCGCGCGCGCAGCAGAGAGGCAAAGGAAGCGCAGAAGCGGTCGGTCGGTGTGGGTTTAGCTTTGGAGGCTTCGTTTTGGGCCTGGCCTACTGGGTGATGGCTTGGTTCCTAGTAGAAATACCCTTGTTACTAGTAGCTTCTTGTTCCTAGTAGCGATGCCAGGAGCTACTATAGTAGCGTCCTTGTTACTAATCGCGATGCCCTTAGTAATCCTTATAGTAACGATGGCTTTGGGGAGAGAGGTTCAAGTACGGACTTTTCGCTCCCAGCGGCTGCAGGAGCTGGTGAACCAAGGGAGTTTCACGTTTCACTGCAGAGGTTGGCAACGAGTCTTCGCGGACGACCGATCCGTTGGCCGAAGACCGACCGGCTCCCGTTTCCGCGGAAACGGGCCACCACCGGTTTCGGTGTGCGATCACGCAGAATCGGATCGGTAGCGGAACGGACACGGGGCGGTGTGCGGCACGGGGAGCCGCGTGCGGTTCCGCGACGACGTTTGGAGGGTCGAAGCTCCGGATTTGGGGGCCTTTGTTCAGGACGATCGAAAGACTGGACGAGTGCGATGCTGAAATGTCCTTCATGAAGTTGGGAAAAGTAGGGTCGAACTGGACTTCTAGGGTATGGCATGGTATGACCATGTTGATGGTCCTTCTTGGTAGCTGCTTTTGGAATTAGTCGTTTTGAGATTCATCCCTTCTAAGGCTTCTCTACCAGCTGTTCGCGATCCTTTTTTTTCACCAATGTGGAGGGCTGGACTGCTGTTGAGGACGGGCCAACTTGCTGATCGGAATTGAAGAGAATACCTGGTGACGGGCGATGATGGAACTGAGTGACCAGCCTCCCCCAACACGCGCGTGTCCGCTTTTAAACTTGGACGAGCTGTGTATGCCTTATGTGGATGGAACACGGGTACTGAAGTGTAGGTACAGTGGTGACCGGCCCAGCAGTTCCTTGCGGCTTCGATCCGATTTGAAGCAGATATTCAAGGTCCAAGTGACCAGCCCACACTCAATAGTCTATAGACAAGCTGTGTATTATTCGTTTCGCGGGTGTGGTGTGCATGGAGGCTTTGATTGACCTGTCCAGGCTGCTAGCTTTAAGACTTTAAGCCTTCATGTTCCAAATGTTAACTTAATGGAAAATGCCCTCTTGGAAGAAGGCTGTTCTAAGTCACTGTCGCTACAACATGCTACAAAGATCTACAAAGCAAGAAGCACCAGCCTCCCCTCCCCTTCATCTTCACTTCAGCTACTTAACCAGCACTGGGGGGCCAAGTTTCTAGGCTAAACATGCAGACCGCCTTCACCAGAAAGAACCGTTCGGGATCGTTCGGGACCCGGTTCGGTTCGAGGCGATCTACTTCTCAATGGTCACCATGTCCACCGTGGCCTGGTCTGGATCGAATCTTTCGGGTGATTTGCTTTGTTCTCCCGAACTGGGTACTGTAAATCCCCTTACTTCTGGGGATGATGTTTTTATTTGTGTCTCGGCTTCCTGGACAGCAAATCCAAGGTGGGTTATGGGGATTTGGCACCCACCGTCACCTGGCCCAGTTGGAGAAACGTTCGCGACGCGCAGCGGGGTTCGCGAACTGGCGCGTTCGAAAGCTCGGATGTGTTTGTTCAGCTCTGGTTTGGGGGCGATAATGGGTGCATGGTATGTTTGGGGGGTTGGAGATGGACTTTGGTTTTGGGTGATGACTCCTTTTGGTGGGGCCTACAGGTTTCAAGTGTAGGATTGAAGCTTCGAAGGACAGGAGCTTCATGAAGTTGCTGTTGTGATGTTGACCTGTTCATCGTTTTCTCGGCCCATGTGTGTGGGGGTCAGTCCTGACATATTATTGTGTGTTCAGCTGGAGAACGTTCTTTGCTACTTCTGTTGCAAGTCCTTCTACTAGCAATCCCAAAGCACAGTCTAGGATTTCAAGAACTTCACTTCGTTGAATGTGGTATATAGGCTGGCAACATCAGCGGCAACATCTGCCAACAAACAAGAGTTCATCCGAACGACCTTCAAAGCAGCCTTTCCAGAAATTCCATTGCTTACCGACCCCGTTTTGGTCTCACGGTCACGAACTCCAGGTCCTGATTAAACCTTAATGCAACACGGGAAACCCTGAACTGTCGGGGTCACCTGTTTAGAACAGCGCTGGTTTTCCACGCTGCGCTGGTTAACACGCCGGCCGCACGAACATTTTACAAGCGCGGCGCCGCGGCGCTGCCAGATTTGGTATTCGCAGTTGCTGGGCATTGGCTTCATTTTAGCACCTGGGCATGGAGTTTTGCATTGAATGCCACCTGCCCGGTCGTTGTTTTGGGTTATAGCCATAGCTTTGGAGTGTGCCAGTCTAAATAGATATCTAAATAGTGATCATTCCTGGGGAGAAGCACAGGAGCTGATCGTTGAGAAAGGAGAATGTCATGGCGAAAGGAAATCATTGTTATTGTTCGGTATTGTTCGGTCTATATACAATACATGATGTATGTTTGTGCATTTTTACAGAAAATAGAAGAAAAGCAACATGAAATAGACATAATCGTGTTCCTCTGTGTTTGTTGTCAAAACAACTTGTTGGGGTGAGAACGTGTGGTGGTGTTCTTAAAAGGGTGAGTCGCAGCTTCCACGGTTTCCGCAAGAGCGTGCCGAAAAGCGAGCATGAAGAAGTGGGTGAGATAAACAAGTGGGAGTTGGGAGTGGGTGAGTCATACAGCTATGGTTAAAGCATGTTAAAGCTTAGTTTCAATCCGCCCCGGACAAATGATGAAATGATAGTAGATGTTTATATTGGATAGCATGTTTCTATCTCAATGTGTCAACGCAATTGGTGCTTGTCTTTTGAACGAGATCACCAACCACAATCAAGCACTTCTTGGAAGCTCAACATGTTGGAAAGCTTCCAGAGCCGGTGCCCAGTTTCTGGGCCCCCAAGGTTGGCATCATCGTGGTGTTTGGACAACTTGGCGAAGTAGTTGGATTCGTCATAGAACCAGCCACTCGGCGTGGGTTGGATTCGGGTGAACACACACCCTCACCACACTTGTTCAATATCAGCGTACGATACGGCATGTGAGATCGCTGCGCAGTGCTTGAAGCAGCGATCCCGTGCGCACAGGGAAAATTTGTTTGATCCAAGCAAAGCACGTGCATGCAAGAGATTCCTCCAGAATTTGGGGATCTGAGTAAAGGACCTGCGATTGGCCGAAACTTGTTTTGCGGCCCTATGTGCACGCAAGTTGGAGAGTTGGAGAGGAACAATCTTTATGAACTGGGCAAAACCTTAGGACACCAAGATTGCCGATTCCACCAAAGGGGTGAATCCGGATGCAACATAAACACAGAGGGCTGCATTTGACCTCAGGTGTGGCCTTTTAATGCCTTTTACCTTGAACTTAGCTGCGTCACTTTGCTGCTCAGTTCTTCGATAAGATGCGTGAAGTGCTGGATCGGATCTGGAAGCCAACAGAGATCGAGATCAAGGAAGGCAACAAGGTCCTGAAAAAGATCAAGGCGGGGGAATTTCGATCCCTGCGATGTCTAATTACTTGGATGTTCAAGGGCTCGAACAAGAATCTCCCAAAAAACCGTGGAAGCAGTTGATCCTCTGCTGGGGAGCTTGGGTGTGGAATAATGATCTGAGCTTTGAAACCCAGTCCGCAGGCACACATGGATCGGAGGCCCAGACCACTCAATCTATATATGTGTTGACAATCTCAATTGCCAGATTGAAAGAACCAGGAAAAGAAAAACATGAGCAGAAAAATCAAAAAGTGTACTGAAACTGAGAAAAAAAGAGTAATTACTAAATAAAACTATCTCTTAATGACAGAAAAGAATCTGACATACCAAGTAAAACCATGTAAAACCTATCTTGGGATTGAACAAAAGATAAACGAATCAGAAAATACCCATGCCATGTGTTTTCTGACTGCATTGGCACGTATGAGACCACCGAACAGGGCCGGACCGGACCATTGCAGTCCGTTCCACGGGCACGCCGGTTCGCGCGAACCGACGGCTGCTTCCCAGACACTCCACGGGACTGGCATATTGACCTACATCGGGGTGGGCCAGACCTGGGGTCAATGTATACATGCCATATGGGGGTGGTTTGAGTCAATTGAATTGTCCAAATCGACGACGCTTTCGCCAAAATGACCACGCTCTTCAGCCAGCCAGCGCCGAATTCACAGGTGCCAGCGAGACCGGTCATCTACTTCACCAAGGGCCTCATTGGTTCCTTTGGCGGAACTTCACCCGATCGACCCATGGGACTGGCATAGTTGGCCGATCAGTTGGGGCGGGTGGGCCAGACTTGGGGTCAATGTACCTAGAACCTGCATGACCTCTATTTTGGACCACCAACCACTCAAAATATGGCCTTTTCCTATCAAAACAGAGGTCAGTTGGGTTCAATGTATTTATATAAATATTCCCGTCCTATGGATGGTTTGGGATCACAAATGTGCCCACACCGCTGACACATGTATTTCCGGCGCAAAAGAAACCACCTAATCCGTTGGTGTTTTTTCAAGACTTCCAGGGTGGAAGTCTTCGAAGGGTCCTATGGATTGGAGCCCTGGCGAAGTCCAGTTTGATAGTTTGACCATGTTGTCTTTTTTTTGGAAGTTGGGGCCTGTCCGAAGGTGTTGTTGTTGTTGTTGTTGGGGCCTTTCCAGTTGGTTGTCTTTTTGTTGTATTTGATAGCCCCTTTCCGAAGTTTCAGGACCTTCCGACCTTCGGATCAATCACATCACATCACCTTCGTCAGATCAAGTAGTCGACTCGACCCTCCCTTGCAGCCCAGCCCAGCCCTCCTGGTTACTGGCCCCACCGTGGTGGATAACGAGATCCCTGGTGAACGGCCGGTTGGCCTGTTGGTTGGATGGTGTTGGACGTGTCGGATCTTCCAAAACCACCGGTTCATCATGTTCATCCCCAAGAATCAGGACAAGAATCCTTCCGAAGACCAGCACCCTTCTCTTTGAGGTGCCTATATAAATATAGTCTCTTAGAGGTGATGAAGGGGGTGTCCAAAAACCACCTGGCAAGGGTCGGAAGATGTCGGAAGGGTCTAAGCTGAAGCTGAAGTTCTCAGGTCCTTTGAGTATTCTGCTGCTCTTTCAATTCCTCTCCGCCATCATTTTTGTCTTTGTCCAGACCTCAGAACGTGTGGTTTCCTGCGGGGGCCGCACCCGTTCGCACCGGGCCTGGTGCGGGGGGGCCGGCCGTCCTGGCATGCATGCATGGCATTGGGCAAGGATGAGACTGCAATTACTGTCAACTACTGCTTTGTGGTGCTGATCCACCCATTTCCACCACTTCCCCCACAAGTCACCACCCTCCAAGCCACGGGCGCTGCCTGCCGGCCAAAACGGACGCTCCCAACCCACAGACGGCCAAAACCGTCCGCCAGCGGTCAGGTCGAACCGGGGTGGGACTTGTGGACCGCCTGGTGGTACGTCATGGTCACGGCCACCACCGTAGGAGCGGTCGTCCGACCGGTCGTGCGACGGGTGTTTGGATGGAGGGAGTCCGAGCGCCCTGACGAGGGCGGAGAAAGAGACGGAGATGACGAGAAGAGCGAGGATGTGTAGTGTGAACTGGGGGGGTTCCATGGTTTTGGTTGCGTATCTCTTTGATGACTGGGGAGTGAACCAAGCATCAGATGCAGCTTGTGATATGCATGAGAGGGTATCGGGCTGCCGAGGTCAGCACGGATGAGGTCAGCACAGCGGGCACCGGTTCCGAATACGTAGTCCAAACATCAGGTTGACCTACCAAAGGCAGAAGTCCAGCATGCCAGCATCCCTTTCATTCCCCACTTTTGCCTCCTGCAGGATATGGTGACTTCTCTGTCTCCCGAACCAACAATGATGGTGGGCTGATTTGGGCCTCACTTCACATTCTTCTGTCCTGCAGTTTGCTCCTCGGTTTGGCAAAAGAATATCACCATCGAGTCGCAGGTGCTTCGCTGAAACGACGCAGGGAGTCGAACGAATGACCATAGTCATTTTCCCGTTTTGGCCTGCAGTCGTACCTTCTGAGGTTCGGTGGGACTGTGGTGGGTGCCAAGAGGGTTCAAATACCTAATTACTGAGGAGGTACGACGGGTCGGTGTAGGGTGAGATGGAAACATGCGGAATACTGTGGATTCATCCGGAGAACATGAACGGCAAAGGTCGGCACGGGGCCACTGTGTTGACAACATGCGACGACACACGCGTTCTGAAACGCACAGGTTGGCCGCGCTGATTGGAGACATTTCAGAGCTGAAGCAAGAACGAAGGGAGCAGCACCTGGGAGAGCAGCACCGCGGGGTCGTTCGTGGCTGGTGGCGTTGGATCGCTGTCAGGGAAACCACTTTCCTATCCCTAGGGATACAATCACCGAACCTCAGAAGGTACTTGGACCCTCCAACCTACATAACAGTGTCTCTAATCACCTTCTGAGAAGGTACTTGGATCCCTGATCCATATAAATCCAGCGACCTGTTCGCAGGCATGTTGCATTCTCGGAAAACCCGAAACCCACGGGCCTCGGAAAAACAAAAAAAAACAAGAAGCACAGTGAACTGCCAAGGCGAACAAGTGTGTTGGGGTGGCTGCTTTGGTGGCATGCGTTCTTTTTTTGGTCCAGCGTTGGGTGCCAAGTTCCGTTCCGCGAGATCAAATGGTGGCACGAGATCTGCAGCGCATCGTGACCGGTCGAACAAGAGTTTCCTCGTACAGCACACTACAGGGGATGGGAGAGACTTTTGATGGGCACAATGACAGAATGTTTTTGAGATTGTTTGAGTCTTGCCCGATTTTGTGTAATTGTTTTTCCTACCGTTTCAATCAAGTCTGCTTTTTTTGTAGCAAATGGCCATGTTCTTGCCTTGAGGCATTTGATGCGTTAGCGTTTGCTCTGCTAAAACGGGGACTTTCCCAACCCAAAGGGGCATGTTTCATGCCAATCAGCCACATGGCACCTTTGAAATGCAACAGCCCCTTGATGAAGAAACCAAGGTTGGGGAAGTAGCTAGTGGTTGACCAGTTGAGCAGGACTGGGGTGGAGATCGGTTGACCCAGGATCAGTTGAGCAGGTGTAGATAACCCAGTCCGGAGCGGGACTGGGACTTCAGTGGCCTTCGCTGAATTGTATGGCAACGTGCTGATGCCAGACTCCAATCGGCGATGGACGTATTTTAGGGACCTGGCCGCTGTTGGGCTAGGGCCGGATCAGATTGAGAAGCTACTGCACAGGTCACAGGTGAATCCCTGCGTCCTTCAGTTTCCTTCCTTCCGACGACTGGGGTCTTCGAGTCTGGGCCTCCCCCCCGCAGACAGTGGAATTTGCATGGCTTGAAATGGAACATAATGCAACTCGTGTCACTGAGGTTGATCCAGATCAAGCACTACTTAAAGTGCCACGAGCCGGTGGGGCCCATTCGGTTGGTGGGTGGGGCGGAAGAGCTTCGGTTCGGAGAATGGAGCAGCCCAGCACGCAAAGCCTAGACCCTTCGTCCGGGGGCCGGACACCGAATCGGCTCCGGACCTTCAACACCAATCCCTGGGACCGGTTGGAAGGGTTGAAACGGAGCGTCTGGGTGGATCCAAACCCCTGGTCCCGGGCACCTGGGCACCCTGGTTGAATTTGGTGCGTCCGTCCCAGGGAGCTGATTGAAACTGCCAAGCGCCCACGGCCCTTTCGATCGAAGGAGACTTTACAAGCTTTGGACAAGGATGGCGATCAAAAGCTGCGCAAGGAGGAGTTGCTTGGACATTGACAAGCGCGCGAGAACAACATCGTGTTGGCAGGAAAACTGGTTGGCAGGGTTTCGGACATCTGAATGTTTCACCTGTACTCAGATGTTTCACTCCAATGACTGACACTTTTGAAGAGCTTGATTCATCCAGTTAGCATTGTTTTTCGATGTGACCTCCAGGTTTGTCCTAGGGATGCTGAAGAAGATTGGCAAGCTGGACAAGGAGGATGTGCAGTTCATCGAGGTGCGGTTTGATCGAATTCTGGTTGAGTCCGAAGTCGACCACTTCCTCACCGTCGGGGGTGCTGTTCAGACGTATTTGGGTGGTGAATTGAATTCGTGGGGACTAGAAATGGGAATAGAGGAGGTTGTAGGATGGACATCTTAGAATTTCTGGTCCATCTACGAGTTGGGAGAGGATGTCAGATGGAGCAAGACCCAGACCATCCATGGGACTGGAGTATATACCTATATATATATACATCATATATATTATATACCTACATGGATGATGGGTCATTTGTTCGGTGCTTCGATTCCCCTAGCATTCGAACTGCCTGCCATTGATTTGATAGCCTTTACATGCCAAAAACCAAACAACCCTTGGGTTCCAACTCTCATGCTTCTGTCCCTTAGAGTTCCCTTCCTCTCGTTCCACACCCCTTCTTTTTTTAGGTTTCGGGTCCCTGAGGCAAAGGAAGGGTCCTCCACTCCCCCCAGTCCGGAAGGTCTCAAACGGACGGCCGTGCTTCGAGCTGGAGTAGCGTCCACTGGGAATGTCCACATGGGAGTAGCTAATCAGCCCGAAACCATCGACCCGGAGGTGAACCGAAGAGCTTCGGTATGACTGGGCCTGACGTAGAATGGCACCCGGGCCCCGGTCGTCCCACCGAAACGAAGGTACGACTGGAGGCCTAGGGTTGATGACACCCATTGGCTTCATCGAATTCGTTCTAGATCAGCTGATTTCAACAACCACCTTCTTAGCACCGGCCTTTCAAGCTCAAAAACCAAGCCCCTCCTGTTTCTTGACATCTTCTCACAACCTCAGACAGGGGGCCGTTTGCTGGGGGTCCTAGGTTTGGCCCACTGGTGTGACTTGGTGTGGCTTGGCTGTTGCATGTGGCCCAGAACCCCCCCTGGTGGGAGGCCATTTTCGACAACATCGATGCGGTCGATGGCGTTCCGGACCGGCGGGCGACAGTGGTCGGGAGCGGCCAGCGGGTGGAGGTCACTGAGAGGAAGCACTGGGAATGCAGACACTGAGATCCCGTTGGGCCTCCAGTCGTACCTTCGTTTCGTTTCGGTGGGACTGGGGTGGGTTTTGGGTCTTGAAAGAGGGAGACACAAAAAAGACCTGTCAAGAAGGAGGAAGCAAAGACCCTCAGTCGGCCAAGTGGAGATTCTGGGGAACTTAATTCGTTGATTTCTCTTTGTGCATCTTGTGCCAAGTGTGGAGGAGTATCACGATCGATGCCGGGATTTGGCAGTTCCGCCAGGATCTAAAGGCTGAAGTCCCCGAACTTCGACTGGACTCAAATTCACTACGCTCCATCCAACTACATGGAAGTGGAACATGGCCCCTGGGAAGCCTTGGAAGACTGAATTCCTCTATGAACAGACTGTAAATATTCCGCTTTAATTGATTCTTTCAGGGAGTGTGCCCCACCTGTGTGCGCTGTGGATACCTCCCCGACTCTCAAGCACCCTCCAGTCCCACCAGTCCACATGGGGGCAAACCCCCCTGTGGTGCTGCGGCTGAATGGCCGGTACCTTTATGGAATTCCACGGTGTAGATGCCCAGACCGAAAGAGTCCTCCCCAACACACGACGAAATGAAGCAGATCGTCCAACGAACCAAACGGAACTCGAACTCTCAGGGCGACGCTCCGCTTCGGTTTGATTTGGAACTCGAACTCACTCAGACTCTCCACGACTCTAAGGACCCAACTGAACTGAGCTCGGATGAACTGAACTCGCGACAGGATGGCTCCGTGAACACGGAGAAGTTTGAGAGAGCTGAAGGTTCGCCCGGGCAGCGACGCGGGCGCGACGAGCGGTGCGCTTTTGGACCCGTACTTGTCACAGCCGGTTTTTTCTTTAGAGACATGGCAGCTGGGGATGGTGAGACCTGTTTTGGGTATCGGTGACCATACTCGTTTTGCCCAAAAGAAGAAGCTCGTTTACTGGTGTTTCTCCCCGGTGTGTGTTTGTTTGTTCTTGGGCACCTTTCTGCCTTTCTGCCATACTCGACCACCCCCCAAACCACCACATGTTTGCGCGCCCACAAGTCTGCCGCCGGCACTCGTGGAAATGGACGGTGTCACTTGGTCCCGTCCATCTCATTACCAGATTCGATCACCCCCTAGCCGCCCTAGCCTTCAAAAACCATTAGAATAATATAGGAATAATGGTTGACCTGATTTTGTAGTCTTAAATCGATATTAGTCAAATATCCTTGTTGAAATGTCCTGAACAGAATCAACGAGCACGAGCACGGGCTCTGTATAAAAGCAGGATTGTATATACATCCGATTAAATCAGGAGCTGACCCTACTACATGATTCAGATACCCCCTAAGAGCAATTCTGTACAAGTCGTACTTTTGTGATTTTGGATGACCTCTGATATTGTAAAGATATATGTTGGGTGACCCTCTCATTGTGTAAAGAGATTTATTCCAGGCAAGATCAACACAAGGAGTCTATACAAACAACAGTTTCCATTCTATACAATTTTCTGCTTATATAGACCAGCTAGGAAGCACACACTGATTTGATTACAAACCAACCTTCCTCTTCTGTACCGCTTCAAGCTGAGCACACGGTCGGGTCAATTGTCGCTCTGGAAAGGGGGGGGGTGGACTGGCACCGGTCGTAGGGTCGTGATCCCGTACTATAACATCACTCTCGAAGAAAAAATGGGGCCTGTACCTGTGATTCTGTACAGTCAAATTTGGATTCTATATATTAAAATCTGCATAAAATTAGTGAACGACCCCACTTTGGCAATTTCACAGAGGATAGTCAAAGAATGGTTCTTCCGTAAAGCTAAATAAACTCCCATGGTGGCTGGAATCCTAGAAATCACCTCGCCCTGGGGGGGTTTCACCTCCGATCTCGCTCCCGCGGAGAAAGCACCTGACCGTCACACGCCGACACGCGGACGACAGCTCGCGACCGGGTGCCCCACGCAGTGCGAAGCAAGATGTCCACGGAGAGAGAGCTCGCTTGGAAGAAGTTGAGCTTTTGTGTCAAGCAGGAGAGGGGGAAGACGAAGCGGACGTTGCAGCCAAACACTGAAGTGTTCAGACTGTTCAGACTGATTAAAAGAAAGGTCACATACTTCCTGTCTGGGTGTCCTGTTTGGAGACCTATAAGTGTAGGGTTGTCCAGTGGTGACCCGTTGGAAGCAGCTGGTACAGGGTTTTTGAACAGGTTTTTCAATCCAAATCGGGTTGGTTGATTCATCCAGAGTCTACATCGCTGATGGCCGCCCCGGGTGCTGAGGGGTAAGGCTTGGTCGCAACTGCATCCTGGACCTTCCGGAGACCCCGAAGGGATGGTGCTTCGGAAGATGAATCCGGTTCATGTGTGTTTGTTTCTTTAAAAACATTGAAAGCCTTCAGAGGTGTCCAGCAATGAAGCTGTATGAAGCTGTGTACTTTCCACTGACTTCGCTCCAAGGGAGGGTCTATACCCGAATGTCATGTCCCCCATGTGTCCGATCCAACTGCAGGAGCTCAAGTACATGGACGTGAGAAATGCCATGAAGGACACCCGCTTCGCCACCGTGGGCATCCGGGGTGGACAGGTGCGGTCAGCGGTCCGAAGCCCATCGATGAGAATCTCTGGTTGGACGAAAGTAGCGTCCGATCGCTAGAAGTAAGGCCAGGAGCCCCGTTCGTAGCCTTCGATCGCTCGGTTCGTAGCGATGCCCGAGGTGTTCCTAGTTGTTGCTTGTTGGTGTTGTGTCAGTGGACTCCGCTACCCCGCAGGAAGAAGTGCGGCCAACATCCAAGGTGGCTCCTGCCAAGGTGGATGACGCTCCTCCCTTGCCACCGCCAGCTGAGGCACCACCCACACCCACGCAGCACACCCAGGGTGGCTGCACGTGCAACGTGCACTACATCTACCCACCCACGCCATGTCCCTCCTACCAAGTGACCAACGCAGCCCCACCCGGCTCACCCAGCTCACCCTTTTCACCCACGCCCTGTCCATCCTACCAGGTGTGTCCATCCTATCAGCCTGTGCTCCGCTATCCACCGCCACCACCATATCCACCACCTCTGCCCAGCACTGGAGTTTGGTACATGACCTATTGAGGCCGAAGCTAAGCCTGCTTTGCTCCCGAAAGGCGATGCCACACCTGAAAGGGTGTGTCCGCTGTCGCCGTGTATCCTTTGACCCCGCTGAAGAAACGCGGGTGCAGAGCAACAAATGTTGCTCTGAGCTTTATGTTGCTCCCACCTAGGAGCTTTTCGCAAGAATAGTAGATGTCAAACATCTTCTTCTGAGCCGCCGTCTTTGATTTCATCAAGCACTGCCAAACAGTAGTTTTGAGCTGGGAAGCCAAAAACACGAAACATCAAACCGTTTTCTGTCCGAAAACAGCGGCCAAGCGTTTTTTCTCTCGTGAGACAAAGTGTTTGACCAACTCTTTGGTCGAGACAGGCTTGTTGCCCCTCTGAAGAGGAAGCAAAGAACGCTGCCAGGGTTCCTGGCCTTGTAAGAAAAAGACTTAATTCTGATATGCTCTTAGGTTGGAGGCCATCGCTAGTAGGTTGGAGGCCATCGCTAGTAGGTTGGAGGCCATCGCTAATCCCTAAACTGGTAACACCCTGCTAAGGCCGCCAAGGCTCATGGTGTTCCGGATGGTCCTGTGATCCAGAACTAGGATTTTAAAGCAATATGCAAAAGGGACTCGATTCCTCTGGTCCGTTCCCTTCAGCTTCTGTGCACAGCCCACCCACCGCGTCCCCCGCGCGTGCCACCCGGTGGTGCGACCTGGTCAGATCATGCCGAGCGAGCAGACAGAGGCAGGGCCAGCTGGAAGGTTGGGGGGGGCGCGGGGCCAAAGTGGTGACCGCTCGAAGTGCTGTGGAGGTGTCGAATGACTGAGACTCCCTTTCTCGCCCTGTGGATGGGTAGACTGAGTGGGTCTCCCCTGGGCTGAATAAGGCGTTGGTCCTTAACAAATCGATGTGTGTACCGTCAAAGAGAACTACAACCTCTAAATACAATACTGACAGAGTTTGTGTTTGACATATTCTTGGAGGAATGTACAAACCTTCATTTGGGTACTTGTGCCTTTCCAACCAAGGTGTTTCAGCGGGTGCCTCAGATTTGGCTTTGCCCCACCAATTGACCAAGCCGGCCCACAAGATCTTTGACACTTAGCTTTGGCTTGTTTTTGCTGATGTTCTACTTTTCCCATTCAGAACCTCTTACCGAATCTCGGTTTTTGGATCAACCACTGCGAGATGATAGGGACAGTACCCTTCTTTGATCCTTTTTGTATATTTCCCATACACTCCATGTATGCCGTATATGCCGATCAATTGACCCCCCAAACCACCGAAACCACCCCTGGCCGTTTCTCGGCAGTCCTATCTATATGGGTTTGATGTTCTCGACCACGGGCCGAGCCGGCCGAGGCGGAGCTGCGGGCCGAAGAGGAGAAGCAACGACGGGAGGAGGTCCTGCGCACCGGAGGGCGGACGGAACCAGGACGGGTCGGCCCGCGGAAGGTTCCTCCATGCGACGGTTGCATGGGACCTGCATGGATAAAATCGGAAAACAAAGGAATCGAGTTGCATTTCATGTAGACTCTTAGATGAGGTTTGGCAGCCGGTCCAGTCATACCGAACCGGCTCGGAGTCATACCGAACCGGGTCGGTTCGGTACGACGGGTCGGTGGTTTCGGGGTATGGACATCCGGGTCTTCTTAGACCCCAGGATCGGTCAACATCTTCCAACATGGCTTGCTTCAATGCGTGATGTGATCGAACCGTAGATGGACCAGAAAGAACACCGGGACGACGGTTCGGGTTCGGGTCATGCAGATCGATGGAACCAGTGGAGGTTCTACAGTAACAGTTGGTCCATCAAATAGATTGCCAGAGCCCATTTTGCAATGCACAGGGTTGGTGGAATGGCAAGATCTGGAATTGTCGCTTGAATGTCACAAGACTCAGTCAAAACAAGCGTAATAGGCTCCATGCTGGCCATCATCTCCCAAAAATATATATGCACACTATGAGAGCGCTACTAAAATGGGATGATGGATTTACTGCCGAGCGCTGTCGACTGTCATTTTGATGTGTCGAGTGTTCCACACGGTGGAGTATGGCAGTGAGTTTGCTAAAGCACCCTCCAGTTGTGGATTGTGTGGTGAAGTGAGGTGTTGTGACCAGCGAGCAGCCACAGAGAGGTGGATTTGGTGAATTCTGACTAGTTGCTGCGGGGGGGTAGTTTAGAAGTCAACATGTCAAGCTTTTGTGTGTGCTTGCAAGATTAAGTCTCATGGCAACTTAGCCTAAATTAGTATAGTTACAAGCAACTACCTGTTGTTTTATGAGGACATCAGGTCATGTCCATATCCCATTTCTAGAGTCTCGGTCGCTGTCTCTTTGCAACAGCTGCTTTTTGCTTTGACCTCTTGACTCGAACGGACTTCGGCACGGTTTTCTCTGTGGGGTCTGCGTCCGATGAGGCACGACAACAAGCAGCTCTGGAACGTGAAGAGCAGAGATTGCAACGTGGGGAGCCTCAGCTGAAGCCCTCTGAGAAGAGATGTGGATCCCCAGGGAGCGAAGAAGAGGAGGAGGAGGAGCAGCGCGTTCCGGAAAAAGATCCGAAACGAAGATTGGATGCCTTTGGCTGGATAGTCTCAGCCCTGAATAGCCCCTGGGCTCGGACGAAAGTAGACATCTTGAGTTCCGACCTGGCAGTTTTTGTTTTCTGCAACAGGATGTTTGGGTGGACTTCGATCATTCTCTTATAAACGTTTTTTTAGTTGAAACCACCAAGCAACATGAGGCAACATGTGTGTTCC